>CM032645.1:9127563-9299313 GCA_019097785.1 Fraxinus excelsior | reverse complement strand
AAAATTAGCTAGCTAACCTGACTTTTTATTTCATGATTGAAATCATAATATCAGATCTATGCACAGCTTCAAAATCACAACACAGAAATTGAAATCTACTTCTCCAATGTAAAATCGATGTGTGCGTGAAGAATTAAGTATAGCATTATGAATTCATGAGTTGTTTCAATTCCCGACCCTCAATGGTCAAATATATTCTTTCATCACTCGTAAGATTCACATACCCCCAAACTCATTCTTTTCGCTCTTTTCAAGTGTGTGAATTAAGGTTGAATCTATACTATCCTCACCTCTCTAGTTTAGGTAAATCTCACTAATTGCAAGTCAATGTATCAATAAATAAGGATTCTCCATTAAATTTGATTGCTTCAGTTTCTAGGATTTAATTAGGCTAATAATTTCTGATCAAAAGTCAAATTTTCTTAAATAAGTGTTTGGGACATAATCAAGGTATTTGATGCGTCTGTTTCATGCACTTGCTCTTTTTTTTCTATATTTTTTTCTCTCATTTTTTTTTCAACACTTTTTTTTTCTTTATTTGCAGCATTCTCTCCCTTAAACTTTCTAAATGACCCATGTAACAAGTTTTAGGCCGATGACTCCCAAGTCAATTGACTTTAGGGCAACGGGTTTTAACACCCTTACATGCTTAATAACTCGAGTCATAAAGGCTACAAAGAGAAATTTTCAAATAAAATGTATTTTTTTTCATTGATTAGTGCAATGTCCTTCATTAAACACCTATCCAAGTAAAATGACTTTTAACTTGAAATTTTCACCCAATTGCATCCCATTGACCTTAGACAATCCACACAAGTATTTTAAATTTCACACATGGAATCCCTATTTATCTCAATATCTTCCTGCAACTATGAAATTCCCTAAACTATTATAAATTTGGTCTAAGGATGTAGAATTTAGTGGTTTTGGATTTAGCATATATGGTCCACTATTTCAACCTATCCAATTATGAAATCAACTCATTCCTCCGCAATGTTTAACTTAATTCATGTGTTCAATATATATCAGATTTTACATGGAAAAGCAAAAAACAATCTAAGTATGCAACTTATTCACCATTCATAGATCAATTAATGATTCAATATATTTTTCATTGCCTGTCAGGTCAACTAACTCACACAATCACACAAAAAGAAAATATTTTGAATTTTTTTCAATTTTTCAATTTTTTATATATATCTAAAGTAATAAAAGCACACAAAATAAATAAACATAAGAATGATACAAACACACACAAAATTGAAAATAAAATAAAAATGAAAATGAAAACTCATGTTTTCTACCCCCAAACTTAAATTAGACATTGTCCTCAATGTCTTAAATTCTAAATCCACATATAAAAGGGTGGGGAAGAAATGAAGAAAAGACTCCCCTGATATGACTCATAATCCAATGGCTAGCTTCATATTGCTTTCGTTGGCTTCTTGGTCAATATTGGTTTAAATGTTTCGCGACGTCATGTTCCTGCACAATGCAATCAAATAAAGCATTAAGATCAAATAACTGGAACAAGTGTTACTTAGCTCTAACATCTAATAAATCAACTAACATATCGAAGACCTAAGGGGAAACGTGATATGGATGATGAGTCCCTAAAATTGAATAATAAAAAAAATTAATCTAAATTATCTTATTTCTAGAAAGCATAATAAATAAAATGGAAGAAAAATTGGGTTGCCTCCCAATAAGCGCTTTGTTTAAAGTCTTTAGCTTGACTTTGTTGTTTCGGCATCATGGAATTTTGAAGAATGCTTTTGATGCCTTGTTCAGTTTGTCTCTTCTGACTTTGCCCCACTCTTCATTACTTCTACAAATTTCAACATTGCTCTCTCCAATGTGATATGATATGCATATCTCCTCCGATTTGAATTCAACTATGTATACTTCTTCATTCTCTTCAGGCTTAATTACAAATTCAATGATAGGGCAATCAGTGAAATCGACAGAATGTGTGTTAACGTCTTCTTCATGAATTGCCTCTTCTTTGTTTTGTTCATTTGTAATTGATATTTCATCAATTGATATCTCCTCGGGTTGAATGACCGATTCACAATTTAAATCCATAGGCAATGTAAACTCTTTTCTTTCAAACTTTTCGAGTGGATTGTATCCCCACCTTTTAAATTCAATCCAGAATGCGCCATCTCCTACACACATTTTGTTTTCATCTAACTTGGCAAAATCAGTGTAGTATTTTGCAATTGCCTCCTCGTTCAACATGGAAGGACCAAATTCCACAAACGTATCGGAAGGGATGCACTCACCCACAGGCATGTAGCTTTCAATAGATGTGTCAATGGCGAGTCTCCGACATCTTAAATATTGTTTAAACCGTAGGAGTTTGAGCATAAAGGGTTCAGTGCATGTATTTATGCAGTAACCAGTATAATGCACCCCAGAGCAGAATTCACAATAGATATCTTCTTCCTCATCGTCCATGTCAAGATTATTCATTGCAAAAATCTTTTTAACATGCCGCATTAGAATCTTAGATGCATTACTGAACAGCACCTGGATACAATATCAAGTAAGATAGATCAGGGTGGGTAGCCAAAATCAATAATAAAACAAAATAATAAAAAAACAAAATTGAATTTAATATAAACTACTAAACTAAAATTAAATCATTTATTCCCCGGCAACGGCGCCAAAAACTTGTTCGCGTGAAACCCGCAAGCGTACGGGATCGTTGTACAAGTAATAAGATTTGTGAGTTAAGAGTATCGTTCCCACGAGGAATAAGGTCTAATATGTAGTTTAATAGCTACTATTAAATTTGAATTGTGGTTATATCAAAATAGATGGTTTGTATGATTTCTATACTAATCCTAAACTAACAAAACAAATAAAATATTTATATAATACGTGAATGTTTGTATTGGAATCATGAATCCCTCTATTTTCATCTATTTCAATTCTCAATAATTAATCTAGTACATTCATGCATTTTTGACAATCGATAAAACTAATATGTTAAATATTCTTTCCCAAGATACACCAACCTATGACTAACACGAGACGATCCTATTCCTAGTCCGAATTCATATGAAAGTCATGCATTTGGTTTAGATTATCAATAAGATTGCATGTGTGAAAGAGATTATTCCTAATTCTAACTACACATGTTGATTTTACCGCGTTCTAGACTATTGTGAGTATTCCTACACTACAACAAGCAACTAACTACTTAATTGGCGATCAAGCAATAAGTAGTGCAATGGGTATGTAAAATCAATCAACTAATAACACAAAAATCCTAAATTGATATCTTGAATTAAAATAAATGAAAATAGGGTTCAAACATTCATCCAATACAATGAAAAACTAGCCTAACATATTTAAAATTAAATTACAAAGGAACAATTGGAAAATCATCACCCGGAAAGAAGAAATAATGAAGAATTGGAAATTTTCCACGTTCTTGATGTGAATCTTGAATCCGGATGAAAAATCTTCAATATCCTATGCAATTCGCCTTGATTCCACGTTGTTAGCCATGTTCTTCGCCTCCAAAATATGTATAATATAGAGATTTTTAGGTCTAGAGAGGTTCTTCCTATGTGTATCCCTCGTTTTCTATTTATAAGAGCAAGAAAATAGGTCAAAATCTCGTTCAATTTGGTTTCCAAAAGAGTTTGAATCGCGAAAGGAAACTAAAGATTCTTCTTCGGAAAAGGCCTGTGCGCGCGCACCGTTATAAGTGTTGCCCGCGCGCCGTAGAACCAATTGACTCTCGGGTTAGGGAAAATAAGGCCGTGCGCGCACGCCATGAATTGCCTGCGCGCGCGCGCAGGTTTGTCTCTGAACAGCTTCCGTTATTTTGATCATAACTTTCTCTACACATATCCGATTGAGCTGATTCAAGTTGCGTTAGAAAGCTAACTCAAAGATCTACAATTCTTATAGAAATATCAATTTTTCAATTTGAAAGATTTGTATGCCAAAATTGCGTCTCAATGTGAGCCTGAAAATCCGAAGCATAACTTTTTCGGCTGGAAGTTGATATGTGATAATACTTGGACCATATTTCATTCCTTTGGCTTCTTTCCTCATCCAATTGATGTCTAACACTCTCAAATAATCATCGCGAGGTTCGACATAACTTTTGAATATTTTCATTTCAGCCCCCGAACTTTGTATTTGATACAATGGACCATTTTTCTGCTATCTTTGCATTCTTTTCTTCAATTCTTCATCAAACATTGAGTTTTACCTATGCAATAAAATATAACACAAATTAAACAGTATTTTATCCAAAGAACAGTAAAATATCATCATTTAGGACCTCGAATAAGTGTAGAAACTACACTTATCAATCACGGCCAGTATTATGCATTATACCAAAAAAAAAATGTAAGAATTGAAGGTTATGCCAGTAGACATGTCATTAAATCAACAATACACATTTAGCTAATATCATTTTTTTTTTTTTTGGGAAAATAAAATTACTGCTTAGAAAGTTGACATCATCGAATATATAAAGTGTTTCATGGAAAAATATATCTTGATAGTTTATTATTGGCCAAGTCTTGGATGACTGTGTACACTTGACGTTTAACCTAACACGGCTTGACGGTTTCCATCTCTGATCCATCAAATCTAGACTAAGAAACTCTAAACCTTAAGTCCCTTCATGAACCATGTCTATTGCAAGAAAATTACAAGATTTATAGTGATGGTTCAACCATAAATCATTTCAGATAACGCTCGTTTATGAAAGGAATTGGTTTTTCCTTGTCGAGATCTTTTTATTTTGAAATGTAGATAACTGTATCGTTAATAAATTTTGGGCACCCAAGAAATGCGCCAATTTTAATATTTCCGCATTCTCAACTAGATATCTCTTCAATGCTTTTTATAAGTCTTAATAGAAGAGTCGAATCTTTTAACATCTAGCTCACATTGTCAATGGTACAACCACGAATCATTTCAGATAATAATTGTTTATCCATGAGATGTTTGGCTTCCAACTTTAAAGTGACTCACCTAGTTGATTGTCACGTGGCACTAGACGACACTAACGGTTAAAGTAACAAAGTAGAAGTTTATGATGTAATATTCTTTTGACACGTGTTTAATGATGTGTCTCATATCCTATTATTGGTAAACAATCCTCGACCGAGGGATGTAACGGAAAAGTGATATAAGTAACCTTAAATTCTCAAACTAACCTCGACCATTTACACTTGATGCATTAACTAGCACTAGCCATTAACGGTTTCCATCTCGGATCAACCAAATCTTGATCAAGAAACTTCGCATCCTTAATCCCTCAACAAAAAACCACCAAAATTACTATAATGACACAACCATGATCATTTTATTTAACGTTTATTTAGTAATCATTTTTTCTTGTTAGAATCTATCCATTAGAATTATATCGTTAATTAACACTAGGCTTCAACAATATGCATTCAATAGTATGTGTTTAATACAAAACAACAAATCATCGCCAACTTAAGTATTACAATATTCTCAAGATATTTGTCTTATCGGAATCGACATATTTGTAATGTCGAGCTCGCATTCGATATATATTTTTCTATGGCATCAAAATTCAACTATTTTACAAATCAATTTTCCAAATTGTCTTTCTTGTTCTTTATAATAATACTAGAGAAATTCCATCAATCCATTTTTCTCCCCAAAAAAAATCGAAATTTCATTATCATTTACTCAGCCCACGTAGAAAACACGTCAGTGCTGATCTAAAGCCGCATTTACCCAGGACCACCACAACACAGAAATAGTCAGAAGGGTACTTCTGTCATTTCATATCCACAGTCGCCTGGTTCTCGTACACGTTGCAAATAGCCACACATTATTCCAACATATTACCTTACCCACTTTACCCTTTACCCCTTACCCTCGTAAAAACTCGTATCAAAATATAACCCACAGAATCCTTATCTCCATTTCAATTTTCATCGATTCATTCTTGATATTACCGACCAAATTCTCCTCCTTTTCTCTCTTTGTAAATCGCAAATAAGCAATCAGGATATGGCTCAGAAGAGAGAGAAAGAAGAAACGGAGCTCAAAGTCCCCGGAAATTTACCTATTTGCACACATCCGGCACCGATTCCAGCACCGCCGGTACAGCTGTCGATTACGGGAGCTAATTGCGAGAGATCGCCCGATGGCTCAGATCCGAAGGTGCAGGGTGGTGACGACCAAAGAACTAGCTCGGCAACGTCGCCGGAGAGATCAGATCTGGTGTCTGCGACGCAAAAGGTAGGAGGATTAGCTGCGGAGGTGGAGAATCGGGGCGGATTGAAGAGACCTAGAGAGGTGACCCGATGTTCCGGGTCTGGGTGCAGGAAAAAGATCGGGCTGATCGGATTTCGATGCAGATGTGGAGAAATGTTCTGTTCCGAGCATAGGTATTCAGATCGGCACGATTGTAGCTACGATTACAAGGCGGCTGGCCGGGAAGCTATAGCAAGGGAGAATCCCGTTGTAAAAGCTGCAAAAATCCTCAAGGTTTGATGTAAGAAAAAATAAAAATAAAAATAAAAAATTGATCATCTATAATTAGGTAGCATTTGAAAATTCGAGAAACTAGTTAGGGTATTGTTGTCATTCCATGTTTATCATAACGGTAATTGAACTTCTTTGTTTTGCAATTTTTTATTTTTTGGAATTTGTTTAGCTGATTTAATTATTTTTTAAATTAAGGTGTTTGAAAAAAAAAATATTACACTTCAATCACGAATTTTGAAAAAATATCACTATTATTTATCACATATTTTTTAATAAGATAATTTTATACGTAAATCTAAAAAAATTTCAGTAGCGTATTAATCAAAAATTACTATTTTCCTTGTGAAATAAAGAAGTCGGACTAAATGTTAATTTTGTTGCTTATTCAATCGATGAGTAATTGAATATCTTTAATAATTTATTGGTTGATGGGAAAGTTGGGAAAGGTAAGCGTGGGGCCATGCATAGAAGCTTTAAAATTCTGCAAAAGTAGGCCAAAAAATTAAGGATCATTCTACATTAGCACACTTTTCAATAGGGGAGTCACGTGTTCATTGTGGACACCGTTATGACTCCTCTAATGTATCACTAGCACCATTCAAAAATTAAATAGTAATAGATTATTAAGCCTCGTTCGGAGGAATTAAAATTGAAAATATGGTCGTTATTAAGTCTCACTCGTCTAATAAAAGTCAATAATAACGCTTAGTTTTTCAGTTTTAATCTGATTTTAATCCCTACCGAACGGGTCCTAAGGTCATGTTTGACCTCTCATCGATTCTCATTCTCATTTTTCATTCTCTTTCTCCACTTCAACCACACTTTCTCTAAATAAAATAATATTAAACACAAATTTCAAACTTTTCAACTGCACATTCTTTCATTAATCACTATTTCAAAATTCGTTTTTTCTCAAAATAAGGCTATGTATATATAACTTAAAAAGGTGGGAAAAATACTCCAACTAATTTGGTGTTGAACAAGTCACCGTGGAATGGTTTATGAATATATTAATTGTGGTGGAGATGAGATTCCATGTTAGCTTAACAAGTTAACATGGTATATTTGGTTTATAAACGCTGGTTAAAAGTGTCTTGTGGGACCTACAAGTATTATGGATCTTTTACATTTTGTCGTTATAAAGTCAAATGTTTTTGTTTTTGAAATGTAGTTGACTTTTGAACGTTTATTGAACTTATCAAAATGTTAGTTCTTTCGTCACTTGTCATATTAAAAGTTAACGGATTTGATCAGCTCGAGAAAATGTTTTTTCATCTATCATTATATATGTCATGTCATCGAGTCCATTAACATTTAGAACACCGTTCGATAAAGTGATGGATGGATAACATATTTGTAAGTCTTTTGAATTGTAATGATAATTCAAAAACAGTTGGAAAAGTTTAGTGACAATTCGAAAAACTTTTGATGACAATTCAAAAAACTTTCAATGACAATTGAAAAACTTGTGAGAAAGTTGGTGGCTAATGTGACATTTAAGGTGTGTTTGGTCCACATTATTTTGGAAGAATGTATTATGAAATAGTAAATTGATGAAGAATGTGTGGTTGAAAAAGACGAAAAAATTATTGATATGATGAAAAACATTATTTTATTGAAGAATGTGTGGTTGAAAATTAGTAGAAGAATGAAAATGAAAATTTTAATTTGTACCAAACAGGGACTTAGCTTTTAGTTTGACACATCGGACGCAATTGACATGTTGAGTACATTATGTTGATACAAAATTAACGAAGTAATTCAACATGTGCCAGTTGATGTATAAAAATATTTATATAAAGTCTTTATCACGAGTACAATATAATTCAACGGCTAATAGAAAATTCAATGCAATCGGATTATTCAAAGTCACGTTAGAACCATTTTAATATTGTTTACTTTTTTTTTTTTTTTTGATACCCAGGTTCCAGGCTTGCGCCTGACTAGTCCTGGACCTCCAACCTCCGGCCTTTCATTGGTTGGTGGAAGGTAAATCGCGGGATATGCCCAAATTGGATTACAGGTTCCTGCATTGTTTTAACTCCTCACTGCTGGAAGCAGGATTCGAACTCACCACGCTGAGGTTGCAAGCCCACAGATGCAATTGATCCACCAACTCAGCTGTGCCCTGGGGGGCAATTTACTTCTTTTTTACATTACGAATTAGGGAGAAAGAGGGGGAAAATTGTATTAATTTAATACAATAAAAAAATCGCTTTAAAAAATTAAATGGTCTTGGGCAGCCCAAGCACCCTCCCTCCACCCAAATGCTAGTGTGGAAAATGGGGGCGGCAGAGCCGGGAAGCAGGACTGCCCGTTGACAGGGGGAGCGATTTTTATTTTTTTTTCTCTCTTTTCGAGTTTAATTAGCATTTCTGTTAGTCAAATCTCGAGTTCATTTCTCAATGGTAACAAATTGAAGTTTGGTAATCTAAATTTAGACGAAGGTACAAAGAAAAACACTTGGTTTTTTTACCCATTGATAATTTCACATTGAACAATTCGCATACTACGAAGTGTTCTTGTCGAACTCTAAATGGGCCTTCAGAATATGTTGCTGGTAAGATCATGGCCCAGCCCAAGGGAAATATAGGAGCACAAAAAAAAGAGAGCTTTCATAACATTTTTTTAATATTTTCTAGAAAGAAATTAATAAATCAAAAACTACTCGATTTTTTTTTTTAAATTTTAATGTGCTTGTGAAATGAGATTTTTAAACCTAAGCAAATATGTGTGTGTTCATTAATTTAAACTTTAATATTTACAGTAGGGATGACAAAAAAATTCGTTCAACGCGATACCCGTGGAGCTCCATCTTGAATAAGAAGGGGATTACCCGCCTAACTGGGTAAACGGGACGAGGGTCATTGTCTCGAAACAGGTATGGAAAATATAGTCCCCGCCCTGTTTAAAATTAATTTCAAATTTAAGTTGTCAAATAAAAATAATAGATTTATCATCATTTTTAAAGAGAACATAAGTTATTTTTAATAAATTGGTAAAAAGTGATAATATTTACTAACTAAAGGCATAAAAATTAAAATTAAAAAAATACATAAAATAAATAAATGGGGCACGAGACCTGCCCCATCTCGCCCCGTCCAACTTCAACCGGGTATGAAAATGTGACAAGATAACAAAAATACCCGATGAAACAGTGGTGAGAATGACCAACATGTCTCATACCTTCCCCATTGTCATCCCTAACATGAAGGTGTGAGATGGGAAGGACAATGGTTGCGTAGCTGGTTTTGGGGTGACCTACGCCTCATGCCCAACATTAGATGGGGTCTCAAATTTTAGCCACTTTCATTCAATTTTTTTCAGTTTTTTTTTTTTTAATTACAAAATTGATAAATTAGGCCCATTCCATTTCATTTGTAAACTAGCCCAATAATTTTTTTTTTTCATTGTGGAAATTTTATTTCATCTGTATATTAGGCCCATTTCAAATACAACAAAATGGGACAAGTGGCTTAGGTTAGGATTTCTCAAACTCGCTACTCAACTTATTCATCACAAATGTAGTATCAAATTTATTTGTTTAAAAATGGGCATTATATGTCGATTTTGCACTCGATCGAATTGCTTTAAATCATTTCATTTCCACACAGCCATCCAATCTTATCGTCATTTCCATCTTTTCAATGTGTGTCATTCAATCTTTAGTAGTATCAAATGCTTTTTCTTGAACCAAACCATGAAATAATTCCAAACTTATCTAAACTAAGTATAATTCATGTATGGAGGGTGTTTGGTAAAGATTAAAATCAGATTAAAATTGAAAATATAGCCGTTATTGTTGACTTTTATTAGACGGGTGGGATCCAATAACGACCATATTTTCAATTTTAATTGGATTTTAAAATGTACCAAACAGGCTCATAAGCTTATAGTGTTAAAATAATAAGTTTTTAATTCATTTTTCTCTTTCTTATTTTCAAACACAAATTTTTCAATAAAATAATATTATACGTAAACATAAAACATTTTCTTCTTTTTTAACCACACATTCTCTAAATTACTATTTCAAAATATAAATTTCTCTAAGATCTCATTAAAATTTATAGATTAAATGAAATGTTGACTTTGATCTTAACTTTTTAAGCTTTGCCAAACAAGCGATTCATCATATAAGGATAAAAAAAAGTTAAAAAGAGAGAAAAACATGCAGCCTTTTCTTCTTGCATTTTCATTGGACTTTATGTTGATTATTTAATATTTAGACTAAAGTTGTGTGAAAATGGCTGCAGAAATTCACCATTTTCCGCCTGATTACTGGAGGAGCCTTATAATGGTATGATCACAAAACATCATCAATTGCATTTAATAATTGTTGTTTTAGAATTAATCCATTTCGAATCTTCGATTAGCAGCATAAAGTGACATGAGTTGGTTCATATACTATAATTTACCGCTCGTAAAATCCATTTCATCACATTCAAAAAATATCTCTCATCGTTCTGAATTAGGGTTTCGAAGCTTGTGATGATAAAATTAACTAGCCCTTCAAAGAATATTCATGAGCCTTTGTGGCCAATTCGAACGAGTCACTTCATAGGTCTACTCTCTCCCGTTAAAAGTAAATGAATAATAATAAATATATTGAAATAGCGACAAAAGAGAAAAAGAAAATGTTTAAACTAAACCTCTAATATTCCATGAAAAAAAGAAAAGACAAGAAAATATTTATAAATAATATAAATAGGTGCTCTATTAGGACAATTATTGAGGAGGGCGTCCTTACAAATTATAAGTTAAAGAAAGGTATTATAAAATCATAACATTTTTTCTTAATGATTTTATAATCATCAATTTTTTTTTTTTTTCTCAATGTGTCCAAAATATTTTTTTTTTGTTACAATATTTTAAAGGAAAATGGGTTCCATTAGATCTCCATTATCTTCGATTATTTGTTTTGATTAAATGCTTATCTTAAAATGCAACATTAATGTGGTGTGACACGATGCTTTGGATGAATTGTTTTTTGTATTCTCATATTCGTTTATTTAAGAGACACTTGAAACCATAGTTATCAACATGAATTAATTATTTCATAATAATTGGGATTAGGTCATGTTTGGTACGGATTAAAATCAAATTTTAATCTAAATTAAAGTCAAACAATCAATATCAGGACGTGTTTGACAGAGATTAAAATCGGATTAAAATTGAAAAATTAACTGTTATGTTTGACTTTTATTAGACGAGTGTGATTTAATAACGGCTATATTTTCAATTTTAATTGGATTTTAATCTCTATCAAACACACCTTTAATCACATCTTTCATGGGTCCCACAACTTTTTAACTACACATTTCAAAAACTTCTAACACAATCTACTAAAAATCTAATTTTAATCTACACCAAACACCCTCGAATTATGGAGCTGAATATTGTTGTCAAATTTGACCCTCTTAATATATGTGTTTTATTTGTTTTTCGAAAGTCGTTCTATTTAATATTATGTATCTTATAGTTAGTGATAAATTGTGTACACGTAAATTTGATGTAACTTTTTATGTAGTTCGACGTTAGACGGTTTATTCGGTAAGGTAAATAACATATTTTGAAAAAGATATATTATCCGAGCTTTTATAAATTATTGATTCTAGTATATATTCTACTAGTCTTCCTCTATCGAATATTGCGGGTAGTACATGCTCTCAAGAATGTGTCGTGTGTTGAATTGGTTAAGACAATAGACAAATAATTTAGATACTTTTTCTTCTTCATCGCTCCATATCAATTTACCGCAGAGAAGTACGCTATAAGGCTACGTTTGGCTCATCGAATTATATTGTACAAGAAATTATACATAAAATTAGGGAAAATAATAGTGAGTAGATATTATAGGATGGCGAAAGGGGAATAATATTTGTAAGTTTTCATTTAAAATAATGTTATTTGCACTGCATATTTATTTGACATAAATTCACCTCATCGCTTCGTATTATTTTATCATAAATTAATATTAGTATAACTTAAGTGGAGAATTAATAAAGTCACCTTCAAATTAATTTCAAATCAATCAATCTAATTGCTTTTCAAGGGTAAAATATGGCCGACAAGGCATCATCAAAGTATACAAAACTTTTTGCCCAATAAGTCACAAAAGTTCCCAACCTTGACAATGAGTGGAGTGTGTGTGTGTGTATGGATAAATTCTTCAAGAAGTTATCAACCTTTCATAAGTATAGCATTTATGTCTCTAATCTTCCATTTGTAACTTTCATGTTCCTAACCTTTTAACATTTGTAAAAAAAAAAAAAAAAAATGTGGCGTTAATATAATTATCATTCCAAAGTTCAAGCATTGACCGTTCAAATTTATGTTTTAATGTTGTAGTTTCTTGGACATTTTTACCCTTACAGTTAGCTCGAAGTAGACTTTTTTCCCTTACGTGGGAATACCTCACACAGAGTGTCAAGACATGAGTGCTAGAAATGAAAAGTTAACGACATGGCTGACACTTATGAAAGGTTGAGGACTTGGAGGAATTTGCCCTATACGTATATATTAATTCTATCTTGCCATTCACTTTGAACTTTCTTTGGTGGAAGGTTGCATTTTTTCGTACCAAATGATGGCGGACAAGAACACGTAATGTGAAGCTTGAAAAGAATTATGAGGAATTAAGAACTTAAAATGGGGCAATTATGTTGAAAAGGGCCTCAAAAGATTACCTAATTTAAATTAGTTTTCAATATTTCTTGCTACATAAAGTTAGAAATTATGGGATTTTTAAATCTAGTATACTTTTACGAAGGAATAATTTTTTAACTTTCGGAGATGCCAACATCTGTAAAGAGTCCTTTTTCTTTACATGTATGTGCACCAACACTTTTGAGTAAATTCTTTTTTTATCTCCAATTGCATCCTTCTCCCTTCTTGTATAAGAATTTTTGTGAAAAAGTAACACCTTCTTTTTATAATTCTTTTAATCCAACAAAATACTTTCATATAATTATTCAAACATTGTTCAAAAGCAACTTCTTAATTCTAGAAGTAGCTTTTGAACTTTCACATGCTTGATTAAACGGACCATGACATTTGATATGTATCATCTCTCATTCATAAAAGTAGTGAATAAAATTTACTTTTTTTTTTAAGAAATGAATTTTAACCCCTTGCTTAGTTTCACTGTCCCAAAAATTTATTATTCTCTTATCTTCAACCACAAAATTTTACATAATATAATATTACATTTAAATTTAAAAAAAAAATTCATTCTTCTCAACCACACATTTTCCAAAAAAATATAATTCTAAAAATTAAATTCAAACATGGGCTAAACCTGCTTTAAACGAAAGTAAAATTTTAGCACAATCTATATCCTCTAAAAGAATGAGAAAAATATTATTAATCCAAATAAGGGAACATAATGATTTAATTATTGTAATACTTTTTTTTTTTTGTCACTGATATTTCAATTTGATTACTTGATATAAAATCCGTTTGTTGATGTTAAAATCACCTACGACGTTTACGTTAGTAACATAAATTTGTTTGTCTCATATTGAAGAACAAAATTTAGATAGCCACTTAAACTACCAAAAAAATGGGGGATTGATGATCAATTTTTTTTTCCCTACTTTGTATTGTATATTCTCCCCCAAAAATCTTCTATTTAAAACAATGTTTTTTCCCCCAAAAATAGCCACCAAACAAGGCATAAAGATACCCACCATTGGTGACATAGAACACGAAGAGCCAAGAAGTAGGAAGTGTTTTATATGCTTGGTAAATGATAGGGGTGGGGGATTTTGAATGATGAGTTCCATCTCTACCGCTCCAAGTAAGAATAAAATTTGAGTAGCCACTAAGGTAATCAAACTGCCATCATAAAAATAAAACTACATTTTCACATCCCTACCTTCAACTTTAAATCTTAGTAAATTCAGATCATGACGGGAACATAATCGCCTAGTTCGCTATCGATCATGTCGTGAGTTTTTGAAGCGACAGGCCGTTCCAGACGTCTTTGGAATGGTAGCGTAGTTTGATATAACAATACAAGGTGTATTAAGTTCCTGTTTGCTTTAGCTAAAAATTGAATTTTTAATAGATTTTAATATAAGTTAAATTAATAAAATGTGTGGTTGAAAATATTATAAAATATGTAATTGAAAATGAATTTTAAAAGCTGAAATTCGAACTAGGGTAAGTTTATAGACAGTTTGAACTTGCTTAATTCAAATATGACACGATCATTTTATTTCTCTATATTCAATCTTGTCAAATCCCAAATAATGATAATTAAAAAAAGTGTAATTTCATTTTCTAAAGAAAGTCGACTAGATGAGTATAAATTCAAATAGTGCCACCCATGTGCAAGCTTTAAATACATCTTCAATAATACAAGACATCCTTCCAATAAAATAAAATAAAATAAAAAAGTTAATATATTCATGAGTAGAATTTCACATTAGAGCATAAGTCCCTGTTTGGTACACATTATTTTTTTCATTCTTATTCTTCAATTCATTTTCAACCACACATTCTTCAATAAAATAATATTTTCCATCACATCAATAACTTTTCCTTCTTTTTCAACCACACATTATCCATCAATCTACTATTTCAGAATTCATTCTTTCAAAATAACGTGGCTCAAACACAAACCTCAATTTAAGGAATAATTTCACAATTTCCACCAATCTATTTCTGAAGTAGCAAGTTAGTCCTAAATCTTTAAGAAGAAGAAAGTTAATCTCCAACTTTTCACTATAGTAATTTTTAATGACATTTAGCCCACGTTTGGCTCCATTATCTAAAAATACATTTTTTTTCTTTTTTTTTTAACCACATATTTCAATAAAATAATATTACACATAAACTCAAAATCTTTTCTTATTTTTTAACCACATATTCTCCAAAATATTAATATTCAAAAACGCATTTTTAATGGAGCTCAAACAAGGATAATTGTTCAAATTTTCATTTGCGTGATTTTCATAAAAATATGATTTATTTCAATTTAAACATCAAAATAAGTTGGGATGCAAAACCAAATTTCCTAAAGTCGGTTTTTAACGCCTTAACGTGTCATATGATGATTTAATAAAAAATTGATTGTGCAACTATATTAAAAACTTATGAACTAACTTGCTAATGTAAAACAATATTGGGTCAACAATGCAATTTTCATCGATAATCAGACAGCCCACGTTTTGTCTCTTACTAAAAAGTTCCTTGAACCACCTACACGTGTGCCCCTCTTGTTTTAATTCTATAAGTAACTTTTACATTCAAGAATAACCAAACATGCCGTTCTCTCTATGATCACCTCGTGTGCCATTGCATGTATGTTTGTGTGTGTGTATATATACACATACCTCCTTCCTATCAAACATATCTACATGCTAACATTCTCTCCTTGTCTTGTCTCTCGAAAATTGCAATGGCCATCGATAAGGCTCCGCCGGCGCCGGAGTTGTTAGATTTGGACAACCTACGAGCCATCAAAGTACTAGGCAAAGGTGCTATGGGCACAGTATTCCTCGTCCATCACAAGTCAAATGACCCCTTCGCCCACCGCCCCTTCGCCCTCAAGGTGGTGGAGAAATCCTCCCTCCGTCATGCCGACCGCCGCGCTCGCCACGAGATCTCCGTCCTCAGCCGCTTTCGCAACCACCCTTTTCTGCCATACCTCATTGGATCTTTTGAAAATCATGAAATCATTTGCTGGGCTATCCCGTTTTGCCCCGGCGGAGACCTCAACGTGCTCCGTCACCGCCAAAACGACCGCGTTTTCTCTTCGGCTGTCATCCGTTTTTATTTAGCGGAAATCATTTGTGCTTTGGAGCACCTCCATGGACAAGGCATTGTTTACCGGGATTTGAAGCCGGAAAACATCCTCGTGCAACAATCCGGCCACGTCACATTAACGGATTTCGACCTGTCGAGAAACCTTGTCCAAAGAAAACCAGATAATCTGCAATTTTACTCCGATCCGGAGGAACATTCACCAGCAAATTTAAAGTACCGTCATCTCGCCGGTAAATTCACGCGCTTCATTATTTCGAAACGAGGAAAGCATGCATTCAACAAGAAGACAGGGTCGAAGAAGGTGAAAAGTGCCCGCGTTTCGCCAGTTAGCCGGAGAAACCCAGATGATTTTTCGGCGAATGAGCGGTCGAATTCCTTTGTGGGCACAGAGGAGTACGTCGCACCGGAGATTATACGTGGCGATGGCCATGAATTTGCCGTCGATTGGTGGGCTGTTGGTGTGCTTTGCTATGAAATGCTATATGGAACGACTCCATTTAAGGGTAAGAACAGAAAAGAAACATTTCAGAAAATACTATTAAGCCGGCCGGAATTCTTCGGCAAGCCAAATCCATTAACGGACTTGATTCGAAAGTTGTTGGAAAAGGACCCCACGCGCCGCCTCGGGTATCGGAGAGGCGCCCGCGAGATTAAAGAACACGAGTTCTTTCACGGCTTGAGGTGGGATTTACTAAAGGAAGTTGTACGACCTCCATTTCTACCATTAAAAGACGAGATTGGAGTAATAGACGACTTAGTTAAACACGAAATTAATGTTATGGAGTACTTTCACAAGTTAAAGAATCCGTCATCGCCGTTATGGTCATCGTCACCCGATGAGGGTCAACATAACGTTTCGTTATCGGATTTCTAATTTCTAATTTTTAATCTTTAAGGAGATGCGTGTACATAATAATAATAAGGGAATAAGACGAAAAAAAGGGCTATGATTAAGATTAGTGTGAGTGTTTATAGGTGCAACTTATGATCAAACGTTTTGTAATTTAGTTAGCTATAATTGCGTTTGTATACGCCCTTGAGGTGGCGCGTGGTATACAATTGGCATAGGTATAGGAATAATAAAGCTGCTTGAAATGTAGGCTTAGAAATTTGAATTTTTGGGTTTAAAATATTATATAGATCCTTGTTCTTTTTCTTTATTTTAGATGCAACGTTTGAAAAATTAACTTAAGCCCACATAATTTTCATTTTAATCATTTTACTTATTTTCAATCACATATTTTTCAATAAAATAATATTTTTCGCCACATTAATAATTTTTCTTTCTTTTTCAACCACGTATTTTTCATTAATCTACTATTCCAGAATACATTTTTCGAAAATAATGTGGCTCAAATACACCCTAAATTTGATTTACTTTTAAGCGCACAATTATTGTAGAATAATTTGAAAGAAATCGTCTCTCTTTAATCTAATTTTTTATAGTCCTTGTTTTGGTAGTTCACTATCACTTGTTCGTAGATTAATTTAGCCTCTACTTGAATTAAAATTAAAGTTAATAATTCATTTTAATCACACATTTTATTGTACCAACAACCTTTCAACCACACATATCAAAATTAACTAAAATTTAATTCTAATCTTCATCCAACAGAACATTAGTATGACAAACTATACGATCTTTGATAAAGAGTAAAAACAAACGGAGGTGCAGAAGAAATAGTAGTTTGATGTTTCGAAATAAAATGTAAATATATCCGAAACTCCAAAAAATTAACCCCCTAATCTTTATTTTCAAACATATTTGGATAGTTTACTTTCAATTCTTTGAATTTAAAATGTGATTCTCATTATATTGTCGAAGTAAGTAACTTTCTTACGTTTAACTTGAGTAATAAAAAAAATTTAATTTTGGATTTACTTTTTAACCAATTGAACTTTTTTAAGCATAGAGAAATATTCTCCTAGTGACCATATACACGAAGATTATTCTCTTTCAATATAGTTCTAAACTATACTTTGGTCTTGAAATTGACCAAAAAGTGATGGGTAAAAAACATGTAATTCTTTTACTTTTTGGAGGAAGCATCGAGATATATTGTTTTGTCTAGGTATTAGTATACTAATCCTACGAACACACTACTTAGTATATAATGTTGGACGTAATTCTAAAATTACACTAGAAAACAAATAAATATCTTACACGTTTGGTTATCTTAGTCCTCCCTGTTTGGTATAAATTAAAATCAGATTTTTAATAGATTTTAATAAAAGTTGGTAAAATGAATAGTTGAAAAGTTATGAACCCCATGAAATGTATGATTAAAATTAATTGTTGACTTTGACTGGAGATTAAAATCAAATTTTAATCTAAACCAAACATGAGCTTAATATGGCTTGATTCGATTATGGGTTCTTGTTTTCTTCAAAAGCAAAACTAGTTGGTTTATTATGAATAAATATATTGAACTTCGAAGTTTTTCTTTTTAAAAAAAAAAATTCTTTCCATCAACAAGTTTGTTGGTAAAAAATGAACTATTGTTACGTGTTTAGAACCATCGAAATCCCGATTTCAACTATTTATTAGTATTGGTTGAATAAACAAATGTTGATTGATTATTCTTAGTATTTTGCTAAAATCCAACAGGTCTAAATTTTGGCTTTGTCATATTGTCTGGGGTTAGATGAACTACGAGTCACCCAACATAGAGGCTAGAGCATTATTAAAGTCACTCATATTCGGTTTGGTACAATCAGGTAATCAAACTTCGATTTCTTGCAAAATTGGTTACTTTGTCCACCATCATCAGTTCAAATATATGTTGACCTCAACATTAAAATTAATAGATGACAGGCATGTAAAAATACACTTTTAGTTCATACATTAATTTTTTTATTTTTTTTTGCGAGGAAATTCAAATTGAATGATCCAATTGTATCAAATTGAATGTAAGTGACCAAATTTGCATGCTAATCGTAGATGAGTCCGATCAAAATTGAATGACATGCAGTTCATTCAACCCTATTTTTTCCCTTTTCGATATGTAACTATAAATCTAGCATATAACAAACATCATCCCCTTCTTTTGTATGCTAGTGTTTGGCATGAAGTGAAGAAACTGCCAAAGACCATTGATTCCCAAATCAAGAAAATGGATTATCCCTTTTGCCTGCTTAATTTAAGCATGCTGTTGGATACTTTTTTCTCGTGACCTTTTTTGGGGTCACTTTGGTGATAAAAACCAAACAGCCCTTTGTCTTATTCTACAGATTTTGGCTTCTAGAATTTTATTACACATGTGGCCATCATTAGCAAAAAAAATATCTTATGGATGGAAGAAGCAGCAATTCCTTTATAGTATCGTATATTAATCTGTCTTTTCAAGTAAAAGAAAGATAGGGCTCCATGTGAGTCACAAACCTCAAAAACATGACTTTGCAGTTTTAATTAAATGGCTCAATGTAACAGTGGTAAATTTGTAACCTATCGAGGATATCAGGCATATGGTATGTCGAATTGAGGTTCAGGGAATTTGGCCATGATTCTAAAGCATGAGTTATCCCCGTCCACAGTGTAAAATTATGAAAGGATACAATAAATCGTCAAGTACGTGCTTAGTAATAAATTGGACTGGACAAGCCACGAGGAGAATACAAGTGAGAACAAATTTCCACCATGATTTTCCAGATCAACTTCAAAAATTCATCTCAGAACCATATATTAATTAGTAGATGATAAAGAGTAGACATGCACCAAGAAAGTTTGAGATCTATAAACTAATGATTCCCAGAGTAGCAAACCGACTTGAGCATTCTAGTCCTACGAGTCCATAACAATCCAGCAACAATATAATATCAACATGAGATCAACATGCGACCCATTGATGACAAGTCATTCATCGGAATATCGTACAATTAGGTTCTTGAATGAAACTGTTCACTTTTCACCTATTTTCACGGCGCCTCACATAACGAGTTCGGTCGTTGTACCTTGGTCTGTCTTGGGCTCTCTGAGGCACAGGCTCCACTCTCCTCTGTCTCTCCGGTGATCTTTGAACTATCTCTCCATTAACGAAAAGCTCAGCTGTCGAACCATGTAAAGTTCAGTATACCTCAACAATCGTTGTAGCAAGAGGAAAATATACACAATTTCTTTTGAATGCTGTGATGTTGCAGAGAAATGTTTTAATATCTAATATAACTTCAAGACAGGTAAACTGCAATGGTGACCAAAATACTTTTTAAAATATGAATACAACTGGAAGTCCAAATTTTTTTTTACAAGTTTGATTTTGACCATTAAATCATAAGGAAAATTTTATGTTTCCCAAACATGCACAAAGTAACATCAATGGCCCAGAAAAGGAATTTACAGCACAAGTTCAGTTTTCTTAACTTCTACTACTACATATATAATTTTAAACGAGATTCCGAGAACTGGAGCCAAACGTATGTTTGATTTCATAAATAATAATTTCACCTAATTGGAAACTGCAAACACATATGAAATTGAGTAACTGTGATGGTAGTCAAGCACAATCAATGACATCACCTAGTAAGTAGTAAAGACAGAATCCATACACATTATGAACCCCTTAACAAAACCTAACTACTGACTGAATCAAATTTAACTGAAGCTTGGCACAATATTTTGATTGGAATATTCCAGATGGGGTCGTCCCTAACCTTTGAAACTTTTGATGATGGGGTCCCAAACCTTTCATTTTTGGAACCTGGGGTTCCTTTTCACCATTAAGAAGTCTATTTTTTATTTAAAAAGACCAGTGTACCCTTTCATATCCCATGAATTATCAAATTTTTACTAGACGGACCAAGCGTTTCCTAGGTTAGGGACCTAGGGAGAAAGAAATAACAGGCTTGGGACCCCAGTTGGAATTTCCCTATTTTGATCTAAGATTGCAACTAACAAAAACGTGATATCATTCATTGTGACACTCAGATCCATCAGTCTGATACAAGAAAAAGAGTTGTGTTGAACAAATGAAGATGGAAATACTTGAAGGGAGTCGCAACATCCTTATTTTACACTAGGAAGTCAATGTTCATCTGCTGCTACCCAAAGTGCAACTTATTACTTGTCCACAGTACCAAGAATGGTTTTTAGCAAAAAGCAGTCTCTTACATATCAGATTCAGAATGGACATCTTCCAGACTTCCACAATACGTCTCAACTATTAATAACTTCTCCATTAAGGATTTTGAGTTACTAGTTGAAGTTTTACGTGCTTAAGTTATATCCGTATGCATTCTGCAGCAATATAATTTTTCCACTCAAGTTCTATTCCATATTAGCAAGGACACTGACAAATTGCATTCACATTCCATATTTGTTTATATCCTGTACAAAACCCAGTGGCATTGAGTGTTGTTCAAAGCCCTTTCATATCTCTTCAATCTTGACCAAATGAACCAAGTTACAAATGGCATACAATTTGAATTTTATAATGAATTATCAGCAATGCACATAAAAAACAATTAAGAAGAAGTGAAACACATAACCAGAGAAATTTATAAATGCATAAAGATGAATATAAAGCTCTTTAACAAGAAAAAGAAATTCACAACGGAACGTTCTGTCATGTTCTATCAAACTGAGAGTACCGATTTGAATGATACCCAAAACTTCAGAAAATTCAAAGTCGAGAAATTCAACCATGAATGCAGTATATCAGACAATTGACACTACACTATATAATACATAATCGAACCACGTGCCAAATCAGTACACAGTTGGAATAAATATTACCATAAAAACGTATCAAAAGCCAGTAGTACACATCGGACAAGAAGTGCAACACATACCAAATCAATAGTCCCATATGAAGGAAAAATTAGCACCGAGATTGTAACAGGAAAAATTATTTCAATCCTAAATAACAGAAAAGAAACTTATAGAAGATAAATTACCTCCATAGTCCTTATTCTCAGCATCAACATAAGAATCTGGTAGAACAAACAGAACACCAGGCAATCCTACACAAAAATGGAAAATGGTAGGAACAATGAAATGAAAAATTGTTTAAGCCTATTTCCATGTCTTATTCATCATATCAATAACTGAATTAAATTCAAAAGAAGAAAAGAAAATCAATTGCCAAGAGGCAAGAACTAACCTTCAAGCTTGTTTGAGGTCTCCTCATCAATCTCACATCCAAATCCAAAGTACCTCTCACATGACACATTATATATCTTCTTTTTAGCCTCCTCGTCGCTGTTAAAACCACAAAGACACAATCCACAACCCAGGAATAAGTATCCAACAATATAAAATATCAAAAAATCCATTGCACGAAACAAGGATGATATTACTTCATATCTCACAGTTTCCATTCTCGACCGACTTGTTATTAAAAGCTACTGCATTATGCTTCCCAGCAAGATACTGACTTTTCTAAATCCAAAAACTTTCCAATTAACCATGCACAGCACAAAACATGGTGGTAATGCTTTAACTTTCTATAGGAAAACATGTATGGTTACAGTTTTCTTAATTTCAAGTAAAAAAACTTATTTTTATGAAAGTAACCCAACCCTACAGCCAAAACCTACTTATTTCGAACATTTTTCTACAAAATAAATTATTTATTTTGAAGCTTATTTACTTTTTAGTACATATAAATAAACTTTCAGCTTAACCAAACATGCTATTTGTCAGAAGTTTACTGCAAATGGATGTTAATCATTACCTAAAATGTGAATATAGCAATTAATATTACCAAATACGAGGCTATTTAAGTATTAAGAAATATCCAACAACAATTAAATGAAAAGTCAAATATATACCTTCCAACAACTTTAGCAAGCGTTTGAATATAACAATCAATCATCTGCTGCTTAGTCGCCCCTTCACCGCCAGGCTTATCCATGACAATAAGCCAGTGCTCATAATCACATCCGGGGAAAAGCGGCGCCATCTCCGTGGGTGGGCGGTCACCGAAATTCGACCCCGAGTTCAGTGGCGAGTAAGAAGACCCGGACCTATTGACTCGGCATCTGATCGTGTTGTACCGGGTCAAGTTAGGAGAAGTAAGCTGCAGAGAGTGTGATAAGGCGGCGGGAGTGGCGGAGCGGGTGGAGGACCAGGTTCCGAATCCGGGGCGGATGAAACCGGGTTTGGAAACAGAGAAAGAGAATGGACGTCTTGGGATGAGGAGAGAAGCGGTGGCTCCGGTTGATCGGACGGCCAAAATCGACCTGGCTATAGTGGCGGCCATTTCAGGGTTCGTCTGTGCGCGAGATAAGTGGAAATGGTGAGGGTTTCGATATGGTGATTTTAAGGGTTTTGGGAAAGAGGAAGTGAGATTGCCTACAGTTATGTTTCTACAATATCGTTCAGTGTGAGCTTGATATATATATATCGTGTTGTTATTCGTTGAAGTAACACGACTTCTGTTTATTAGGATAGGATATTAGTTAGGGCCGGACAAAAGTTCTGAATCGGACCGAATCGAATCGAACGGTTCTTCATAAATTAAATACCCGAATTGAGAACCGAAAGATTTGGGTCTAGTCTCGGGTCTAGACCAAGAACCGAATAAGATCCGAATCTAAATAATTTTTTTATTTTTTTTATTGGATTAATTAAATTTTTAAAATTTTTTAAAACAAATTAACACATTAATCTAGCTAAATTTATTTTTTTATAATATATTTATTTGTTAGGCTTTTCAAGCTCATTTGAAAAATTATTTACAAAACTTTATTTGTTATTTAGTAGCATGTTCAAGCCCATTTTAAAAAATTGAAACTCAATTTGCCATTTATAACTCTATATAGAATTAAAACAAATTCTCAAACTCTTATTATATTTTTTTTATTTACATCTTATTAGTTAAACAATTTTTAGTTTATTTGTGTTTGTTAATTGTGCTTTTTCAATTATACTTGTAGAGTTTCTTACTATGATAAGTAAAGCAATTGGAATTGATGATTAAATCAAATAGTTGGTAAGTATAACCAATACTTAAAAAATATTTTATTTTGATAACTTTTAATTTATATTTCGTTTTCTTTGTGCAGGCTGCTTGAAGCAAATAAATTATTAATGTGGATTATCGATATTTTAATATTAGTATCTACTTTTTGGTATTTATGTTAATTGAATTAATCTTATTGAACATCTTGTTATTTATGTGTTTTTAAATTATGTTAAGTTAATTTGTAAAAGTTACGAATGAAAATGTCATTAGTTGTATTTATGCAGTGTTGTTGTAAATGTTAAAAAATTTAATTATAGTGTGGAACCGAACGGAACCAAACCCGAACGGTTCCATAATTATATTTGGACCCGACGGTTCCATTTATTAAATACCCGAAACGTTTGGAACCGAAAAAATCCGAACCGAAACGAACTAGCCCATGGCCAGCCCTAATATTGGTGGAAGTGCTGGTATCTGGTACGGTTGGATTCCACTGCGGAAATGGAACTCGTTTGGCCAAAAATAGAAATATTAATGGATCTATGTAGGGGTGGGCGTGGGTTGGGTTGGGTTGGTTTTTGCCCCAACTCAAACCCAACCCAATATTGTCGGTTTGTTAGAAATTCAACCCAACCCAACCCAACCCATGTGAATGTTGAAACCCAACCCAATTATTTGTCGGTCGGGTTGTGCTGGGTTGGGTTGGTCGGTTTGAGAAAAATTTATTACATAAAAATTATTCATTGCATCATTATTTGTTGTAATTAGAATTTGTGAGCTATCAACATGCTTTAGAAGATTGCTCAATGGTGATGTACTGCAGAGTCAACTGTTTAAGTTTCACTATGGCATGGATTTCTTGTGGTCAATAAAAAATAGAAATTATATAAAATGTATTCAACACCATCCCAAATATTTCTGGTTTTCTGTAATTTTTATGATTGTTTGATGAAGTTATTTATCAGGGCAAGAAGGGTGTGTGGATCAAATTACCAATTTAACTTGCAAATGTTGTTGAAATTGTAGTCAATATAATTTTTCTATTCTATCATATTGGAATTACACGTCTAAATTTTATAAATTCATAACCAAAATCCTTAAAGATCTCAGTAACATAATGCGCATCTTGGCAATACATTGATGGTCTTATTTAAGATGCAACTGTCCATTTCTTGGCCAAATGACTCCAAGAAATGTCATTTGTAAAAGGTTTAAACTTTATTGTATAGATGATTTGAATGGGATGACATTCATAATATGTTGAAAGGTAAAATCCAACAAATTGGTCGTGTCGATTTTGGTATCTTAAGAATTTTTTTTTTATGCAGTTTTTTTTTTTCGATCGGGTTGGGGTTGCTAACCCGTGACCCGACCCAACCCGCAACCCGCCCAAAAATTCCAAAAAACCGATCCAAACCGGTCGGTTTGGGTCGGGTTGGTCGGTTTTCTCAGGTTGGTTTGGGTTTTGCCCACCCCTAGATCTATGTGGATTTAAATCGTCAAAGTTTTGATGTGATTTGACGAGTATATAGTTTTTTTGTTACACTTTCTAGATATAACTCACGACTCGTGAGGCCTAAAAGATTTTGGCGAGAAAATATACCGATATTATATGGTAGGGACCTATTTATACCGAAATTTAAAACTATGGGAATGCCAACGGAAAATTTAAATGGGAACCAAGTGTTGTATTTTGTAAAGTTCAAGGATTTCAGACTATAATACTTTTCGAATTTATACTTAATTGGAAGAACATATTTTGTATGTTGGATTGTTTGGTTTTAAATCGCTCACATATTTGGGTTTTCTTGTACCGTGTTTTGATACAACTCTCTTTTCATTGAATCATTGTTTTATTAGACGATAACTTGTGCATATATGCGGTGCGCTCTCGAAAGCCTTTTTCCAATAGCGTGCTCTTAAAAACATTTCTCTAGCAACACCCATTCTTCAAAGAAAAAATGCTTGTGCTACCCAAATTCCTTGCGACTTTTGGTCACCTACAAACTTTTGACTAAATTATCTTTTACACACTTGTTCGAAGAGTTAAGCTTAATGCCCCCATGCCATACATAATAATATGCCATTTTGATTAATTTTAGCAAATAGATTTACTCATAGTGAAGCGATGCAATCAGACACTTTGATATGGCATTGATTATTGTTAAAATTTGAGAGAATACTAATTTTCTCCGTAGAAACAAGTCTTCGTGCCCTACACTTCTCGAGCCCAATGATTTATTGGCCAAAATTTTAACATAGAGCTTGAATTTGTTTAGAACATTATTAAAGTAGGGAGTTTTGTCTTGAAGCAACACTTATTTTATATTTTGAGTGCAATTTTGAAGGGATTAAACTAAGTGTACCCTAAAATTTTACCAAAAGGCGTCATTTGGCAAGTAGGTAAAACTTTTGGTAAAAGATTATGTTGGTATAGCATGGTCGATTTTGAAGCAATAATTAGGATTCATTGTTATGGTATTGTTTATTTCGATAAATAATGAAAATAGGCAATTTTTATTTATTTTGGTCCAAATCCATAATTTTTGAAATCAAAGAATTATTGATCAAGAATTGATTCTGAGTTAAATCCACCAATAATTATCCAACTTTATATTTAATGCTACATGACTACTCAATTTGATTTTGTTTCACTATAGCCACCTAACTTTACACGACCACCCAATTTGATAATCAAGTATTTGATATAGGGGTGTCAACGAATCGAGTCGAAACCTGAGGCTCGGACTTGACTCAAGTAAAAATAGTTTGAGCTTTTTTTAGCTCGAGTTGAGCTAAGCAATAAAAATTAGGCTCGACTCGAGTTTTCGACTCGGACCTTGTTGGGTAGAGCTAGCTCATGCTTTTTTTTTTTAAAGCAAACAACAACTAGTTGACTGTTTTTTTATTATTATTTTATTGCCTACAAAGGCATATGTATCTACACATTGTTTGAGTCTTTTGTAAGGGCCAGCTCATCACGGGTCGAAAATAGATTGTAACAAGAGTCGGCCCGTGCTTGAGCCAACGCAAATAGGGCTCGACTCGAACTTTTTTCAGGTCGAGCCACGAGTCGTCCGAATTGACGAGCAAAATTGATATTGTAACGACTCAAATTTTAAGAATTTAGATCGCTACCAAAATTATTCATAAGGAAATGTCAAATTTCATTTTGATCCACACATCTTATATAATTCACCAAATTTAAAACTATCAAGTTGCACATTCTTGGAAACTCAAATAAAGATGGATTATTGGCAAATAAATTTCACAATTTGACAATATTGAAAGATTTTCACTTTGAGTAAACTGTAACTACAAATTTATTTAGGTTGATCAAAATCCAAAAATAAAAAATCATTTAATATGCACTAAACCAAGTATACAAAACCGATGAAGAAAGACATTTCAAGAATGGCGACACAAATTAATGAGGGTACCGTGTCCATTCATCTAAATATTTAGAGGTGAAAAGAAATCCCCGTCTTTGATGTTTACGCTACTTGACAAAGGCAACTAAATTGTTGCATCTTAAACAAATGAGTTAAACTTTTACATGGATTTTGAAGTCCTATTAATTTGGTAGTTGTAGTTCATGTCTCTCATACAGTCATCTTTATTTTATTTGACTTGTAGATGGACAATGATAATTTTGGGTACTTGAAAAACAATTACTTACATGCAAGGTAGGGATGACAAAAAAATTCGCCGGACGAAGTTCGGGTCGAGCCTCATTTTTTTGGCCGGACTTAGCCCAAAAAAGCTCGAGCCAAATTCGAGATTTTTTCTTTAATTTATAGTACTATAAACCGCACAAATTTTAAATATTTGACATTAAAAAAAACGAAAAAATCGAGCAAACTCGGGCTCGACTCGGCCCGCTAAGGTTCGGGCCGAGCCTTATTTTTTTGATCGGGCTTGGCTTGACACGGCTAAGTCCAAAAAAATCTCTGCATAAAAAAACTTGAGCCGAGCCCGAACTTTTTTTTTCAACTCGAGCTCGACTCGTTGAGATAGCTAATGCAAGGTCCCAACCGTTTCAATAGCCAAGGGAAAAAGACAAAAGCAATATTTTACTTTTTGAGGGAAAATCTCCTCCTCTATTAAAAGAGTGAATCCGCAGTTTACTATTCATTTATGGCCTATTTTGGTTTTCCCTGTTTATCCCCAATTTCTTAACAAATTCCTCCTCTCTGTCCTCTATCTAGGACAATCTATATATTAAAAAGAGTTACTGTTCGGAGGAAAAAAAGGGTGGCGCCGTTGCTTTTACCAATTAAAATGTAGGCGCCGAAATTCACTTTAGTTTTGCATGTTTGTTCAGTAAATACAAAATTAAATACAAAATGATATTATTTTGTAAAAACAAAGTAAAAACAACTTTAAGTGTTGGATGAAACAGAAAAAATTGCACAAAATAAAAAGTATTGTATATAAAAAATATATATATATATCACTCCCTCCGCGAGCGGAGGACTGGCTCTTCTCGCGGAGGGCATAGCCTCCGCGGGCGGATCCCGAATGGGAGTACCTCCGCCAACGGAGGTAAACACCTCCGCTCGCGGAGGCATTGGCCTCCGCGAGAGGAGGCAGTGCTCTTTTGCGTTTAAAGCATAAACGACGGTGGTTGTATTCTTATATAAATAGTGGAAGAAGAACCTCCTCTCGCTGAGGTCCATTATTATTTTATTTTATTTTTTACTGTTGTGCTACCAATAATTTACAGTTTTTTATTGTTGTATTAAGCATTTAAGATTTTCAATGGAAGAAGAACCTCCTCGCGCGGAGGTCCATTATGATTTTATTTTATTTTATATTGTTGTGCTATCAATAATTTACAAATTTTTATTGTTGTATTAATCATTTAACATTTTCAATATATTTTGTTCGTTCTTCCTCCAAAATCATTTAATAATTCTACTTATTTACAAATTATAAATACAATTTCACTTATTAATATATATACTTGGAGTTTTTATTTTTATTTATTATAAACTATAAATACATTTTCATTTCTTAATAATCCTAACAGTTACTATTCCTTTTTATTTAAATAAATTAGTTTAGTTCATGTTTATTTATCGTTTATTTAAATTAATTCAATTCAGGCCTCCTTTATTTTAAATTTCATGTTGGAATTGGATATTTTAAATACAAAGAAGAAGAAAAAAAGCAGCAAAAAAAAAAAAAAAAAAAAAAAAATTTTAAAGCCTCCGCGTGCGGAGGTTTGAAAAAAAAAAATTTTTTTTTGAAACCTCCGCGTGCGGAGGTTTGAAGGAGGAAAAAAAAAAAAAAAAAAATATTTTAACCTCCGCGCGTGCGGAGGTTTGAAGAGGAAATTAAAAAAAAATAATTTTTTAAAGCCTCCGCGTGCGGAGGTTCCAAACCTCCTCACGCGGAGGATCTGGGCCTCCGCGTGCGGAGGCTTCGGCGGAGGTTCCAAGCCTCCGCATGCGGAGGCCCAGATCCTCCGCGTGCGGAGGTTTGGGACTCCGCGCGCGGAGGCTAATTACTTTGTTTCTCTGCTTTTTTTTTTCTTTTTTCTAATTTTGTGCTAATAATTTACTCAAGGGAGATGTGATACTGGGTTTTGTATGATTGATAAACAAGGATTAATTGGAATGGCGGCAGATTGGAGCAGATATTGTTAAGAGAGCATTGAGTTATCCATTGAAGTTAATAGCCAAAAATGCTGGGTTAAATGGAAGTGTTGTGATAGAGAAGGTGAGGCTTGACTCAACTGCTTTCGTGCCATGTTCAAAATTAATCGTTCTAGAGCTTGTATCTGAATTGTGTTCAATTGACATGAGATTCTTTGTTTAGGTGTTGGCCAATGATAATCCTAAGTATGGTTACAATGTCGCAACTGGAACATACGAGGATCTAATGGCCGCTGGCATAATTGACCCCACAAAGGCAAGTTCCTTTACTGCATCTTGTTTCTAAACATCAAAGTGGTATGAATTTTAATTAATATGGTTCAACTAACTTGTTATTTAGCACGTTAACTCAGTTTTGATGTTTATTTGTAATTAACTGAGCATTGACATTTAGTGTTCCATCCTTAAATCGTCAACGTGTAGTTTAATGAAAAGTTGGGCATTTAATTACTTATTTCTTCATGGATCATGTAGCATAAAAAATTCTTGATAGAGATCTCCATTGGAAGAAAATTGATAGATTTTCGTGTTGATAATACTCGTGTTATGTTCTCGTATTCTGAGGCCTCTTTCAAATGATTAGCGTATTTTCAAGGTTAAAATATAGTTATTTCGTTGCGAAGAAGGGAAATTAAAAGCGTTGTCCGATCAATAAGGGTTAATATATAGAATTGTGTAAAACGGTTAAAGGTCGGACTTTCTGATGATGATTGACGGCGGGGGAGGGTCCTGAACCCTAAATAAGTTCTGTTTGCTTTTGTTTTTTTTCACTTACTACATCTTTAGGAATTCGATTAATGCTCATTGGAAGTGAAACATTAATTTCGTTTTAAGTAAATGATTTGGATACTCATAAATAACACAATAACCTCTTACCTTTTTCAGATTTTGTTTAGTAGTAAGAGAGTATAATGTTGTCTACGATACGATATATAAGGCCTTTTACTCCTAATGTTGAGCTTTTGGTCCCATGATGAAGATGGGCTGAACTGATATACACTGTATTTATGTTTTTTTAGCGGGCATGCTGATGTTTCTGGGACTATAACTCGTAGGCTCATGTTTTTCATGCGTGATTTAGTCACTGATATGGTGGAACTGTCAGAAATTCTTATGCGAATCAAAGTGTTCAGTTCTCCTGTAGTTCTGATATTTTCAGCTCTTTATTGTATCTCCTAATCCTGTATTCTATTTTGATCAATCAATATGATATTTAAGGTTTTTGTTTTACGTTGTTATTATCATTAAATAGCACGCTAATAAACATATAATAAGTACAAAACTCGTGCATCGCACGAGGCGCAAACTAGTATTATCTATAAAGCTAAACACTTTACATGCCCAAGAGACATTTATTACACTATACGAATATGACCATCACACAAATGTTTACTTTGAAATTTGGAGTGAATTTGGCGGTAAAGACAAAAAGTCAAATACTTTTAATCAGTAGAGTCGAATCAAGGAATAACATTACATTCAGATTTTACCTAAATGGCAAACCAAACACATTCATGTACAAATAACATCGACGAGCAATTTAATTATCTTTCTATATATAAAAAGTGGCTATTAAACGGAATATGTTGGTTTAACGGAAAAACTAACGGAATTTATTGATTTAACGGAAAAACTAACGGAATTTCTTGTTTTTAACGGAAAATCTTTTTTTACCACCCCCTACTTTCAAAATTATAATTAAATAATAATAATAATAAATTAGCTTTTGATAATTCCTTTAAACTAAAATATCTTGGAGCTAACTTATCCGAATCGACTTTTTCTCGAATCTGTTTTATGTATCTAATTACGATTTATCCAACGAGACCAATATTCATATATTTACGATAACTCCATCAATATATAAATATTTGACACAAATAAAATATAATTTGATAAATGTATCATTTAGTCCCTAACTTTCAAAATATTAAAATATAGTATATAAAAATTGAATTATATTTTATGAAAATTTTCGGGATTTTACATTCTCACCCCCTTAAAATATTTTCGTCCTCGAAAATTTACCCGTCACTTACCAATACTAAGTCTAACACATGATATACATATATTATTATAATACATATCATACTTTAGCGATAAAATGAATTGCATTATTACTTAAAAAAAGAGTAAAGACTTAAGTCATGCAAAAAGTTTAAGCCTCCGTTTGTTTCTCATTAAAAATCCATAAAAATGAAAAATATGACCGTTATCCATCACATCAATATATCAATTTTGAATTTCTATCTCTTGTGTGGGGTCCAATAACGGCTATATTTTTCATTCTCATTCTACATTAATGAGAATCAAAATGGAGCCTAAGTAAACTCATCTTCTTACCCCTTAACATATCTTGAGTTTTCTGTTTGTGATTTTGGGTTGGAAATGACAGAGAGAAGCACTTTATTTAATTATTTATCAATTACATAAACATTACATCATTAATTATTTAATTAACCAAAAAAATTACATCTTTATTAATAACAAATTAATTCTTAAACAAAATTATTAAATATAAACTAAGCAAACGTGCATTGCACGTTGCTTACACATAGTAAATAATTGTCTTGCAATAAATTTAAAAGAACGGAGTTACGCTCTAGAATTTTTTTATCAAGCTTTCGTCCAACAAACCGAGGCACGACCACTCAATTGAATCACCACACTCCAACACGACTAGTACTAACATGTGAGAAGTAGGGAAAAGTGTGAGTATATGTGAATACTCAGTAAGAACTTAAAATATGGTGCAATCCCGAATAAAATATTTAAATCTTACATCAAGAAAAATCATACAATCATCATATTTTTAGAAATCGGTAAGAGCCCATATCATATCATTTGTGCCGGAATTGCCGTAATATCATATCATATTATATTTTTAACTTTCATAAGTATAAAATTTCATCAACATGAAAGAAAAATAATTTAAACGGGATAAATAACTGCACATCTTTTCCTATCTTGTTAAACTTGCTTTAATTTTGGAAGACAACAAAAAATCACGTTCCAACAATTCATTTTTCTGCATCTGTTCTTGTGTTGTGTTTGTATATATATTTTTGGTGTCTATTCTATCATGTGATGTACTATATACATAGGCAATTATACAAGAGTTGGTATCTTGTGGGGAAACGTGTGAGATGAGGGTGTAGAAAATGGTAGGTTGCATGTACACGCCTCTATCATGAATGTGATATGTCTCAACCACCCTCTAGTGGGACACTTGGCAAACTAGGAAAATCTTCACTAAAATATAAAGACAATAATAAAAACTACTACTTAATCATTTCAACAAACTTGCACACGTGAACTATAAAACCAAACCTTAAAAACAAATTAATATCTTACAAATCTTACATGTGTCACTCTCATAACATTTAAATTCATTTAATATAAAATATAATTTAAGGTTAATTCTTTTTTTTTTTTTTTGGCAAATATCCTAATTTGAAAATCCAAGCCGTAGGATATGAATATATTCAAGAGAAAACAATACAATGCAAAGAGGGGGACGGAAGAGCCTTACCTCCACGAGTACATCAAAATCTCTACACTTACTATTAATGAAATACATCACATGCGGCTTATACAAAACAAATGCAAGATCAAATTAGTTCACTAATCTGATATTTGCCATGCCAATTCTGTCTAGCCTCACAATACCCTTGATTCTTCCCAAGAATTCATTAGCTTCAATTACTTTGAATTTCCTATCATCATACCCCTTGGACGCAAACCAGTCGGCAGCTTGGTTGCCCTCCCTCCAAGTATGAGTAAGCTTGTTCTCCATCTTCTCCAGCAACCATCTAATGGATTGCAATGTGTATTGGACTCCCCATGGACCTTTGTTTTGCTTAATCAATGTAATGGCCGCCTTAGAATCAGTCTCAACCCATACTTTCCTGATTCCCCGTGACCAGCACAACTTCAACCCAGTTTCCATAGCTCTAAGTTCAGCTTCCATGATAGATCCTTCTCCATAATACTCGTGGAATCCCCATATAGGATTCCCCAGGTTATTTCTCAGTATACCCCCACTTGCAGTCTGGGAATCACCCTTCATAGCCCCATCCGTATTCAGTTTATACCATCCAAATTCCGGTTTAATCCACTTGACTGTTGTGGGTTTTTTTCCCCTGATCCTTCCAGCCTGTTGTATTCTGCCTGCCCTTATGAGTGCATTGATCAGGATATATACTAAGGCTAATTCTTTTGATTTCGATAACTTGGGCTCCTTTAATCCAAATTAACTTTTTCTCAAGTCAAAAAGTGCATAAATAATTACGACCTATCCAACTAGCCTAATATTCATATACTTATCATACTCGGTCAAAAATCTAAATATATAACCCAAATAAAATTGAAATTACTATATATCATCTTAGTTCCTAACTTTCAAAACATCAAGATATAGCACACAAAAAAATTAAATTCTATTCTATGAAAATTTTCTAGGGCATTACAAATATCCCTAATTTGATATTCTCACAAAAAAAATTAATGAATATTTAATTGTATAGCATTGGAAAGATTCTTTGAAGATGGGTCACAAAGGATAAGAAGTGCTTGAAGATTTATGATGGCATTGGACATGATTAGTGAAATAAAAAAATTTAAATTGAAAGTGTAACGGTCATTTCCTCTTTCGAACACACATAAACCCTACCCACCGTAGGCCCACCAATTTTCGACCGTTTGTTTGCCTTTTCCCTTTCTTCCTTAACGCTCCTCTGTCTACCCTTTCTCTCTGCCTGGAAAAAAAAACTCCAATCATGAAGATCCTTCAACGTTAAACCCCTTCAAATCATCTTTAACTCAAGAAAAAGTTCAGTCTTTGAACCCAAGAAAAAAATAAAGTTTTTTGGTGGTTCTTGAATTGCACTTAATGGGTTGTTTCCTTGGGTGCTTTGGTGGTGCAAAGGATTCTCAACGCCGCACACAGAGGATTAAACGGGGCAGCCCTAGAAACCAAGTAAGACCCTTTTCTTAGCTTAACCAGAATTTAAGTTCCCGTTTCTTGCTCTCTCTCTTTCGTGTAGTTGTGAGAGGAATTATGGACTTCTTGATTGTTTATCAATTTTCTTCGTCGTTTTGATCTGTTAAAATCGAATAAGAGGGTTTTAAGTTGTGGGTTATCGTTTGTTCAAGTATCTGATTGTAAACATCGATTCTTCTTTCTTGATGGAGCTTTAAATTTTGTTTATTGACCAAAATTTGAAACCCATATTCTATTTTCCGCGCAGTTGGCTTGCTGCACCGAAAATTTGTGAAAACGAGCAAACCAGTTCTTGATTTGTTCTTTCTCTCTTAGCTTTATGCTTTGAGAACATGTTATTGGTATATCTGTATTTTGATTTTTTTGTTTGGATTTTGGGTTTTCTGAATTTAATCTTACAGAGAGACAGGGTTCGGAATGTTCAGCAACAGCAGGGTGTAATATATGCAGAACAGAGCATTACGGAAATTCCCCATAAGGAAATACCCGCCACTAACTCGGTTTCAGAGTTGCGGTTAGTCATATCATTCTCTTTAAACTCATCAATTAAATTGCCTTTATTCAATTCTTTTTTAAGTATTGAGAAATTTTGTTTGATTTTCTGTATTGTTAGCTTCTCCGTTACTGCTAATATTTGCTGGGGAAGAATTGATTTAGAGAAGTATCCTCTGCTTTTTTCTTATTATTAGCTTCTTCCACTAGATTAAACTAGATTGACTTGTTGGTGCAGAGATAAGCCTGAGGAAGAGGAGCAATTGATCCCGAGCCCAAGAAAAAGAGTTACATTTGATACAAAAGTCACAACATTCACCCATGTATCCATCTATGAAAGTACTGATTCTCTACTAGAGATCAATAGATCCGTTGAGAAAGATGGGGAGGAATATTTAGAAAGGGCTCAACCACCCCAGTCGCATTTACTCTCTGAAAATGACAGTTCTGTGGCATCCAGCTTGGGATTGTATCCTCAGAATCATAGGTACCATAATGTTGTGGAGGGTAACAATGAAACCGAGGAGTATGGTGACAGTGACTTGGATAATATATACGAGATGGACGATCAAGATGATTCTGATTACTATAATGAAGATGATGGAATTGTTTGCCAAGAAGTATGGTCAGAGTCAGTTTTAACTGCATCTATGGAGTCAAGGACAGAAGATCTTGCAACTCGAGTTATCAACGAGCAAGTAGAGAGTCCTTTGATAAGGGTTGGACAGCCCGAGAGGGAAGTGGAGGTGTCTGGACCAAAAACAAATTTAAGAGATAGAAGTGACTACGTCAATTCCGTGCTGAACCCTGTTGAGAACACTACTCAGTGGAAAGCTGTGAAGTCGAAAGGGATGCAGCCTTTGAATCCACAAAAGGAGAACTTGATTGATGACCTTGAAGCACCCCAAATTTCTTTCAGTAGTTTAGAACCGACTTTTAAGCAATCTTCACATAGTTTGAAGCCAAAATTGGATCAGTCGAAGAATGCAAACAAAGAGATAGCGGTTGATTCTAGTCTTTCGAGCTGGTTGGTTTCACCTGATATCACTCCTGCAAAGAAGAATAGTTATAGTGATCATGAGACCACTACGCCTGAAAAGAACATACCACTAGGGTCGACTTCACCGAGGAGCTATGATGATCGACCAATTCTAGGTGCATTGACAGTCGAGGAGCTGAAACAGATGTCGGCATCTTCCTCCCCGAGGAAGTCTCCTGGTCGAAACCCTGATGAGATGCCTATTATAGGTACAGTCGGGACCTATTGGAATAATTCGGGTTCAGCTAACCATTCTGACTCGGTCTCTTCTTTCAAAGGCATACCGAATACAACCAGCAAGTACAGAGAGGTATTCTTGAAGTGAGAATTTGTCAATTAATATCACATTGATAATGTTTTGTTCTAAGTATTTGTCATCAAATGTGCAGGACAAGAGAGTGAATTGGCATTCAACTCCATTCGAGGTGAGATTGGAGAAAGCTCTCGATCGAGGTGCTGCAGAAGCCTAATATACCCAATTGCACTCTACAGAAGAAAGATGAATTGAGATTTTTTTTATTCTTTTTCAGTGCCCGTCCTTGCATTCTTTTTAATCTGTTATAGTTTGTGAATTTTATGTGATTTTTAGGCATTTGTTTGTTGTACTTGCTCATACTTTTTTATTGTTTGTGAATTTTGATATGGTTTATATGCAATTGTTTGTTTATTGTAATAATTTAATCAAACTTTGTTTTAATTGTCGATGGAATTGATTGATTACTTATTTTTGTTCTCTTATGGCTCTCAAGAAATTGCCATTCCACTGTCATGTTTGAAGTAGAACTTGTTGCTATAATCTAAGAATCCTTCATTCCCAATTCAACCAATGCTCATAATTCCAGCTCCTATGGAATTGCTAAGTTTTGTAAATTCAATGATGTAGAATTCTTGTAAATATCAAAGATGAACTCTCAAATTTTATTAATATTTAAGATTAGCAAATTACTTGAAGAAAATATCTCATTCTCTCCTATAGAACTAGTCTACTAATGAGACATCGAGTATAGTTTAAGTCAAGAATCCAACAAATTGCAGGTTGACGAAGTAGCTTTCCCTTTGATATCATTAATTTTCACGTCTTCTCTTTTGATATTTTGATTGACTTTGTCTTCTATTATGTTGTTTTCAACTATCAACTTTAAGAATTTTCTCTTTTTTGTATATTCGTGGAACTGAATTCCAGAGATGACATTTATATAAACCGCAAAAGGGCTAAACATTATCATTTGTTATTTTTATTCTTCAAAAAATTTGATATCCTCTTCTCATAGCGGGAACAAAATAACTGCATTATAAACCTATTATTTATTCTAGCCAAATAAAATACAATCTCTTGGCACAAATTCGTTTAATCATTTGCACTTGTAGACCTCAAGATTAGCAGCTTGTGAACTCACCTAAAACAAATCCATGGATAATCTGCTTCTGAGATTTAATTTCAGTTAAATAGAGCTATCAATTGTTCTATAACTCTACAGTTGGATAATCTGCATAAAGCTCTCATCTTTGCTCAAAATGCCAACCTCGTATGATCATATAATTTCTACAGACCTGAAAGCGAATTAATTATACAAAACCTAAAATAAATTAAATTACAGGCAGACAAAAAACAAAAAACTGAAAGCGTTCTGACAAATATAACGTGCAGACAAAAAGCCATAAACAAAGAATCCAATCAAACAATCCTTCAAAAGATAATAAAAATTGACGTGGTTAATTGTTGAAAAAATAAAATCTACCAATTGCAATTACTGAAATTGAAATTTTGCTTTGGTGTTGCAAAGGATTCCAGATGCCGCAAACCGAGGAAACCAAAGAAGACCCTTTTCTCAGCTTAACCAGAATTTTGAGTTCCCGTTTCTTGTTTTTTCCCTTTTGATGGTTTTGCAGAATTATGAAATTCTTGGTCGTTTTGATCTGCTAAAATCGAACTAGTGGGTTTTAAGTTTTTGGTTATCGTTTATTCAATTATCTGATCGTAAACATTGATTGGACTCTTTTGATTCTTCTTTCTTAATGGAGCTTTAAATTTTGTTTGTTGACCAAATTCTGAAACCCATGTTCCATTTTCCCCGCTGTATTTGGCTCGCTGTATCGTGAAAAAGCACAAACCAATTCTTGATTTGTTCTGTCTCTCTCTCTCTAAACTTTATGCTTCGAGAACAAGTTTTTGCATATCTGTATTTTGATTTTTTGTTTAGATTTTGGGTTTTCTGAATTTAATCAGATTACTAAGTAATCGTTACAGAGAGACAGGGTTCGGAACGTTCAGCAGCAGCAGGGTTTAATAAATGCAGAACAGAGCATTACGGAAATTCCCCCCAAGGAAATACCCGCCACGGACTTGGTTTCAGAGTTGCGGTATATGATTCTCTTTTCTTTAAATTCTTTAATTAAACTGCCTTTATTAAATTCTTTTAAGTATTGAGAAAATTTGTTTGATTTTCTGTATTGTTAGCTTCTACGTTACTGCAAATATTTGCTAGGGAAGAATTGATTTAGAGAATTATCCCCTGCTTTTTCTTCCACTAAATTAAACTAGATTGACTTTCTGGTGCAGAGATAAGCCTGATGGAGAAGAGCAATTGATCCCGAGCCAGAGAATAAGAGTTACATTTGATGCAAACCATACACCCATGTTTCCCTGCCTAATAAAAGAGCCATTTTTGATATTACTGTTCACCATTTTGTCTGATGAAAACGACGTTGTTTCGATAAATTTTTTTTTTTTTTTTAAAAAATATATCGGTGAAAGAGATAATATAGGAATGGACGCGTATTTTCTTGTTTTTAGGTTTTCATTCACTTCCGCCGTTTACTCTAGCCTCAGTTAGGGTTTCCAATCGCAGGCATCTCGACCGCTAGCTCTCCCGCCTCTTCGATCTACTGGGTTTGTCTACGTTTTATGGTTTTTTTTGCACTTTGTGATGTTGTTTTTCATTTGAATGCGTATTTTCTCGTTTTAAGGTTTTCAATCATTTCTGCCGTTCGCTTCCGCCTCTGTTAAGGTTTTCAATCGCAGACCGTAGTTCCGTGTACCTTCAACGCCAGCTCTCTTGCCTCCTCGATCTACTGAGTTTGTCTACTTTTTATGGTTTTATTTCTGTACTTTGTCACGTTATTTTTCATATGAATGTTGGATTCGCTATTTTTGTGGACTTTGTTGTTATGGTGGCGACCATTGTGGACTTTGTTGTTATGGTCTGCACCCGTCCTGCCGGCTTGTAAAACGACAAAATAATTAGCTTAGGCCCCTTTGTTTTCTGACAGAGACTTCGATTCCTTACTAGGCTTTATCTCTGCAGATCAACAAAGTACACGAAAACTGTACACAAATTTGAGTGTTATAGCAGTGAGAAAAGCTCAAACAAACTCTCCACCCACACAACTTCGAATTCATTTTTTGTACTTGAAAATCCATTTTTGATTGTTTAATGCTCTTTTTCCGTTTCCAATAACCATTAGTTTGTTGGTTGTGGGATTTCTGAAATCATGTGAGGATTTACTCTTTTGCTTCAGAATCATAAACATTTAGGAATTTCGGTGCGTGAATTTGGGATACGGGTTTTGCTGTGTATGGTTGTTTATTGAGTGTATTTTGAAGTGGGATTTACTTTAAATGTGTAAAGTTTATAAAAGTTTTGATCTTGGAATTGGGTGGTTTTAGGATAAAGAGGTTTGTAGGAAAATGGGATCAAGGAATGGGTTTTATTCAGGTTCAAGGTTCAATTTGGACCCGAAGTAGTTGGTTGATCCGAATCTTCTTTTCGTCAGGCCGAAGATTGGAGAAGGAGCTCATGCTAAGGTTTATGAGGGGAAGTAAGTTGACTTTGATCTTCTGTCTGAATCTTGATTTCTGAAAGTTAAAGATTTATAATTTTTAAAGAAGTAGGAATGGAAGAAATAAAAGATAAGATAAAAAAAAAATTGCTGCATATCATGTGTTTGTATTTTGAACTTGTAGAAATAGGATGTGCCGTGATTTCAAGCCCAATAAAATAAGTAATGGTTAATTGTTGTGAATGAATGAGTAAAATCTTGTCTATATTATTACAAATGGAGTTTGCAATATGTTAGAATTAATCCCCATTCGGAACTATATATTGTAGTGTTTACACGAGACACTTGTTTCGTTATGAAAAATTAATACATCATAAGGTTATTAAACTGGAATGTTATTTCTTGAGTTATTTATCAAAGCCTAGCCAATTTTTTATGTGTATGGTAAATATTGAATCTTGAAGTTAATAATACGACCCTTCATGCTCCTAAAAGCCACACTGCATCCTTTTTGTTCATCATTCATAGCTTTACCAGCATAAAGGGCAAAACTTAAAAGCGTGAGTTCAAGTACATATTCTCTACCATTTTCTTACTTTTTTCCCCTTCATCTTTTTGATATTTCACATTCCCTTTTTAGCATATCAAAAAATTGAGTTTTTATTATCTCAAAAAAGAAAATTTTCTTATGTTCTTGAATTTAGCAACCCTTTTATGAGTTCTGGAAGAATTTGAGCTTGGATTTCTGAGTTCATTTTATGTTTTAGCCTGGATTATTTTGGGAAGTTGAAAACCTTTTTTTTTTTTTTTTTTCTCTCATTTGGATTTGAAGAAAATTAATTAGATTGAATTGGGGTTCTTTTTGCTTTGTCCTTGTGTATGATTAGCTGCTTGGTTATTCTTGTGATTTATTGTTGGATTTGTAGTCTGCAATTGAAGGCAGGTTGATCACTCTCTCTCCCACAACCAATTTTGTGGCCATGACGAGTAATTATATTTTAATAGTGGTTATTTTGCAAAGTAATGTCTTCCTTCAATTGTTTATTATAGCTCTCTCTCTCTCTCTCTCTCTCTCTCATATACACACATTTTTCTATTATTCATGTATCGGTTTAGTTTATTGAGTGTTAAAAATCTTGATTTTTTTAAACTACTTTTCCCCTTCATATGATTTAATTTCATTGATCTGTTTTTCATTTACGAAGTGGAGATGGAATATATAACGAAAAAATCTCCCAAGTTTCTGTTGGTTTAAAATGCAGGCCGTTATATATACACACACACACATCAAAATGTGTTCTACCAACTATCAAATGATTGAAGTTTGAAGGTCCGCTGCTGTGAGACAGCCTTCTTGAAGCTAATGTTGATATTTTTTGTATTTAATTTATTTTTACTTTATGTTATTAAAATATGTATCATATTTTCAATCGATCCCAGAACACATTTTGACACCTCTAAGTAAACATATAACGAGACGTAGTGTGCTCCGGGCAATATCTATTTATTTAGTATTGATTTCCCATTATGCACTATAGATAATTTTATACACTATAGAGAATTGTTTATCGAGAATAGATTTAGTATTGATTTCCCATCGTGTATATTTTGTTTCGTGACTTTTTTTACCTCCTAAATCACACATTTTTGGCCTATCTGCTTAATTGATTCATTCATTTATTTTTCCCATGCATGGGATATATCATATGATTGCCACATATCATCAGTCAATAGACTTGACACAGCATGATAGCTAATGGATGATCATTATTAGTTCATGTGTAGAAATCTTGTTGTTTTCGAGTGTTTAATAATGTTATTTTTACTTTCAATATTTTTTATTTCTTTTGAACCTCTTTTGTCACAATTCTTATTTTAATCTCATGGACAATTGCTATTTAAAAAAGGTTGAATGCCAACCTTTTGCACATGGATTGTGACAAAGAAAGCAACAAAGATGTTCCAAATGTCAGTTTGTCAACGACGAAAAAAGATGCTCACAATGAAAGACGTCGACAAATGTATGCAAAACGCAAGGAATTAGATCGACCATCTGGATCTCATTCATTGAAATCCAAAAGAATCTAACAAATACAAGGCAAGTTATATTATCAAACATTTTACTTATTGTACTATTTACTTTGGTGTATTTTTTAAGCTTATTGCTGTTTGAGGTTATAATGAACCTACGTTTCTTAGTTTTTAATGATACTTTATGGTTTGTGTTCCCTCTAGCTGATCAGTGTCGTGACACAAGTTGTCCTACAGAAGAATTACCTCCTACTTTGGATGATGTGATAGCAAATCCATTCCACCTTTTGGATGAAGGTATAAATTAATCACAAATCTTTTATGGTTTGGCATCTTCATTTCAAAAGAACAATTTAGTGCATCTTTTTACAGTCCAGTCGTGTCTTTGTTTGTTTAAATTTTTTTTATTATTGCTTCAGATATTTCTGAATCAAATGCTGATCGTTTTGACTTCTTTACAACTACAATGTATAACCCATATGTCATAGGACTTGAGATACAACCAGTACTTACTGAATCTTATGTATTGAACCCCCTACAATTTGTTGTTCTTGTGGTGCAAAAATTTTTTATAGAGAAAGCAATGGATTTTGTTGTTCTAATGGAAAAATTAGATTGCATGATAACACTGTACTAGATGAACTTTTCCATTTGTATACATCAAGCACAAATGAATCACTACATTTTAGAACTATTTATAGAAGCTATAATAATCACTTTGCATTCACATCGTTCGGTGTACAATATGATAAAGACTTGTGCAGGAGGAATAAAGGGATTTACACTTTTAGAGTTCAAGGTCAAGTCTATCATTACTTAAATAATTTAGTCCCAATCGATGGGAAACAGTCTTTTTTACAATTATATTTTTTTGATACTGAACATAAATTACAAAATCGTCTTCAAAGTTCATGCAAATTTAGTGAGCAACTATTACAAAAATTACTAAATATTTTAGGAATTAATCCTTACGCAAAATTCTTTCACTCACTAAACAGTATAGAAGCTTTAGAAACATATAAAATACAAATACGATATGACCCTGGTCTTGACCAACGAGTTTTTAATACACCATCAACTTCTCAAGTTGCAGCAGTTTGGGTTGATGAAGATCCAAACGCAGATGTTCACATTCGAGATATATCTATTTATTGTCATTCTGGACATGCACATAAAGTCCATTACTACTTTGGTTGTTATGATCCTCTTCGGTACCCTTTGTTATTCCCATTCGGTGAGTCTGGAAGGCATGAGGATATTGAATATTTTGACACAAGAAAATCTAACATTTTGATTGTTAATGAAAATGTTAATGACATCCATAGTGTTAGTTCAGCTATCGAGTTTATTGAAAAAGAAAACGCAGGTTCATGCTTTGTTCAGTTTTTCATTATTTTGCATTTTCTAGCTTTAGCTAATTACTTACAATTTACAGTCTTATTATATTTCTATTATCTTGCAGGTTTGAAAAAAAATCGAAAACGTTTAACTGTATCATGCCGCGAGTACTATTGTTATAAGCTACAGATTAGAAATACAGGTAACTCTATTCTACTTCATGATGGTCGTCTCTTACAACAGTATATAGTTGACATGTACATAAAGAAAAAAACTTCTCGTTTAGATTATTTTCGAAATAATCAAGCCCATATAAGAGCCGAGATTTATCAAGGAATTGTTGATCGCGTTGAGATGGGTGAAACTAGAAGTTCCAACATTGGTCGTAAAATTGTTTTACCTTCATCTTTTACTGGGGGCCCAAGAGATAATAAAAAAAGATATATGGATGCTATGTCTTTAGTTCAACGTTTTGGTAAACCTGATATATTTCTAACAATAACATGTAATCCTAATTGGCCTGAAATTAAACAAGAATTAAGCCACATTGATGAGAGCTAAAATATGTCTGACTTAATAGCACGAATCTTTAGATCTAAGTTAGAAGAATGATCTTTTCAAAAAACATATATTTGGCACAGTAATTGCTTACATATATGTCATAGAATTCCAAAAAAGAGGCCTCCCACATTCTCACTTTCTATTAATTCTGAATAAAAGTTCAAAAAACAATTGTACATCTTCAATTGACCAAATTGTTTCATGTGAGATCCCAAACGAAGGTGATTTCCCTTATTTGCGTTCCCGTGTTATAAAACACATGATGCATGGTTCGTGTGGATCATTAAATCCTAATAATATTTGTATGCAACAAGACAAAACTTGCAAGAATAAATACCCTCGAGAATTCGTTACAAATACAACTATAAATGACAGCTCTTACCCAATTTATAGACGCCGAAATACTGGTGAATGTGCAAAGGTTAGGGGATCCATTTTGGACAATAGATGGATCTTACTTTTTAATCCTTATTTATTAAGTAAGTACGATTGTCATATTAACGTTGAAATTTGTTCAACCATAAAAGTTGTCAAGTATTTATACAAATATTTTATAAAGGCCATGACAGAATAAGTTTTTCAATAAATGCTAATGAGAAAGATATTGAATGTGACGAAATTTCAAGGTATCAAACAGCTCGTTGGATCTCTCCGCCAAAGGCAGCATGGAGAATTGGATTCCTTTTAGCTGAAAACTTCCCGTCTGTCATTTCATTGCAACTACATTTAGAAGACTGTCAATTAGTTACGTTTATGGATTTTGAAAGTTTACCATCCGTTATCTCTAGGGATTATGTTCAACGAACCATGTTAACAGAATTCTTTAGAATGAATATTTACGATGAACTAGCTATAACTATTTTGTACATGGATTTTCCTATTCATTTTGTATGGAGTTCTCAAAGTTGAATTTGGACTCGAAGAAAACTGAAAAACGTAATAGGTCGAATTGTTACAACAAATCCGACTGAGGGAGAACGATATTACTTACGAATATTGCTTAATCACATTCGAGGTCCAACATCATTTAACAGTTTGAAAAGAGTTAATGATCTTCAAGTAACATCTTTTCGTGAAGCAGCTCTCTTACATAGCTTATTAAATGAGGATAATAGTTCTGAACTTTGTTTAGCAGAAGCAATTACATATCAAATGCCTACCTCATTACGTAGACTTTTTGCTACCATACTCTTATTGTGTTCACCGAATAACCTGTGTTCTCTTTGGGAAAAATTTAAGAGTTACATGTTTGAGGATTACGTGAGAGATGGTTTGTCTTATAACGATGCCGAATTAAGAGCAATCAAATACATAAGTTCCTTACTCGAACCTTTAGGAAAGAATATTAACGACTATAAATTTGTTCCATACGATATAAACGTAGAAGAAAGTGAGAGATTGTCAAGTATGATTTCTGAAGAAATGAGATATTCTGTGTCTGACATGGATACTGATCAAGAAATACTGTTGAACCAACATAAAAAACAAGCTTATGATATCGTTTTAGAAAGTGTTTTCAATAACAGAAATTCCATGTTCTTTATTGATGGTCCTGGAAGAACTGGTAAAACTTTTTGGTACAAGCAACTGTTGTCGGCTGTAAGATCTAGAAATTACATTGCTTTGGCTGTAGCTTCATCAGGTGTAGCTGCATCATTGTTACCAGGTGGACGTTCAACTCATTCAAAGTTTAAAATTCCTTTGGAATCCAGTATTGAAACAAATTGTTCTATTAGTAAACAATCAGCTTTAGCAGATCTTTTACGAATGACAAAACTAATTATATGGGATGAAGCTCCTATGGTAAATCGTTTTACCATAGAAGCTTTAGATAAAGTCCTGCAAGATATTAATGACTGCAATTTACCTTTTGGTGGAAAAGTAATAGTTTTGGGAGGAGATTTTCGACAAATCTTGCTAGTAGTACCAAGAGGTAGCAAACTAGATATAATAAAATTAAGTTTAGTTTTCTCATACTTGTGGCCTTTATTTACAAAATTATCTTTAGTGCAAAATATGAGAGCTCATTTATATATATCCTATTCTAATTACTTACTTGATATAGGTAATGGATTAGAAGTCACTCATTCTTGTGATATGATTACCCTTCCTTCTGAAATAACTATACCTTACAAAGATGAATTAGTTTCCTTAATTGAGCTAATCAATATAGTGTTCCCAAATTTACATAATTACACAGATAATTTAGATACAACACTAAATAGAGTTATTTTAACTCCTAAAAATGAATCTGTTGATCAAATAAACATGATGTTACTAAAACAAATTCAAGGACAAACATTTACGTACTACAGTTTCGACGAATCTATAGATAAAACGGAACAAAGCATTCAAAAAGATTTCTTAAATACACTAACACCAAATGGTATACCTCCACACGAGCTTACTTTAAAAAAGAATTGTCCAATTACGCTCCTTAGAAATATTAATTATTCAGAAGGTTTATGTAACGGTACAAGACTTGTTTGTAAAAATTTTGAACGAAATGTTATAGACGCCGAAATTGCTATTGGTGAACACCGTGGAAAGCGTGTGTTTTTACCTAGAATTCCTTTTATACCACTAGAAGGAGACAAAAATTTAATACCATTTAAGAGAACTCAATTTCCAATACGCCCATGCTTTGCTATGACAATTAATAAAGCGCAAGGACAAACATTGGATTTTGTTGGTTTGTATCTTCCTGATCTTGTTTTCTCCCACGGACAATTATATGTAGCGCTATCTAGAGCTAGAACAAGTAAATGCATAAATTTTTTGATTAAACCAACAGCTTTACATTCGATTTCTTTAATAGTCTTTGTACAAGGAATGTCGTTTATAGAGAAATTTTAGACTTAATACATAAGGTACAAAGAAATACTGTAATTTAGTTATAAAGTCTCAAGAGGTTTATATTTGTTGAATCTTTTATATTGTCCCGTTTTCTACAGTTCTTTCTAAAGCGAGTTATGTGTTTAATGTATTTATTTATTTTTTATTTACATTTCTATCAATTTCTGTGCTTGACAATCCTTAACTACGCGTTATTTGAAAGGAAAGTTGAGGTTTCTGACAAGAATTTTCCGGTCCATTTCACCGGAGGCCAAGGATCTACTGAGAAAGATGATTCACTGGGATGCTTCCTAGTGACTATCTATCGACCAAGTCCTGAGTTAGTATTTTTCCCTCTCAAGTCTCAACTTTCATATTTTTCTTTATCCAAAAATTCACAAAATCAACCCTCACTTTATCCTTACACTACCTTTGTTTCAGTTACTGGTCCACTGGGAATAAAAACATAATTTTAACACTTATGGACTTTGGTTGAAATTTGAATTGCAAGGTTACGGATCTTGGCATTAAGTATTTGGTGAAAAACTGCAAACATGTGATTAATTTGAACTTAAGCGACTGTAAAGAATAATGAAGTATTTGTTTGAGGCATGTACTACTACAGAAATTACATATTACCTGTACTTGCTCCTGGTGTATTATGTTACTTCTCTTTCTATTTAATATATATACAAGATCTTCAACCAGAAGAATGCCATGGAAAAATGAATTTCTCTACTTGTACATCTAAATGAGTTTGATCTATTTTATTGTCTTCCCTAAAATTTGTTCACATTAGAGAGTATTCTATATTTTATTGTTATTTTCAAAACTTTTAACTAATTCAAATATGTTACTATGGCCCCATTTGATCTATTTACAAGGTTGTAAGAAGTTATATAATTGCAACTGCCGGATTGTAAAAAGCTTCCACATGTTGAGCTCGTTTTGGTTTTTTAGGTATAATAATCTGAATTGTATAAATGTTTTGTCTTTGGTGTTCTTAATGTTTTTATTTAGTTACATGACTGCACATTATTTGTTTTGGTGATGATTAAGATTAATGGGAGTTTGGCCGTGGGCAAATTGTCTAACTACGTTATATAGGTTTTATTGTAGTTCATTGATTTAAACAAAGTGAAAGTATTGACAATGTGACCCAATTCCAAGGCTGCCTGGCTGAAATGTTGTAGACTTGACAATATAATAGTTATTGTTGTGATTGGGTAGATAATGTGATATTTTTCACAATCCACCACGTCTTGTTAATATGGTGCTTCTGCCTTCTCGAGTTTATATTTGACTACCATTAAATTTAATAATAGTTTCTTGTAGCAGAAAAATGAGATAATCAACTTATCATGTCTTTCGGACTTAATGTCATAGTTGAATGTGGTGATCGGCATGACCACATATATAGAAGAACTATGCTCTTGGCTGAACAAGTTAAAGTTAGTCAAGGAAGTCCTATATATATATATATATATATATATATATATATATATATATATATATATATATATATATATTTTTTTTTTTTTTCCTATCATATTCTTATTCTTTTATATTTTTCTGATTTCAATTTGTTTGTTTGTTAGATATCTGTTAAATCGATGATTGGGCTTAGTGAAGGAAGTAAATGTGCTCAGACTATCAAGGATCTATGTTTTGACATAATTTTCTTCCAATTTGTAAAGGATGTCTTGCTTGTTTTTATCTTAAAGCATTTATATGATTCCAAAAATATGTATAGATAAAATGAGCTAAGCCTTATATTCAACAAACTTGGCGTCAGGTATATGAATCATTTGTTAGAGATGTCCAAGCCATTTTAATCATTTTTTTTGATAAATCCTCGATTTGTGTGCCCCTAGGTAGACCTTCATTTCCTTTTCTCTCATTCTATTTTGGGTGTACATCTTCTTAATGTTCTCTAGAATCTTTTGGCTTGATAGATATATTTTGGTAACATTAAAGTAAATGTAACTTGTATGCATAGGGTTGAGCTATGTCATTTGATACATTTTGTGATTGGTATTCGAGGATGCTTATAAGTCACCACCAAGCATAATTATCCTTGATGATATTGAAAGGTAACTACTGTTGACTCTAGATGAATAATTTATTGATTTTTTAGCATTCTTGTCTAATCTTTGTTTGCTAATGCAAACTACTGGAGTATGTTGCTATTGGACCCCGATTTTCGAATCTGATTTCTCAAACATTGTTAGTGCTCATGAAACGACTTTCTCTGAAAGTAACTTATAAATACTGGAGCTTCAGTTGATGATAAGGATGCCTTAAAACTATTTTTTTTTTGATTATACTGAAGTAAGTCTCACATTCCTAGAGTTAAAAATCTTGGGTGATCTCTGAGGGTTTAATCATGCTAATAGACCTTAAGACTCCAAAAATAATTCAATTTCAACTCATTATTTCATCAAGTTGCAATTTGATCAAATAATGGTCCAATTCCTAGCAATCAATGATCAATCACGGGAAATGTCTCTGGTGCATAGTGTGTGTTGTGTTTAATTTTTAACTTGCCCTATTAGTTAATTCTGTAACTCTGTAATTTAAGTTTATTTGCTTTTCTCCTGCTGCAAATATGTTTAGTTACATGACTGCACACTATTTCCTCCTATTTAGCGTTTTTGATTTAACGTGTGTTCGCATGAATTAGTATCCGCATTCACTATTTGTTTTAATAATAAATAAATCAAATTCTAAGCTATTTTCAAATTCATTTTTTATTTTTCCGTATTTCTTTTTCATTTTTCTTAATTTATCACTGTACTATTTTCTTCATTTTTCAAAGGGTTTAAGTATAGTTTAAATTGATACATGTTACTACAGTCAAATCTACTAACAATCACGTTTTATTTAGTTTACAAAATATCTAACATTGTATTTACTTTTAGAAGTAAAATACTAATAAATAAATAAATATTCTTGTCTGCCCATTCTTTTATCTGTCTTCCAGATTTTCAGCTGTCAACCTGTTTGCAGAAACTTGTTTCTCTTTCATGTATACATGCACATTAACTTATACTGTGCACTGATGTCGGTGTACTATCTGATATGTATATAAAAATCTCTTCAACAGATTTCTACTTTCTTTTTTATGGTACAGTATGACAGCATGTACTATATAGTAATTATATAATTTCAAAGTTTGGTTTTTACTTGTTATTATATAAAGCCAACGACTCACAGCAGAGAAAATATTGCTTCTGTCTACCTTCTTCACGGTTCTACTTCAATATCAGGTTTGTAGTTTTGTTCTTATTTAACTTAAAACATATTGTTGTTCTTAAGTTCATTTTTTTCAAGTTTTTTTTTTCCTCCTTTTATCTTCATTCTACTGAAGTTATTATAGCTTAGAGAAACACAAACAAATAAGAAAAAGAAAAGAAACTACTGTTGTGTTTCTTCATTTTTTCCCATTCTATATCAAAATTCTAGGTTATGTTTCTCTTGTTTGTTTTAGCTGAAAAACACTTCTATTTTGTTTTTAAAAAATCATTCTAACTATTCAGTTTGATTAATACATATTATGAAACCATCCACACATTACAAAAAAAATATTCCTTCTGTCTTCCTTCTTCACAGTTCTATTTTGATTATCAGGTTTATATTTTTGTTCTTATTTAACTCACTTACCTCTCAAGTTCCTTTTTTTACTACTTAAGTTATAGCTTATAAAAACACAAAACAAAAAATAAAAAAGGACAAAATACTGTTGTGTTTCTTCATATCCTATTCTATGTCAAGATTCTATACTATGTTTCTCTTATTTGTTTTAGCTAAAAAAACAAACACTTCTATTTGTTTTAAAAATGTGCAGTGTAAAATATATTTTGTGTTCAATTACCAACCACATTTTTCTGACTTCTCTTTGCTTCTACCCAACTAATATAGAGTAACATTGTGAATCAAAAATTCAGTCTCATCACTGACATTAGCCCCGGCCAAAGAAACTGGACGTCCAAAGTTGTGATTGCCGAAAAAGCACCTCCAAAATTATCACAAAATGGCCAGACCAGATACCAACACATAATCCTCATGGATGAAAGAGTAAGTTTTAGTGCACATTGTCATTTGGTAATGAATTTATTATTTTTTATGGTAACAACATTTTTTTGCACTCTCCATTACAACATCTGTTACTATTACGTATACATATTTAGCAGTGAACTTAGACCAAAGCTGTAGTCTTTAGATTATTAGAGTTAATATAGTTATCTACTTATCTCTATAATAAAGAAAACTCACTTACAAATCATTTACTGCAGGGTAATAGGGTGCAGGCTACCCTCTAGGACAACAATATTGTAGCCTTCAAAGATGATCTCAAAATTGGAAAAACCTACTTAATCTCAAATGCATATGTGAAACATACAAAAGTAGGGTACAAAAATGCATATGGAGACATTCAATGGACCATCTCAAGTACTACTCGAGTGGAAAAAACAAATGAAGATCACAGCGTACAGCTGTTCTCCACTTTTCAGTTCACTCCGTTTAAGAAATTTGAAACTGTGATGGATACTGACAAAGATTTAAGTACATCTTACTTTCTCTTTTTTTTTTTTAATGCCACCATATTTCTTTTATTACATTTACAAGTCAGTCTTTCCCTTAAAAAACATGAATATCTACTTAACATATTTATATTTATTATTATTATTATTATTACAGACGTGTTTGCAGTCGCCATAGACTTACGCCCTAAACGTCTAATCCACACAAGAGATGGTTCAGAAATATATGTGCAGGAAGTTGTACTAATTGACAAGAAGTTAATAACATCTTCTTTATTCATTTTTTTACACGTCACATTTCACATAAAACGATATTATGTAGTAGTTGCTCCTCCAAACTTTCAGCTTCCTAACAATTCTACTAACAATGTGGGATGCCTTTGTTGAAAGGGGGTGCTCTACAATTGCACAGAATATATCTAAGAAACCAGTTCTCATAGGACTCCACTTGAAAGTATCTTCATTCAACGGTAATTATATTAATGATTTCTCACTGCAAATAAATTTGTCCTTCAGTTCACCTTTAATTGTATCATAGTACTTCATACCTGCAAATGAACATGGTTGCCAATATCTCACCATCTTCTTTCTATACAGAATGCTCACTAATGTATGAATTTTTTTAGGGCTGACACTATCCACAAGACCACACAATTGTTTCTTCATTGATCATAAATTTAAGGAAGTGGATGAGATGAAATCATGATAAGTAATCCAATTTACTTCATCTGTATTAATTTTATAGAATTCCTGTAATAAAACATGTCTCCAACATTACACTTTCTTTATTTTATATTACATTAGTAACTTCCAATGTTGAACATTAACTTGCACATCCTGTAACTGACATTCATATGTCAGATTAGTTTTATTTTGCTTACCTTTAACTTTCACATCCAGTAAATGACATTCATATGTGAGATTAGTTTTATTTTGCTACATTATCTCATCCCATGCCACGTTCTGCTAAGCAAACATCACAGTTCGTTTCTATTACAAAATAGCACACACAAGCTAACTATTACCTAAAATGTGCTGCAGTACTTACTATTTTCTCTTATCTCTTACTTATAATTCTTATCGTAAAGGGCTGCAAACAATAGTGGGAGATTAAATGAAATCACTACAATGAAAGCCTATCTTTTGTTAAGTCCTTCAAAGTTGTCACCTCCAGCTGCAAACAGATTTACTCAAAATCCAATCTTCAGTTCTCAAAGTAACGTTTTTATTCTTATGTTACATATTCATTTCATTTTTTTTACATCAATATGATCACATAGCTTCACTAAACCTTCCTTCATGTACTTTCAAAGAACAAATATTTTTGGGTAAAAGCAAAGGCACATGTTCAGTCTAAGAACACAAGCTTCTGGTACCTGTCATGCAACAACTGCAATAGGGTTTCCAATGCCAACAAAGCAAGAGAAATCTACTCCTATAGATTTTGCAAATCTAGCAGCTCAATTGCATCTCCAAGGCACGCACTTCATCCTTCAACACACTACACAATAATTTCAACCACTTCATTTCCTTTATTCAATTCAAAGTTAAAAGTAATATTCTTATCACGTCATTTTCTTCCACCATAAATTTTCAGTTTTACTAACATCTATGTATGCTACAAAGCCAGAGCTGATGTAATCTTGGAGGATTCAACAGGAAATCTAAAATCTTCAGTCGTAGGTGAATGTGCTGAGAAAATCTCGGGTTGTCCTGCAAATGTGCTCATGAAAAAGCATGCCAATGTACTGATTCTATTCAACTTTATCATTTTCCTTCTCCCTAAAATATATGTTCATTACCATTTCGTTGCTAATCAATTCTCTCATGTTTGTAGGACACTATCCTATCTAATGATGAGGACATTCGCATAGATATCGAAGATGAACATATATTTTACATCAAGGCACTTCCAATGGCTGTTGGCTCATCCTCAACAAAATGCACTGCTTCTTCAGAGTTCAAATACGAAATAATATTCATGTTTGATCCAGCTGAAACATCCGCTACTCTAGAAATGGTGTCTGGTAACAAGGGAAAGGATAAAATCAATATTGAAGACGTTGCACCTTCTAACAAAATTGTGTTGCCTCAGTCTCCACCCGCTAAGCGATCTCTATTCCAAAATCCTGATGAGCAACCCAACACCGCGAACAAGAAAGCAGAAAAAATAGTGGAAGACAAAGACACAGTTGCAGCTGCCCTGAAAAAACTTCTGTGATGCAGTTTGAACCATGATGAATAAAGTCTTTTTTGGCTATAGCTAAGTAAAAGACACCAAATCATCTAGCTTCCAATGGAACACTTGCTGTGTTACACTATGAGGATTTAAAATTGAGAAGTTGTATTTTCTTTTGGACTCCAACCCTCATTCCTGTATGCTTTATAAATATGTTAACTGCTCAAGGAGCTGAATGATTGACAGGAAAATACTCATCGTGTAACAAGTATATTTTGTGTGTTCTATTGAAATATGCTTACTCTATTATTTTCTTTATTTCTACCAGCAGTTTCCTATTTCGTCTGTCCTCTATTTGCAAACATTTCAGTTTTAAGTACTTATAATAACCAAAATGATTTCTTTTTCATTTTGTAACAGTAATTTCTTCTTCACTTACATGTCATTCATGACTTTACTTCAATCTATTTATTGTAGTGTACATATGCAGTCCCAACGCTAATATGCACAATGAGAAAAACGCATGCACGTGCATCGCATGTGCCTCCACTAGTCCATCTATTAAAGCACTGATTCTGTACCAGAGAGATTTTCCAAAATGGCCGGTCAACGAAGAGGTTTAAGTTTTTTGTTAAAAAGTCAATTTTACCCTTAATGAAATATGTCTTTTATTGCAAAATTAGTCCCCCAAGCTTAGAATAGTTTTATTTTTTCTATTCATATTCTTCTTCACTAGATATTTTATCCGAATCTAATTTTTCTTCAAAAATCTCTTTATCAATTTCTATTTCTTCAAAGTTGACTTCTTCGTTCATCTCTAATTTGTTCAAAATCTGTAATTAGTACTCTAATTTTCCTTTTTGGACATTCAGTACTTAAATGTCATTCTTCATTACAATTCCAACATTTACATCGTGTTTTATCTAATGATTTTTTATTGTAAGATTTATATTTTCTTTTTGGTTTAAAATATTTCTTTTTAAATTTTTAAATTTTTTTATATTTCTTATGTTTCATTTTTCTTTTTCATCTATAATCATGACATCCCTAATTTCTTGGTACTTCAGTGTCTTGACAACAAATTCTATCTTGTATAAATTCTGATTGTTTATAAATCATTTGATTACTACACATTGAACTTATTTCATTTTTTTAGTTCTTATTATAAATCCTAAAGTATAGGCTTTTGTATTTCTTCCAATTTGTATTTCTCTAATCTTATTTTGAAAATAATTATTCCATGGTGGTGGTAATTTCTAATAAAAACTTCCTTATAATAATCTTTATCAATTCCACTTCCAAACATTATATAATAATATTTGCTATATTCACAGCAATATTCATTAAGATAACACATATTACAAATTTGTAAATATTTCATTCTATTCTTAGCATCTTTTATTTCTTCTGTTTTAGCTTTAGTGCTTTCATTTACCCAATCTTCTCCTACAAATTCTCTATAAATTCTTGTAACAACTCTATTTATACCTTCACTTATGCTATTTCCAAATCCTGCTTCAATACTATCTTTCCAAATATTTTTTGTTGTATCTTCTATTCCTCCGTACCAATTAGCTAAATTTCCTTTAAAAGTTGCTAATAAATATTCAGTTCTATTTTTATTATCTGTATTACTTCGATTATAATTAAATTGTGCTAACATATTAGTACTCCATTCATTAATAGCTTTTGTAACATCTAATTCACAATCTAAGTATAAATATGATCCTGTAATTTTCATTTGACCTGATTCTCTTAATACTGGTTTAAATTGATCTCTATACATTTTTCTTTTCCAATTTTAAAATCAAGTTTAGTATTAACATATCTTCTAGGATCTATTTCAACTTCATATCTAGCTGTGCTAGTTTCTCCGAAATCTTCTTCTTTAATTGCTCGTGGTTCTCATGTTCTTCCAACCATATGATTTTTAGTTATTTCTTCACAAATTTTTAAATCTTCTAAGTCGAATATTAGGTTTTCCATATCTTCATTCATTATTCTTCTATAGTTAATTTTTCTTTTCTTTTTTTCTTCTTTTTCGACAAAATTTTCTTCTTGTTTTCTAAGATCGATTAATAATCTTTCTATATCATCTTTTAATCCTTCATCAAGTTCTATAAGTTCTTCATACTTTTCAATTTTCTTTCTTACTTCTTTAAGTTCTTCAGTATAATTTGGTTTAAATGGTTTTTTTATTTAGATTTTCTATTATTCTATTTAAAAGATTTTCTATTTTTAAGAAATTATTTTGTAATTTTTCTTTTTCTTCTTTATAACTTATTTCAACTCTAGTAATTCTTTCTTCAATTATTTTTATACCTTTTTCAATTAAATTGATTTTATCATTCATACTCTTCCTTTAAATTTTTTACAAGGTGGTTTAACATTTTCAAATCCTAATTTATCTAATAAAATATCTATTTTATAATTAATAATATCTAATTTTTCCTCTAAAGTTGCAATTTTATTAATACAATTTTTCTGTGCAATTTTTGATATTTGATTTTGAATTTCTTCAAGTTTAGCTTCATCAAGCACTTCTAAATTATTAATTTGTTCTTTAATTTTATTAAATTGTTTAGATATATTTTTACTTAAAACTTCTAATCTTTCTTTAGCTATTTCATCTTTTGGATCTATGTTATTAATTTCATCTATAGCTTCTATATCTTTAGACTTTATTTGTCCTAATTGTTGCCATAAAAATGCAGTAGTCCAATTTGTAGCCACATTTAATAATCCATCTGTATTTCCCCATGAACTTAAAGGTTGAAACATAGTTGTATTCCATCCTCTAGCTTGATAACTTCCTATTGGTAGTCTTATATTTTCTATTTCTTGTTTATCAAATCTTATTTTTGTTCATACACTCATATTAGTCTGGTAGGTTTAAAGGATTTACTACTATATTATTTATTATTTGTTCTATTTCTTTCCTTAATTGTTCTTCTCTTCTTAATTCTCCTGTAATTTCATTTCTTATTAATTCTCTTTTAACTTTGTTCCAATTAAAAATTTCTTTTTCAATTTCTCTTCTATTATTTCTGGTTATTATTTGTTCTTCTAAAATTTTTATTTTATTATCACAAAATTCTTTAGTTATTCAATACATATTTTTATTCTTTAATAGTTGTGTATTCTAGATATTCTTTTAATTTAAAAAGATCTAATTTATTGTTAATAATAGATATATAAAATTTTAATTTCTTATATTCTTGTGGTAATCTGTTCGAGATATGTTTTCTCATTTATAAGTTTTTTATCTGATTTCTTAAATTATATTTATGAATATTTTTAATTTTTCTATTCATTAGCATCAAAATCATATAATTCAGTAATATTATTATAATTATCATATTGCTCTATATTTTCAAATGTTCTTTCACTATTTTCACTATCTAACCAGAAAAATATTATCATTTTTATTATTTTTTTTATGTAATATTTCTTTTAACCCAAAATAAGCAATTGTAAGACATTTTTTATAATATCTAAAACCTCTTTTTATGAAATTTATTCCTCTTGTATAACTATCATAAGTTTATGGGATATCTATTATGTGACTATAATCAATACTATTTGTATATCTAAAAGGTACAATTCTATAATACAATTCGTAAGTTTTCATAATTAAAAGTTCTTCAAAGTATACAATCCTATAAAAATTCTTATATAATAATTTTCAAACAAAATTTCAGATAATAAATTTCTTTGTAGCTTAAAATAAGGGCTTTACCACGCTTCGCAAAATAGCAGGAATGTTATATGTTCCTAGTCACCTTCGTCACAAGAGTTGACCAAAGTCCAACAGTATCACAGCAAAACGGACACAAAGACACTCAAAACTCTCAAACAGACCCACTGTGTAGAACAACACTCAAGGCGTAATAAAATATTTATTTCAAACTTAAACACTTTATTGATCTGATGATAGCTTGAAAGCTATTATACAAAGATTTTTACAAAGATTGATACTCCGAAGAGTGGTTTATACTCTTTCAAGAAAGTGATTACAAAGATCATTTGAGAGAATATATCTTTTCTGTGGATTTTTTGGTCACGCCTCTTCAAGTAAGAAGAGTCTTAATTTATAGAGAGACTTGCACTTCATCGAGAAGCTTCTAGCCAATCAAAATTTTACAACACAAAAACGAAAGTACAATAATTTCTTCAAAGTGGTTGCAATAATCAAAGCACTTATCTGCTACTTTTATTCCAGTGTCGGCAACTTTATTCCAACTTTAACAGATGTCTTCTCTTTAATGCTCACATGGTGCTGTCTTGTGGTGTTGGTTTCTTATCGTCCTTTATTTGTGGACGTGTCCCATCAATCTGCAAGCTTATTTTATACATTCCTCACTTCCAAGGAATTGATCATTCAAGATTTTACAAATCTTATCCTCAAGGATTTTTTATTTTTTGTCTCCTCTATAGATAAGGATCCAATTATTACTTATTCTATAAATCTTGTATTTTTCTCCATAGAAAAATTGCATGGTTGAGCAAACTGATTTGATTCCAAGGGCTCGTCTGTCAATCATCCATTTTCTGTTTATAGTGGGCATCTCTTTAAAAATATGAATCTCCTTGAGTGGATTTCCATTATTTTTTCGAATAGTGACAAGATGATGTTCTCCATACCATTCTAGTTCTTTATACTCAGGGCTGATAGTATAGAATCTCAATTCAACTGGTTGTTTATCACTATATTTTTTGACACAATTAATAAATTCTCTGTCAAATTGTTCAATTTCTTTTAGATCTGCTCCTGGGAAGAGTCGATCTAAGAATCCAAATGTTGCCAATTTTCGAACAATAATAGGATCTGCACCTTGAACTGCACTAATCCTCGGATAAATCTCCGTTGGATAGGTTGTCAAGTAAAGAGAACTTCATTTTCTGAAATTATATATCCATTCTGAGAATTCGTAATACTCATTCTCCATAGGATGTAAATTGGTTCTAACATGATGAGTTGTAATTATTCCCACTAGTGATTTGAGGTCACCAGTAGATGATTTTTTATTTTCTTGGAATTCACTGATAACAGTAGGTTGTTCCAATGGGCCTTTTGATAAGGATGTTTTACCTAAAAGGTGAGTGACTCCTTTTTCACTTGTAAATTTTTCCAACAATTTATCAATACTGACGGGTGATTGTTGTGGACCCTTTTTTATGACTTTTTCCTCTTGCAAGGTAAGAGTCATTTCTCTTAAATTTCGAATCTCCACTTGAGGTGGATGTATTAATCTCCCGAAATAGGATGTGACTAGCCTTTCGGCTGTATTAACCTTTTTCTAAAGGAGGGTACTCCTGGCTGTATGTTACAAAAAAGTCTAAACATTCTGTCAATTTTTCAACTATTTTTTCTTTATTATTGTTTAATTTCTCAATCTTTTTTCCACTCTCAACAACCTTATTTGATAAATCGCACAAAGTTTGTCGAATATCAAGATAATCCTCTTGGACAGCAAGATAATCTGCATTAAAATCTGTTAGAAGATTTTATAATTCCTTTGTAAATGTTTCAATCTTTTTCATATTCATGATTCCTGCTCAAGAAATCAGCAAATAAGTTATCTTTTCCTTTAATATATTCAAATTTAAAATTATAAAAAGATAATAACACTTGCCATCTATGCAATCTTCTATGTTGATGTGAATTTGGTAATTTATTATTTACTAATCCATTAAGTTGAGTATTATCAGTTTGAACAATAAATTCTTTAGGTAACAAGAACATTTTAAATTTATTTATACCTTTAACAACTGCTAATAATTCTTTTTCATTGGTTGAATAATTTACTTCAGTATTATTAAATGTTCCACTAGTATATTTACAAATTTCATTTAAATAAGTTTTTAATAAAGCACTCCAATATAAATCTGATGCACCTGTCTGTATGATTAATTTATCATTTTCATCAGGGAGTTTGAGTTTAGGTAAATTTTTAACACAAAGAGTATGTTCTTCATTCCATCTTAACTTATTTGATTTTCTTAATAGTTTCTGCAATTTATTTCTTTTTTCTGTAAGTTTTTCTATAAATCCTTCAGCATAATTAAGACATCCTAAAAATTTCTGAATTTGCTGCTTATTTTCAAGTTTATCAGGAAACAATATTATTTTTTCTGAAATATGAGGTTATAATTTTATTCCATCACTATTTATTATCATTCCTAAAAATTCAATTTCATTTTTTGCTACTTCTGTTTTTTTCTGACTAAGTATTATACCTTCTTTTGAGCAAAGTATTGCAAAGCTTCTAAAATGTTTAAGCTGATCTTCATATGTTTCTGAACAAACAAGTATGTCATCAACATAAACAATAAGAAAATTATAAGTTTTAAAAACTTCTTCCATTCTTCTTTGATAAATCTATGGTGCATTTTTAATCCAAATGGCATAACTATCATTTCATAATGTCCCTGAGGAGTACTAAATGCTGCTAATGGTATACTATTTTCTTCTAGCTTGATTTACCAAAATCCAGATTTACAATCAAATTTTGAATAGTATTTTTTATTTTTAGCTATGTTTATTAATACTTCTTTATTTGGTAAATAATATCCATCAAATTTAGTGTTTTTATTAAGTTCTTTATAATTTACTACCATTCTAAATTTTCTTCTTTTTATTTCTACATGATTTCTAACCATAAAGGTTGGGCTACTATGAGAGCTATTACTTCTTCTTATAAGTTTTTGATTAAGAAGTTCTTGAATTTATACTTGAAATTCTTCTTTATCTTCTTGATTATAAAGCATATGTTTGACTCTAATAATGATTGTAGGTTCAATCAATTCTATTTTAGTTGTAATTTTTTATTTTTCCCATTTTTCAAGTGGATTATCATTATAGTTTTTGGCTAAAAGATCTTTTATTTGGTCAAGAGTAATTGTTCTAATTGAGTATTTGAGTAATTTTGGTATAAATTCTATCTTTTCACCACGCTGAGCTGGTTGAACTCTGAATGGTTTAAATTCTCTAGCAATTTTTAGTAAATGTCCACATGGGGTTCTTAATTGAATAGTATAAATATTTTGACTATATTGACTAAATTGTTGTAAAAAATCATTTTCTAGAATAATATCACAATCATTTATATTATATTGGTAAACATTTTTTACATTTACTATTTTAGATCCTATGATAACTTCTATATTTTCATTTTTGTATTTTAATGATTCTTTTGCTCCAATTATTCCTTGTAGAGTTAATTGTTGTTTGTTTTCTATCCATTTTGGTAATAAGAATTCCTTAAAGATAGTTATTTCAGCTCATGTATCTATTAGAGCACAAGTAGTTATTTTTTATTCAAATACAGTTATTTGTATATATACACTTATTGGAAATTTTATTTCTCTACTCATTTTTATTTAGGGCAATATGTAGTTATTCCTTGATGTATAATAAGAATTCATTCCTTGTCTATTTTATAATTATCTAGATTGTCTAAGAATGAATTTCCTAATAATATTGGATGTTCATCAAAATTCATATTATTATCTATATAACATTCTATGTTTAATAATAAACTTCTAAATTTAATTTGAACTTGTCCTATTATATCACAAGAGTTTATTTTTCCTTCAAAATCTCTATAACTATAGGGTTCTACTTTTTTTTTTAATTCCTTCATCTATTAGAGAGCAAATGTGATTCTGACTTGCTCCAGTATCAATAAATATTCTACTTTCATTTATCCATTTATTTCCATTAAAGAATTTTCCATTTATTCCATAGACACTACTATTTTTATTTTGTTTTATTTTTGAAATACTATGTTTTGTGGTACTACTACTTCCAATACTTATCTTATTTTCTTTATAAGTTATTTGTTTTGGTATTAAAGGTTGATCAATACTTATAGCATCATCATGTCCTATCTCAAAATTTTCTATTTTCTCTATATCTTGTTCTCTAGGTAGAATTGCTTCTCCTATATCTCTGAATTCTTCATCGATTTCTATAAAAGACTTTTCATTATATATGTTTCCATAATTACTATTTGTATAACAATATAATCCTTGATATAATATAGTAAAGACTTTATTATCATCTTTTAATATTTTATTAGTCATCTTAAAATGTAGACTAAGACAATCATCTAAATTTTTATCATTTATATAAACACAATATCTTGGATAACAAGTAAATTTTAATTTTTTATAGGCTAAATTTCCTTTAACTATTCCTAAATTTCCATTTTCTGCTGTTATACATCTTTCATCTTGTAAATTAAGTATTATAGGACTATTAATTCCTTCTTTAAAACATGATTTTATTATTATTTGTACTCCAACAAGGTAGACATAAGATATTTTATTTCTTTTTTCTTGTTTTAATTTTCCTAAGAATTTATTAATATTTCTTTTTGTTATTAAATTTAGCTTTATTTTTCCTTGTGTATGTTTGACATCTATGACTTTTTCTATTTCGTGATATTCATTAATAACTAACTTTTTTCTTTTAAAGGCTGAACCTAAAATACTAAATAATCTATTTTCTCCTGGTGGTTTAAGATTTAATTCTGTTTTATTTATTTTTTTAAATTTATCCCAATCAAATTTTCTTTTTAAAGCATATCATTTTGTCCCTTCATAAACTTTGATTTCTATATCCTCAGTATTTTCAATTTCCACGATTTCTATGGCTCTGATACCATTTTTCCGGGAAGGGGGGTTATGCAAAAATACAATTATTAGCAAAAATACAAAATTAGTTAAAATCAACATCGAATGTTTCGGACTTCAATTAAGGTGGAAAGAGTTTATGGTGAAAGAATTAAGTTTTAATTCCAAAAGAATTTGTCGAATCCTAAATTAATTTTTTTTAAGGACTGAAATGTACTCTATTTTATAATAGAATCACTTATTTTGAAACCTTTTATATTGAGGATATTTTTGGTAGTTTTCTTCCTTTGAAAAGTCAAAGGCTATTTTGAAGAAATAGCCTTGTTTTTTAGGCTATTCTCATATATTTTCCCGAACAGTAGATCCGTTGAGAAAGAGGAGGAAGATGTAGAAATGGCTCAGCCACCCCAGTCGCATCCACTCTCTGAAAATGACAATTCTGTGGCATCCAGTGTGGGATTGTATCCTCGGAATCATAGGTACCATAATGTTATGGAGGGTAACGATGAAACTAGGGGCGGACGCAGAGGTTAAAAGTTAGGGAGCACAATCGAACTTGTAAAAAAGTTGGGAGAAATTTTACAATTAAAAACTTATGTCCAAAAAAATCATACCCATGTAATTTTGCATCCAAAAATTCACATGGGATATGACTTTTTCAGATGTAGAATTTTGAAAATTTTTGATGTCATATTCCATATAAAACTTCCCAATAAAATTATGAAAACTATATTGAAAAATTTGTATCGCAAAAATAATAAATGTTAATAAAATAATTGATTTTTTTAAAGAAAATGCGAATTAGATGTCTTTTTTAAGACTAACGTTTGACGCATCTTTAACTATTTTTTATATCTGTTTGGACTATTCGGCATGCCTATAATATAGTTCTCGAAATAAGTTTTGAAATGACAGAAGAAATTTGTAAATTCGTTTAGCGTACGATCATCAGATGATTTTTAAAGTCAGCATGTTATCGAAATTTTCGAAATACTAATTTTGAACGGTCTACTTTGACAAGTCGTAACATTTGCTACGATTAATAGTTCCGTATGCCATTAACGACATAGAAAACTAGACCGTGAGCACTTCGAAATGATATTAAGAATGTAATATTTTGATTTCGTTTTACATTTTATAATGACTTCGAAAATTGAAATAAAAATATAGAATATTTAATTGTAAAAAAAATGGAAGCACTTGGGGGGGCATTGCCCGCCTAAGCCACCCCCTAGGTCCGCCCATGGATGAAATCGAAGATTTTGGTGATAGTGACTTGGATAATATAGACGAGATGAACGATCAAGATGATTATGATTACTATGATGAAGGTGGTGGAATTGTTTGCCAAAAAGTATGGTCGGAGTCAAGAGATAGAAGTGAATATGTCAATTCCGTGCTGACTGTTGAGAATACTACTCTGGAAATCTGTGAAATCAAAAGGGATGCAGCCTTTGAAGCCACGAAAAGAGAACTTGATTGCTGACCTTGAAGCACCCCACATTTCTTTTAGTAGTTCACTTTTAAGATGGAAATTGTAGTCAATAGTCAATTTTTCTTTACCAAAACAATCATTTCAAAAGTAAAAATTACACAAAAAAAGGTCACATCCAACTTAAGATTTGTCCATGTTCTTTAGGAAGTCACGTCACATTTTAAATAAATTTTAGGTTGGTTGGGTAGACTTTTACAAACAAGATAGTCAATCAATGCGTCTATATGGTTATGGATATGCAATGCAATTAATTTTCACGCGTATTCTCTTAATCAATGCGTCCCCATTATCATTAATTTTGAGTCATGACATTTGTCATTGGTTTCTTAGTCTTTCTACCGGTATCTAGAAATATCATTAATTTTCACGCGTATTCTCTTAATATTTTAACTGACTTAGTCTTTTATTAGGTCTTCTTCAACTATCACTTTCAAGAATTTTCTCTAGTTTGTATCTTCGTGGAACTAAATTCCGTAGAAGGCAATAATATCAACCACAAAAGGGCTTAGCATTATCAAGACTCCGTATTCTTTCAGTTCTTCTAAACCTTTAATGTCCTCTTCTGTTTGGATGTGATTCACCTAATAACTTAGAAAAATGCTAGATGTACATCAAAAAGTATACATCAAGGTCTACATCCCCTCACATGGAGGGGCCCACTCGAATATTTTTATTCGAGTGGACCCCCTACACATGTGAGGGGGGTGTGCACCGTGATGTACACCCTGATGTACCGCTAGCATGACTCAATAACTTATACCATATAGTTTTTCCAAACTAATTTTGACTGACTTGAGCATCATAAGGTTTTTACTGTGCAAGCCCAATCCAACTTCATACACGGTATATTTTGTAACATGCGACTTGAAAGGAATATTTCAAAGCATGATGAGATGAATAATTTGATACTCTACTTTCTCATCACACATTAAAATCCGAACTCTGGAGAACAATTTGCATTCTATTCTTTTGAGTTCACCATGTGATTAAACCAACGTATTATTGATCAAATGTACATATCAAATAGAAAAATGAGTCTTCCTTTTTCTTTCTTTCAACTTGTTTTCATTGACTTGTCTGTATATTTGCCACATCATCTTTTTCTCTGCTCTTATTTACTACCACTATAAAAGAAGAAAGGGGAAAGGGCAATGAAACACAGAACAACTAATCATGGAAACATTTAAAAAAAGCCTTTATTTTTCTTCTTCATATTCTCCTTTTCAGTTCACTTTCATTTGCGTTGAACATTGTATCATCTAACAGAACCAATGCAGAGGCTCTTGTAAGGTGGAAGTACACCTTATCACTTCATGATTCTCTTGATTCATGGGCCCTCAACAATGTTAGAAATCTCTGTAATTGGACAGGAGTTGTATGCAACACTGAGGCATCAATTTCTAAGATAAACTTAACGGGTTCACACCTCAACGGCACGCTTATCCAACTCAATTTTGCTTCACTTTCAAATCTCACAAGTCTCGACCTCAGTCATAATTATTTCCTTGGCTTGATACCATCTACTATAGGTAGTCTCTCCAAGCTCACTTTCTTGGATCTGAGCTACAATGAGTTGAGCGGCATCATTCCACCAGAGATTGGTAGTCTCTCCAAGCTCACTTTCTTGGGTCTGAGCTTCAATAAGTTGAGCGGCATTCCACCAGAGATTGGTAGTCTCTCCAAGCTCACTTTCTTGGATCTGAGCTACAATATGTTGAGCGGCATCATTCCACCAGAGATTGGAATTCTGACACAGCTTCAGTACATTAGTTTCTTTGGCAACAATCTCAGTGGGCAAGTTCCATATCAAATTAGTGATCTTCAAAAGCTCTGGTACTTGAATTTTGGATCCAATTCTTTGACATCTCCTGAATGGTCTAAATTCCATAGCTTTCCCTTATTGACAAACCTCATCTTTTATAAAAATTCACTCACCTTGGAATTTCCAGAATTTATACTTAGTTGCCAGAACCTAACTGATCTTGATTTGTCAAATAACTTCTTTACCGGTAAAATTCCAGAATTATTATTCACCAATTTGGGCAAGCTTGAATATCTCAACCTTAATAATAACTCATTCCAGGGGTTCTTGCTACCAAATCATACCAAGCTGACGAAATTGAAAGAAATTAGGTTATCACAAAACAACTTTTCTAGTTCAATTTCTGATATTTTTGGCTTAATGCCAAATCTGGAAATCCTTGAATTGACTTTATTTCAAGGCAAGATCCCATCTTCTTTAGGCAAACTCAGGAATCTTCAACAGCTTGATCTCTATATCAATAGCCCACTCAGTTCCACAATTCCTTCAGAGCTTGGTCTCTGCAAAAACCTTACCAAGTTGTCTTTAAGTGGGAATTCACTTACGGGATCTTTGCCTTTATCCTTAACCAATCTGACCAAGTTATCTAGTTTGGCCATAGTTGATAGTAATCTTTGTGGTCACATCCTGCCATATTTTATCACAAACTGGACCCAATTAACATCGTTGTTTATTCAAAACAATTCTTTCACTGGGGAAATCCCATCTGAAATTGGTCTGTTGACAAATCTCACTTTTATTGTTCTGAATAATAATATTTTTTCTGGTCAAATACCTCCAACGATCTGGAATCTAACAAAACTTACCTACCTGAGTATGTCTTCCAACCATCTCACGGGTACGATTTCACCTGAGGTTGGAGATTTGAAGTCACTTAAGACTCTGGATCTTAGTATGAATCAATTGAGTGGGCAATTGCCCAAAACCATTTGCAACCTCAGTGAAGGATTGCCTTTTTTGAATTTGAAGAAGAATCACTTTCATGGCACCATTCCTAACATATTTCCAAAGGGGTGCGAACTATCGCATTTAGACTTGAGTGGAAATCAGTTGAACGGAACATTACCACAAACATTGGTCAATTGTATGATGCTTGAAGAACTAGATATTGGAAACAATGACATAAGTGGCCCATTCCCCTTTTGGATGGAAACTCTTTCGTTTCTTCAAGTTCTTGTGTTGAAGTCCAACAGATTCCATGGTATAATACCTATTTCAAAAGTGAAGCTTCCATATCCTAAGCTTCAAATTCTTGATGTGTCTCACAATGAGTTCAATGGAGTTGTTCCAGGTGAGTTTTTAGAGAATTTCAGAGCCATGATGAATGGGAGTGAAACTGAAATTGGAGTTAGATATGATTTTTCGACTGTTTTGCTGAAGGGGTTCGAATATGAGTTGCAGAGTATCGGAAGAGCCTATACCAGCATCGATCTATCAAACAACAAATTTCAAGGAGATATTCCAAGTTCTATAGGAAAGATCCTGGCCCTACACAGTCTGAACTTATCTAATAATAGTTTCACAGGTCATATCCCATCGCTAGAAAATTTGACTTCGCTTGAATCGTTGGACCTTCATTCAAATCAATTGGTAGGGGAGATTCCTTGGCAATTGACAAAGTTGACATCTCTGTCATTCCTTAACCTTTCATACAATCATCTTGTTGGTTCCATACCTCAGCAAGGGCAGCTTCTTACGTTTGATAACAGTTCATATATTGGCAACCCAGAATTATGTGGATTGCCATTGACAAAGATGTGTGGAAATGACGAACCACAACCAAAGCTTCCGGTGTTGGTGACACAGGAAGATGATGACTTCAATATCTTTGAAGGATTCACCTGGCAAGTTGTCGTGATGGGGTATGGATGTGGATTTTTATTTGGATTGGTTGCAGGATATTTAATTTTCAAATATGAAAAACCTGAGTGGTTGATAGGATTTGTTTATCGAGTTTACAAAATAAAAGACGGTAGAAGATGGAGGTAGATTTTTCATAGTTATTAGTTGAAGAAGAAATAAGTTCGATGTAAAGTCTTTCTAGAATATGCATACCAGCTGATGCTATAAAAATGTTGTTGTTGTTGATGTTGTTCTAAAATGAAAAGAACAAATTCAGATTGTTACAAAGTTCCTGTCACTGTGTTCAAACTGCGCTCGTTTCCTTGCCTGCATAACTAGAGCTTGAAACCTTCAACTTAACAATTTGGAATTCAAAATCTTCAACTCCCATAAATATATGATTACTTATTTTTCTTGTTGCTCTCAACAATATTGCAAGTAGATCTCCTTGATATAATCTAACTAGAGTGCATACATCTCCATAAAGGGAGTAATAATACCGAAAACCGAAATAAAATATAAGCTTAATAAGAATGACTCCAAGGGCATATTTCATGAATGCTCGATTGAGTAGAGTTGGACAAGATGAAGAGAGACACTAATCCCTTTCAGCTAATATTACTTCTGTTTTCTGATCCAATTTAAGATTTGTAAATGTTTTGCAATTACATAGATTTTTCTTTCATTTATCATTAATTTCTCCGGTCTTGACATTTTTCTTTGGTTTCTTAGTCTTTCTACCCTGTATCTAGAAAATATTCATTTTTCCTTGTGCAGTACAGTACTGAATTGCACAACCTTCTTGCTGGCCAATACTTCTGCAAGGGCAGCTTCTTACGTTTGATAATAGCTCATATATTCGCAACATGGAATTATGTAGATTCCAATTGACAAAGACGTGACAAAAAAGCGCAGTCGAAGCTTCCAATGTTGCCACATGAAGATGATGGTTTCAATATTTTAAATGGATTCATCTTGCAAGTTGTTCTAATGGGGCACGTACGTGGAGTCTTATTTTGGGCAGACCAAAGTTTAAGTCACAGAGATCATAACACGTCCCATGGAGCAAAAAAGAGGCTTCATTTTCATGTTTATGAAGTAACAAATTAAGTTGCTTATAAGCTGAAATTTGAGAACACAAGCCAACGCCCATAAGAATTCATCCTAATGACTACACAGCAAGGAAGAGATGGGTTTTTAGTGCAATAATTTCCAACATATGTGGATTATTAAAATGAAATGAAAGGAAAGGTACGGGTCGAAGAAGGATAAAGCAATTTCTCCAAGAGTATACAATTTCTTGTATATGGTGAATATTTGTATATAGACTTTCTGCTTTCTCCGAGAAAATAAAGAAAAGCTTATGCTCAAAAAACAATTTCTAAAACCCGAGCACAAAATTAATCATTTAAAAAAAATAAAATTCAAAGTCCTAGAATTCCTCGTATCGCTCATTAACTCTCTCACATATCGTCCACTTTTACATCATTATGAAGTAATTGGCAAGAAATGTAATGAGTAAGAGGTATATTATAACCCCGAAATTTTACAAATATGATATATAGCATATATGGCAACTTAATAAGCTTTGAGTCTATTAACACGATTTTAGAGAGTTTAGGAGCCTAAGGGCAAATTAGAATAATCATCGTGTTGGTTGAGAATATATTATTAGACTACGAATAATAATATGAAGAAATTATTACTCGAGAAAAATCGAGTTTTGAGTAATTAAGCAAATTCTAGAAAACTTAAGGACTAAAGTGAAAATTATGGAAATTTCTTAAGAATTATGATTTTAAGACTTTAGATTGTTGCTTTGATGTCTCATAACGAGATTAGTCTATTTTATGAGCTCGACCCAAGATTGGGCCAAAATGCAAACAAGTACAAAGTTATGAATTAGATTGCAAATGGGGAAAATATATTTTCAGATGAGAATGTGACAAGTCAATATTATTTAGTATTGAGAAGGATCACCAGGTGCTAAGGATTTTGATTTAGATAACTTTTGATAATTTTGAAAGGGTAAGGTACTAAGTTGAAAATAAGTTTTGACGCCAATATTTAATTAAGTTGGGCTCATTTCTAAGCTCACATTGAATGAGGAATCATGGACTCAAAAAAATTAATTTGGACAAATCAAATTTGAGTTAAAGCCAATTAAAGTAAACTACTTCGTTTATAATATTAATTTTCAAATTAGACCAAATTACTATCATATTAATATTGGACTTGTTTTGAAGCATGCATTAAATGGTGTATTATGATTTCGAGGGAAAAAAAAAGTGTTATTTTGTATAACAATGTGTGAATCAGGTTAAAAGCCAACCCAGAGTAATTTTGGTAAATAGCCTCCTATTTACAATCGAAGCAAAATAAACGTCTGCATATGCACAAAACACAATTATTTGCAAAAGGAAATGTATAGATATTTTCAAAGGTTTTGGACTATCATAAAGAGGTGTGAGTGATTTGAAATTTATTATTCATACCTATATTTTCAAATTTAACGTGGGATGCTCATTGTTACATCTATTCATCCACCATCTATATACAAGGTTTGAGCCTCGTTATTTGGCAAAAAATGTATTTTTGAATAATAAATTTATGAAGAATATGTGGTTAAAAAATAAGAAAAAGATCTCAATTTATGTGTAATATTATTTTATTAAAAATGTATGATTGAAAAGAACAGATCAAAAAAATATGTTTTAAAAATAATGGATATCAAACAAACTCTAAGCATGGGCGGACCTAGGGGGTCCTGGGGGGCACGTGACCCCCCAAACTTTTGAGACTTCTTTTTTAATATATATATATAATCATGTTTGGTATCAATTGAAATCTAAATCAAAGTTAACAATTAATCTTAATAACATATTTCATGCAATCCATAACGATTTAACTTTCATCAAAATTTACTAGAAATTTGATTTTAATCTCCACCAAATATGGGTAAAATCAAAATAAATTTGAATTTTGATAATATACTAGTTTTAAAAATTGTCTTATGATCGTACGATAATCGAATCTACAAATTGTTTATGTCAGTTCGAAGCTTATTTCAAGAACTATATTATGAGCATATCGAATAGTCCAAATAAATATCGAAAATAGTTAAAAATACATTAAACGTGAGTCTTTAAAAAAGACGTCTAACTCGCATTTTTTAAAAAAAAACAATTATTTTATTAACATTTATTATTTTTGCGATACAAATTTTTCAATGTAATTTTCATCATTTTATTACGAAATTTCCAAAAAAATTGAAATTTTACATTCGAAAAAGTCATATCCCATGTAAATTTTCGGATGCAAAATTACATGGAATATAATTTTTTTTGGACTTCAATTTTCGATTGTAAAATTTCTCCCTACTTTCTTGCAAGTTCGATTGTGCCCCTTAACTTTAAAGTTATGCGTCCACCCCTGACTCTAAATATATTTTAATTGTTGAACACATTATTTTATTTTGTTGATAATTAGTCTCTCTTTCGAGTAATTTTATGTTTCGAAACTCGTAGTTTCAAGTTCCCCATTTTGCAAGATTTGATTCATCAATAATTCAATTGTGACAAAATAAACTCAACCAGCATCAGTTGGGACACAAGTCCTTGCTCTTCTGTACGAAGCTTCAATTTTCTTTGAATCTGAAGAGAGAAAACTTCGAATAAACTCACGCCCCAAGAAATCGAGTTTCAGAGGTTATTCTCGTGACATTCACGGTAAAAAGTATACGGAACTCAATGAAATAATTAAAAAGTTTAGATGTCTCACATTAAAATATTCCATTAAATCTTTGTATTTTTTTTTACAAAATAGAAAAATTGATGTTTGTCTTAAAACATATAAATTGACTGAATCATGATAGAAATTGGCTTGATTTCAAGAGTATACTTATATATAGATTATTTTATAAATAAATAAGTTTTAAAAAATATTCTTTTTATTGTCAATATCGAATTTAGAGTAAATTTATTTTGATCATAATATCTTTTTTATGATCAAAATAAGTGATTTTTTTTATAAGTATGAATAAGTAATATATGAAAACATGCGTAGAAATATAAAAAATACTTCTAAATTTAGCAAAATATGTAGTGTCTCTAACTATTAAAATAAGCAATTTACTTCTAGATTAATCAATACAAATTATCTATAAGTAAATTTAATAAAAAAACGCATTAAATAGAATATCTAATTTGATAATAAAATATTCACATTTCATGAATGTCATGAAAAGAGTAATTAATAATCGTAGCGTTTTTAATACAATTTGAATAATTGAGTATTTGATTTGGATTGAGATTCAAACTAGAGATGGGCTAATGTTAATATTTAGGTCAAATTCTACAATTTCCTCTTAAAGTTATTATATGGGCGGGAGCAGTGCTGGCTGTTGAGATGACAAAAAAGTTCGTCGACTCGGCCCGAAAAAAGTCCGAGCCGAGGCTCGGGACGACCCTTTTATTATAATAATAAAAAAACAATCTAAAGCTGCCTGCTACAAAAAAATAAAAAAATAAATCGAGCCGACTCGGCCCACTAAGGCTCGGATCTAGCCTCGTTTTTTTGGCTAGATTTTGCTGGCTTGGCTAGGGTCCAAAAAAGTTCGACCCAAAAAAGCTCGAGCCGAGCCCAAGTTTTTTTTTCGGCTCGAACTCGACTTGTTGACATAGTCAGTTGACTGTAAGAGTTGGGCTAATGCTAACGTATGAGCCAAATTTCAACAATTTCTTGTTAAACTTTTGATATGGGCTGGGGGACAATGTTGGGCTACATCCTAGCAATGCCCCCCACTACCTCCGCCATGTCAGGTGAGTTCTCGATAATGATAGCACTTCACAAGGCTACAGATAGCATATGCTGGAACTTATGGAACGATAGGGTGATCGTGCCTCCCTCGACAAAGATTGTCACACATGGAAATAATACGAGGTTGCATTGGCATATGTTTTCTACATCTTTCTCGATTTCTGCAATATGTGTAGCAATTGCAAGATCAAGCTCGCCTCAAGCTTCAAAGCACGAATATTTTCTGTTTATGTTATACATCAACCACGTATAACCCCACATTATATGCCACCTTCAGATTCATACTATTTGCTTGCTCAGAGCGTGACTCGTGCTGAGTTCAAAGTCTTTCTTCGTTTTATCTGATATTGTTCAATTATTAAAGCAAACCCAAAGTAATTATGGTCAAAAACAGAGAATTATTGAGATTGGATTAGTCTTTAAATCTTAATTAAACCCAAAACGCGTTAAAAGAAATCCCACTCATTGACACTTTTTTTTCTCTCTCCCCTATTTTTATATAATTTATTATCATGAAAGGTGCGGTTTACCCCCAAATTTCTCAAATTCTCTCTATTCCTTTTTTATATTCGAACCAAAATACACGCATACATATGCACAAAACACGTTTGTTCTCAAAAGAAAATCCACAGAGATTTTTAAAGGTTAGATTAATTTGGATAAATCAAATTCGAGTTAGAGCCAATTAAAGTAAACTATAATATTAATTTTTAAATTAGACCAATTACTCTCATATTAATATTGGATTCGTACTGAAGCTTGCAGTAAATGGTGTGTTATGATTTCAAATTTTTTTTTATATTTGTCAAAAAGAGAGAATTATTGAGATTGAATCAATCTTTAAATCCTAACTAAACCCCAAACATGTTAAAATGTATGCACTATGCATGCCTCACATGTTAGGCGTGCATACATTTGATTGATCGAGTGGTTCCATCAAGGCTCATAATTCCAGCACCTAGGGAAATGCTGTGTAAAATTGATGTCAATATCTCATTCTCTGCTGTATAACTAATCTACAAATGAGACATCGAGTATAATTTGAGTCTTGAATCAAACAAATTGTAGATCACCTATGTGAATATTTTTATACTTGCCGGAACCTAACTTATCTTGATTTGTCATATAATTATTTTACTGGTGAAATTCCGGAATCATTATTCACCAATTTGGGCAAGCTTGAATATGTCAACCTTACTGGTAACTCATTTCAGGGCACCTTGCAATCGATTCTTACCAAGTTGACGAAATTGAAAGGTATTGGGTTAGCAACGAACAACTTCTCCGGTTCAATTCCTGATATTTTTGGCTTGATGTCAAATCTGGAATTCCTTCAACTAAGTTCACTTCGTGGAAGTCTCCCATCTTCTTTAGGCAAACTCATGAAACTTCAAGAGCTTTTTCTCTATATCAATAGCCCACTCAGTTCCACAATTCCTTCGGAGCTTGGTCTCTGCACAAACCTTACCTCGGTTTTAAGAGGGAATTCATTTACAGGTTCTTTGCCTTTGTCCTTGACAAATCTGACCAAGTTGTCGAGTTTGTTAATACTTCATAGTAATCTTTCTGGTCACATCTTGCCTCACTTTATCACAAATTGGACCCGATTAACAACATTGTACATTCGAAACAATTCTTTCATCGGGGAAATCCCATCTGAAATTGGTTTGTTGACAAATCTCGATAGTCTTGGTCTGAGTGGTAATAGATTTTCAGGGGAAATACCTCCAACAATATGGAATTTAACAAACCTTCGCTTCCTGGATATTTCCTCGAACAATTTCACAGGTACGATTTCACCTGAGGTTGGAGATTTGAAGTCACTCTTGGAATTGGATCTTAGTATGAATCAATTGACTGGGCAGTTGCCCAAAACCATCTCCAAATTTAGTAAAGGATTGTACAGTTTGAATTTGAAGAAGAATCACTTTCATGGCAACATTCCAAAAATATTTACCAAGGGATGCGGACTACAATATTTCGACTTAAATGGAAATCGAATGAATGGAACATTACCACGCACACTGGTCAATTGTAGGATGCTCATACTACTAGATATTGGAAACAATGACCTAAGTGGCTCATTCCCCTCTTGGATGGGAAGTCTTCAAAAGCTTCGAGTTCTTGTGATGAAGTCCAACAGATTCCATGGTATAAAACCTAATTCAAAGGTGCAGCTTCCATTTCCTAATCTGCGAATTCTTGACATGTCTGATAATGAATTTACTGGAGTTCTCCCTGTTGAATTTTTAGAGAATTTCAAAGCCATGATGAATGTGAGTGAAAATGAAGTTGGCGGCAAATACTCATACCTTGGCGCCCTATCGGATGTTTTGCTGAAGGGGTTAGAGTATGATCTCAGTAGGATCAGAAGACCCTATACAAGCATCGATCTATCAAACAACAAATTTCAAGGAGATATTCCAAGTTCTCTAGGAAAGCTCCAAGGCCTACACAGTCTAAACTTCAGTAATAATTGTTTCACAGGTCATATCCCATCATTAGAAAATTTTACTTTGCTTGAATCATTGGACCTTCATTCAAATCAATTGGTCGGGGAGATTCCTTGGCAATTGACAAAGTTGACAACTATGGCAGTCCTTAACCTTTCGTACAATCATCTTGTTGGTTCCATACCTCAGCAAGGGCAACTTCTTACGTTTGATAACAGTTCATATATAGGAAACCCAGAATTATGTGGATTGCCATTGTCAAAGATGTGCGGAAATGACGAACCACAACCAAAGCTTTCAGTGTCGGCGACACAGAAAGATGATGACTTCAATTTCTTTGATGGATTCACCTGGCAAGTTGTCCTGATGGGGTATGGATGTGGAATGTTATTTGGATTGGTTGCAGGATATTTAATTTTCAAATATGAAAAACCTGAGTGGTTGATAGGATTTGTTTATCGAGTTTACAAAATAAAAGACGGTAGAAGATGGAGGTAGATTTTTCATAGTTATTAGTTGAAGAAGAAATAAGTTCAATGTAAAGTCTTCCTAGAATATGCATATCAGCATTTATTTAGTATTGCAATAAAAGGAGAAGAAAATAAATGTAATGTCACCTTTTGGACATAGCAAAGCCTTCATTTTCCTGTTTCATATTCTTCTCTTTTTACTTTAACTGAACATTGTCAATGTAAGAAAACATAAGCATGTTTTTCTTATTCTGCCGAACAATTTTTCTTCATCACATTCAAGGGAACCAAGTTATTTGAATGAAACATCTCATCCTCTGCCTTAGAACTTCCCAACCCATCTCCCTCCTTCCCTCAGTTGATCCCCACCAAAACTGCAAAATCAGCAACCTAATCTCTCGGCAAATCAAAGTCGGCAGCATGAATAAACAAATCATACATGTAGGGATTGCTTGTAAAATATCCTTAAATCAAAATTCCCAGCCCCCCAGCCGAAAAAATTGATTCGGGCTCCACCCATTGACCCTCTTCCATATCCGCTCTTCATCGTGAAAAATGTTCAACCGTTATTTATGCCCACAGTTGCGAGTATCCCCAGATATACATCATAGGATTGTACAAAGGGGATTCCAAGAGGCAGTTGGACAAGGACCCACCACTCACTATGCACATTCGGACTAGAAGTAACCAATGGTTTATGTGATCAGAGGGCACGAGGCCGACTCATAAAGTGATAATAGATAAAGTAACGTCTGGAAATCTGATAATTTAGCACGGATGAAAAATATGGAATCATCTGCAACCATCTCCAAACACTCAATATAGAATTAAAAACTAAACGATAAGCGGACTCCTCAGCTATTGGATATTAAGACCATATTATTGATGAATCATAGGTTACAAGTACAAAGCTAAACTCTCACAGAGACCATAAAACAAACCATGGAGCAAAAGTGATGCAGGAGCATCCAATGAGTTGTCCAGCAGGCCCAAAAGAAAGTCTTCAGCCCCAAGTTACCTCAAGGATTACATTGGCAAATAATCATAATCTTCGTGATTTTCTGCGTATCTGTCCTTTTTGTTATTTCCTAAACTTAGGCTAGTTTATTTCCTTATTTCGTACGAAATTACCTTTCATTTTGACTTTCCTTATTCTATTTTGTTTTAGATGCTATTTAAGCAAAGCTTGTAATTTAATTCAGGCACTTTTTGAATTACTGAACAGAAAATACTGCACGTTGACAGCATATTGAGAGTGTTGTTTCTTTAATTTCTGGTGTCTTGCGTGTGTTCAGTTGTGTGGCTTGTGTTTGAGAACTTCATCCCATCAATTTGGTATCAGAGCACCAGGTTTGCTGTGTGGTGGAGTCAAGGTGATTTCATGGCTCACAACAGGCGTGGTCGGGGAGGTTTTCGAATGGAGGGTCGTGACAATGACAACCATGACATGGAGGAAATTAGGAGGATGATTCAACAACTTGCGGATCGACTGGCTCGCATTGAAACTCGAAACGATACTGAGAGTTTTGACGGGGAGCAGGAGGATAACCCTTTTCATCACCGTGCTCCGTTGGGTGAGTCAGACGAAAGGGGACGAGGGGACCGATCGTTTAACAACGACACAGCTCGTTACTTTGACATGAAGGTGGATATACCGGAGTTTGAAGGAAAAATTCAGCCAGACGAATTTATCGATTGGTTGAATTCTGTTGAGCGAATTTTTGATTACAAGGAAGTGTCAGATGAAAAAAGGGTCAAGGTTGTGGCAATAAAACTGAAGAAACATGCTTCTGCGTGGTGGGAACAGTTGCGGGTTCGACGGGAACGCCTTGGAAAGCCTAAGATCAGAACCTGGGAGAAGATGAAAAAAGAATTAAAAAGGAAATTTTTGCCAGAGACTTATCGCCAAAACAATTTTCTAAAACTGCACAATTTGCGGCAGGGGACTCGTTCCATTGATGAGTATACTGAAGAATTTGATCTCCTGACAATGAGGTGTGGCGTGACAGAGGAGGAAGAGCAAACTGTGGCTCGCTACCTGGGAGGCATGCGGCGAGAAATTCATGATGTTGTGTCGTTACAGCCTTATTGGGGCTATAACGATGTCTACAAGCTGGCCATTCAGGTTGAGAAGCAGATGAGGGCACGATATAGGCGCACGGGTGGCGATGATTCTGAACAAAGTAAAATGGGTACAACAAGAGCAACAACACGTCCTGAATTTGGGAAACATGCAGAATCGCAGAGGGTCCCTACTCTAGACACTCGTAACAAGGAAAGCGGTAAGAAAAGTGTGAAGTGCTTCAAGTGTTCAGGTTTGGGGCATATTGCATCAGAGTGCCCAAATAGGAAAATTGTGAGTCTGGTGGAAGAACTTGGTGAGTGCAGTGAAGGTAATTTTGATGGATCTCCTGTCTTTGATAATTATCAGGATGAGGGGGAAGAGATTACTTGGAGCGATCATGGTGAGTCACTAGTCATTCGGAGGGTAATGAATGCAGCTAAGGTAGAGGATGACCCCAACTGGCTAAGGCATAATATTTTTCACACTAAGTGCACTGCTAATGGAAAGGTTTGTCATGTTATTATTGACGGTGGTAGCTGTGAAAATATTGTGTCACAAGATATGGTTGATAAACTCAACTTGAAGACCGAAAGGAGGCCAGAATCATATAAGCTTACGTGGTTCAAGAAGGGGAATGATGTGGTGGTCAATCAACGATGTTTGGTGGCATTTTCAATAGGAAAAAAATACCAAGATACCCAATGGTGTGACGTAGTTCCAATGGATGCCTGCCATTTATTGTTGGGGAGGCCTTGGCAGTTCGATCGGAAGGCAGTGCATGATGGGTATCGAAACACTTATACTTTTGTTAAGGATGGTGAGAGATTAATCTTGGGTCCATCCAGATCTGAAAGCAGTCCTAAGCTGACCAAACGAGAAAACAATAATTTTTTATCTATGAACAGATTTTTAGAAGAGTCTGAAGAGAGTGGAGGCAACATGTACATGCTACTGGTGAAGGAAACAGTGTCTGGAAAAAATGTTTCTACTGAATTAACACCTCTTTTGCAAGAGTTTTGTGACGTGGTGCCAGAGGAGTTACCTGCAGAACTACCACCTATGAGGGATGTTCAGCATCATATTGATCTTGTTCCGGGGTCAAGCCTACCAAATAAACCTCACTACCGCATGAGTCCGCAAGAATATGACGAACTCAACAGACAGGTAACAGAGTTGTTGAAAAAAGGGGTGACTCGAGAAAGTATGAGCCCATGCGCCGTTCCAGCACTACTCACACCAAAAAAAGATGGCACATGGCGTATGTGTGTTGATAGCCGTGCAATTAACAAAATTACTGTGAAGTATAGGTTCCCGATTCCTCGTTTGGACGACATGCTAGATCATTTAGCGGGGGCAAAAATATTTTCAAAAATTGATTTAAGGAGTGGATATCACCAAATCAGGATGAGGCCAGGTAACGAGTGGAAAACAGCGTTTAAAACTCGTGATGGTTTATTCGAATGGTTGGTGATGCCATTTGGGTTAACAAATGCACCCAGTACGTTCATGCGGCTCATGAATCAGGTATTTCGCCCTTACATTGGAAAATTTGTGGTAGTTTATTTCGATGATATCCTTATTTACAGTCAAGATGCCGCTCAACACATGGATCGCTTATGGGAGATTTTTGAAGTTTTGAGAGAACAAAAGCTCTACGCCAACTTGAAAAAGTGTGAATTTCTTACAGAGAGCCTGATTTTTTTGGGCTATGTAATTTCGGCGGATGGTATTAAAGTGGATACAAAAAAAATTGAGGCAATTCTGAAGTGGCCCACGCCGCAATCTATTCACGATATTCGGAGCTTTCATGGGTTGACTTCTTTCTATCGCAGATTCATTCGAAATTTTAGCTCTGTTGTTGCACCAATGACTGATTGCTTGAAGGCCAGCGTGTTTAGATGGACAGATGCTGCAGAGAAGAGCTTTCAAACCATAAAAGAGCCATGACAGAGGCTCCAGTGCTTGTATTACCTGATTATCAAAAAGTCTTCGAAGTTGATTGCGATGCATCAAAGGTAGGAGTTGGGGCAGTTTTGAGCCAAGAAGGGAAGCCAATCGCTTTCTTTAGCGAGAAGCTTAACGAGACAAGGCAACGGTATTCCACTTATGATATTGAATATTTTGCTATTATACAATCTCTCAGGCAGTGGCGGCAATATCTAATTTATAAAGAATTCATTCTTTATTCTGACCATGAAGCATTGAAGTTTATCAATGGCCAGCACAAACTAAATCGTCGACATGCTAAGTGGGTGGAGGAGCTCCAAGAATATGATTTTGTGATCAAGCATAAGTCTGGGGTTCAAAATAAAGTGGCTGACGCATTGAGTAGAAAAAGGGCATTATTATCCATTATGGGAGTTCGAGTAGTTGGCTTTGAGCAATTGAAGGAGCTCTACAAAGAAGATCGCGATTTTGGCAATATATGGGCAGAATGTGGAGATAAAAATTCGAAGCTTGATTTTCATATTCGAGATGGGTATTTATTCAAGGGAAGTCGACTGTGCATTCCAGATTGCTCCTCATGATTCTTGATTATTGAAGAGCAACATGGTGGTGGTCTGGGTGGGCATTTTGGGCGTGACAAAACACTTGCTTTGGTGGGAGAAAAATTTTATTGGCCTAAGCTACCAACCGATGTGTCCAGATATGTGCAACGTTGCCGAGTTTGTCATGTGGCTAAGAGTCGAAGCCAAAATACCGGACTTTATACACCTTTACCTGAACCACAAGCTCCATGGGAAGATGTGAGCATGGATTTTATCTTGGGGCTACCAAGAACAAAGCAAGGGTATGACTCTATTCTCGTTGTTGTAGATCGATTTTCTAAAATGGCACATTTTGTACCATGCCAGAAGACAATGGATGCTAGTCACATTGCCAATATTTATTTTAGAGAAATTGTCAAATTGCATGGGATTCCTAGTACGATCACATCTGATAGAGATACCAAGTTTGTGGGTCATTTTTGGCGAACCTTGTGGCGGAAGTTGGGAACCAAACTCCAATTTAGCAGCGCCCATCATCCACAAACAGATGGGCAAACAGAGGTGGTTAACCGTACTCTAGGTAATTTACTGAGGTCACTGGTTGGGGATAACAAGGCAGGTTGGAATGAGTGTTTGCCACAGGCTGAGTTTGCCTATAATAGTTCTAAGCATCGCAGCATTGACATGAGTCCTTTTGAGGCAGTTTATGGACGCAATCCCAATAGTCCAATGGACTTAATTCCATTGCCAACTAATGATCGTTTTAGCGGGGATGCAGAGGATATGGTTGATTATATTCAGAAGCTGCATGGGAAAGTTAGAAAGCGACTTGAAGAAAGCAACAAAAAATACAAGGAAAATGCTGATAAACATCGTCGACATACAGAATTTCAGGAAGGTGACTTAGTGTGGATTAATCTGAGGAATGAGCGGTTTCCGCGTGGAAAATATGGTAAGTTGCATGATCGTGGTGGAGGTCCTTACAAGGTGTTGAGATGAGCTGGCCAGAATGCTTATGTGTTAGACCTGCCAAGTGATATTGGGGTGTCACCTACATTCAATGTTTCTGATTTACAAGTTTATCATGGAGAGAACGAGGTTACCGGTTTAGACTCGATGGCGAGTCCTTTCCAACCTGGGGAGTCTGATGCAGGAGCATCCAATGAGTTGTCCAGCAGGCCCAAAAGAAAGTCTTCAGCCCCAAGTTACCTCAAGGATTACATTGGCAAATAATCATAATCTTCGTGATTTTCTGCGTATTTGTCCTTTTTGTTATTTCCTAAACTTAGGCTAGTTTATTTCCTTATTTCGTACGAAATTACCTTTCATTTTGACTTTCCTTATTCTATTTTGTTTTAGATGCTATTTAAGCAAAGCTTGTAATTTAATTCAGGCACTTTTTGAATTACTGAATAGAAAATACTGCACGTTGACAGCATATTGAGAGTGTTGTTTCTTTAATTTCTGGTGTCTTGCGTGTGTTCAGTTGTGTGGCTTGTGTTTGAGAACTTCATCCCATCAAAAAGGGTAGCTTCATTTTCAAGAAAATACAATTTCTTGTGTATGGTGAATGTGTGCATATATGGACTTTCTCTGTTTTTTCCAAGAAAATAAAGAAAAGCCTAAGCTTAAAAAACAATTTCTAAAACCCAAGCACAAAATTAATCTTTGAAAAAAATAAAATCCAAGTCTTCGAATTCCTCGTACCACTCATTAACTCTCACACATATCATCCACTTCTATATCATTATGAAGTAATTGGTGAGAAATGCAATGAGTAAGAGATATATTTTAAAACCCCGAAATTTTACAAATATGATACGTAGCATATATAGCTAATTAAGAAGATTTAGAGTTTAAAAGCCTAAGTGCAAACTAGAAAAATCATCACGTTGGTTGAGAATATATTATTAGACCATGAATAATAATACCAAGAGATTATTACTCGAGAAAAATCGAATTTTGAGTAATTTAGCAAATTCTAGAAAATTTAAGGACTAAAGTGAAAATTATGGAAACTTTTTAAGAATTATGATTTTAGGACTTTAGATTGTTGCTCTGAATTCTGATAATGAGATTAGTCTATTTTATGAGCTCAACCCATTATTGGGCCCAAATACAAACATGTACAAAGTTTATGAATTAGATTGCAAATGGGGAAAATATATTTTCAAATGAGAATGTGACTAAGTCAAGAATATTTAGTATTAAGAATGATCGCCGATGCAAAGGATTTTTATTTGGACAAATTTTGATAATTTTGAAATGTTAAGGGACTAAGTTGAAAATAAATAATGAAGTACTGACGGAGCAATAATTCCCCTACCAATGTTGAGCTCATTTATAAACTCACATTAAATGATGAATCATGGACTCAAAAAATGTAATTTGGATAAATCAAATTGGAGTTAGAGCCAATTAAAGTAAACTACTTCGTTGATAATATTAATTTTCAAATTAGACCAATTACTATCATATTAATACTGGACTCACTTTGAAGCTTGCAGTAAATGGTGTATTATGATTTCAAGAAAAAAAAAAAAAAAAAGTTATTTTGAATAAGAACGAATGAATTCCATGCATTGACACTTACCCCAAAGTATTTGTTTTTGGTCAAAATACACGGATCAAAACACAATTGTTTGCAAAAAAATCCTTTCATATATACCCAATTCCATCAAGGCTCATAATTCCAGCACCAATGGAAATGCTGAGTTATGTAAAATCATTGGTGAAAAAATGATGTCAATATCTCATTCTCTCCCCTAGAACTAATCTACTAATGAGACATCGAGTATAGTTTAAGTCATGAATCCAACAAATTGTAGATCATCGGCCTGGATATTTTTCATGATCCCATTAGATTCATCACCACATGTGTAAATATTCGCTGCAGTTTATTTTTTGCAACTAAGTTGCTTTCCCTTTCATATATCATTCATTTCCACATTTCTTCTCTTGACGCTCTGGTTGGCTTAGTCTTCGGCTATCAACACTAAGAATTTTCTCTACTTTTTATTTTCATGGGATTAACTTCCTTAGAAGGCATTAATATCAACAACAAAAAGGCTAAACATTATCAAGACTCTGTATTCTTTTGATTCTTCCATAACATTGATGTCTACTTTCGTTCTGATGTAATTTATTGAAGACTATCATTCAAATAGTTTTGTGACACTTAATCTAAACTAATTTTGGCTAACTTGAGCATCATAAAATCTTTACTACGCACGCTACATTTTATAACATAGATCTTGAAAGGAATATTTCCAAGTATGATGAGGCGATTCACGTGAGGCTCTACTTTCTCATCACACATTCAAATCCTAAAACTGATGACACCATTTTGCATTCTAGTCTTTCGAGTTTTGTGATTTAAGCCAAGGTAATTGTTGATCAAATATACATATAAATCAGAAAAATGAGGCTTCCTTTTTCTTTCTTTCAATCATTGACTAGCGTGCATATTTGTCGCGTCATCTTTTTCTTTGCTATATGGATATTCAATGCAATTCCGTTGCAACTACATTGATCATAACACATCCCATGGAACAAAAAAGAGGCTTCATTTTTATGTTTATGATGGTCAAAGTAACAAATTAAGTTGCTTATAAGCTGAAATTTGAGAACACAAGCCAACGCCCATAAGAATTCATCCTAATGACTACACAGCTTCACACAGCGAGGAAGAGATGATTTTTTAGTGCAATAATTTCCAAGATATGTTGATCATTAAAATGAAATGAAATGAAATGAAAAGTACACGTCGAAAAAGGATAACGGAATTTCTCCAAGAAAATACAATTTCTTGTATATGGTGAATGTGTGTATATATAGACTGCTTACAGAAACTGCACTCGTCAGGGGCAACTCTTCCGTAAAACTTATTCTGATTATTAGAAAGTGACTTTGAAGGCACTGCTAACACAGAAAGATTAGAAGCAGAAAGGATTCCCTTTTCAGAATAAGACTTGAAACGTATTTCTTCAGCTAATAACTCACTAACAACTGAGTCAACATAATGAAGTGGATAACGATGCAAAATTGAACATCTAAGTCCCTCAAAATCATTGCGAAGTGCAGTTAAAAACTGTACCAACCGTTGCTGCTCTCTATGAGCAATATATGCATCACATGCCTTTAATTCGTCCGATACTGTAAGAGCCAATTGATCCCAAAGATCTGTCATAACAGAATAAAACTCTTGAATACTCATATTCTTCTGCTGAAGAGCTCATATGTCATTCTCCAATTGATACTGCTTTACAAAATTTGTTGAGTGAATAACCTGTGCAGATGATCACAAACCTCTTTGTTGTCTCATACTTTGTCAACTCTCTGCCTATGGAATGCTCAACAGAATTGTTAATCCAAGTAATAATTTTCGAATTATTTGCTTCCCAGACATCTACCAAAGTATTATAATCCTCATTGGTATTCTTAGGTTTCACAAAAGTTCTACTAACGTATCCCTACATCTTTTTACCCTTAAGAAAATTTCTCATCACATAACTCCAATATGAATAATTCTTTCCATCCAACCTCACAGTCACAGACTGAAATGAATCGTCTCTTTCAGTAGCCATAATCAAAATGAAAAGTGAATACAAAACAGAAATATAAAAAGACTATATAGTCTAAAATAGAGGAAACTAGAAAAGACTATTCTACTATTAATAAACAATAAAATAAAATAATACTATATTTCTTAACACAGCGCACAAAATTAATCATGAAAAAGAAAATAATCAAAGTCCTTGAATACCTCATACCGTTCATTAATTCTCTCACATATCGCCCACTTCTACATCATTATGAAGTAATTGGCGAGAAATGAAAAGAGTAAGAGGTACATTGTAGATTATTACTCGAGAAAAATCTAGTTTTGAGTAATTTAGAAAATTCTAGAAAATTTAAGGACTAAAGTGGAAATTATAGAATTTTTTTAAAAATTATGATTTTAAGACATTAGATTGTTGCTTTGATGCCAGTTTTATGAGCTCGAACCCAAGATTGGGCCTAAATGCAAACAAGTATAAAGTTTTTGAATTGTATAACCAATATTGGTGTAAATTTGCTGTAAATATCAAATATGTAGTCTCAAATTTTCTTCATATATAAGAGTAGAAAATTATTTGAAGAAAAAATCTCATTCTGTCCCCAAGAACTAGTCTACTAATGAGACATCGCGTATAGTTTAAATCATGAATCCAACAAATTATAGGTCAGCGACATGGATATAAATATTTTATAAATATTCGTTGCAGTTTATTCTTTGTAATTAAGTAGCTTTTCTTTTCATATTTCATTAATTTCCACACATCTTTTCTTGATGTTTTTATTGACTTGGTCTTCTATTAGGTTGTCTTCAACTATCAAATCCGAGAATTTTCTCTCCTTTGTATCTTCGTGGAACTGAATCCCTTAGAAGACATTAATATCAACCACAAAAGGGCTAAACATTAAGCCCAATAAGATAATGTATATTTTGTAACATTCGTCTTGAAAGGAATATCTCAAAATATGATGACAGATTCCTGTGATATAGTCTACTTTCTCATCACATTCAAATCCAAAAATTGTTGACAACAATTTGCATTCTAGCCTTTCGAGTTTCGCCGTGTGATTTATGCCAACGTAATTATTAATCAAATATACGTATCAATCAGAAAAATGAAGCTTCCTTTTTCTTTCTTTCAAATTTCTTTTCATTGACTAGCATGCATATTTGTCGCATCATCTTTTTCTTTGCTATATGGATATTCAATGCAATTCCGTTGCAACTACATTGATCATAACACATCCCATGGAACAAAAAAGAGGCTTCATTTTTATGTTTATGACAGTCAAAGTAATAAATTAAGTTGCTTATAAGCTGAAATTTGAGAACACAAACCAAGGCCCATAAGAATTCATCCTAATGTTATTTTGTATGACAACGATTGAATCAAGTGAAAGTGGTTTTTGGTCAGAAAGAGAGAATTATCGAGGTTTGATTAAACCCAAAACATGTTAAGGCGAGCCTCTCTCTCCCCAATTTATCAGCCTACCTCCTATTTCTCATTTTTTTTTTTTTTTTTGCCCCTATTGCTATTTACAATCGAAGCAAAATACACGTGTACATGTGCACAAAACCCAATTATTTGCAAATGGAAATGTATAGATATTTTTAAAGGTTTTGGACTATTATAAAGAGGTGTGAGCGATTTGAAATTTATTATTTAACGGCTCTTGCTTGAATTATCATTTTTTATGGTGACAATTTTTTATTTTATGTTGGTAAGAGAGTTTATGTATAATTTAATGTTAGGATTGACTTCGAAGTAAAAAGCATCTCATTAAGTATAATTCGTTACATTTATCCCTATATAGATGTGACATCGATACTCGTCACAAAGTACCTTAATTATTAATAATATTAGAATTTCATTAAAACCTTGTTTGAGTCTCTTTATTTGGTAAATAATGTATTTATGAAAAGTAAATTTATGGAGAATGTGCGATTAAAAAATAAGGAAAATTTTTGAATTTTCGTGTAATATTATTTTATTGAAAAATGTGTGGTTGAAAATAAAATAAAGAAAAATGTATTTTAAAAATAATACGGATCAAACAAGCTCTAAGTATATTTTAATTGTTGAAAACATTATTTTATTTTGTTGAGAATTATGCTCTCTTTCGAGTAACTTTATGTTTTGAATTTTGGTCTGTGGAGTTTGGCCAAAAAGAGAGAATTATTGAGGTGGAATCAGTCTTTAAATCCTAACTAAACCCCAGACATGTTAAAAGCAATCAAATGCATGCCTCACGTGTTAAAACCAACCCAAAGACACGGATACAATTGTTTGCCAAAAAAAAAAAAAGGGGTCCTTTCAAGTATACCCAATTCCATCTAGGCTCATAATTCCAGCACCTAGGGAAATGCTGTGTAAAATTGATGTCAACATCTCATTCTCTACTGTATAACTAATCTACAAACGAGACATCGAGTATAATTTGAGTCTTGAATCAAACAAATTGTAGATCATCGATGTGAATATTTTTTATAATCCCATTAGATTCATCTATATAAATATTCGCTGCAAATTATTCTTTGCAACTAAGTTGCTTTCCCTTTCATATATCATTAATTTTCACACTTCTTCTCTTGATGTTTTGGTTGACTTAGTCTTCAACCATCAATGCCAAGAATTTTCTCTACTTTGTATCTTCATGGAACTGAATTCCTTAGAAGGCGTTAATATCAACCACAAAAGGGCTATAAACATTATCAAGACTCTATATTCTTTCGGTTCTTCCATAACGTTGATGTCTACTTTCTTTCGGATGGAATTTATTGAAGACTGTCATTCAAATAGCTTTGTGACACTTAATCTAAACTAACTTGAGCATCATAAGATCTTTACTTTCTCATCACACATCCAAATCCGTAAACTGTTAGACAACAATTTGCATTCTAGTCTTTTGAGTTTCGTCGTGTGATTTAAACCAACGTAATTTGTGGTTCAAATATACATACCAAACGGAAAAATGAGGCTCCCTTTCTCTTTCTTTCAATTTGTTTTCATTGACTTGCCAGCATATTTGTCACGTCATCTTTTTCTACGCTCTTATAAAAGAAGAAAGGGGAAAGGGGAATGAAACCCAGAACAAGTAAGCATGGAAGCATTAAGAATAGCCTTTATTTTCCTTCTTCATATTCTCCTTTTTAGTTCACTTCCATTTGCACTGAACATTGTATCATATGAGAAAACAGAAGCAGAGGCTCTTGTAAGGTGGAAGAACACCTTCTCATCTCATGATTCTCTTGATTCATGGGACCTCAATAATGTTAGGAATCTTTGTATTTGGACGGGAGTTGTATGCAACACTGAGGGGTCGATTTCTAAGATAAACGTTTTGGGTTCATACCTCAACGGCACGCTTGACCAACTCGATTTTGCTTCATTTCCAAATCTCACGAGTCTCGACCTCAATCAAAATTATTTCCACGGGTCGATACCATCTACTATAGGTAATCTCTCCAAGCTCACTTTCTTGGATCTGAGCTATAATATGTTCAGCAGCATCATTCCACCGGAGATTTTTATACTTACTTGTCAGAACCTTACTTATCTTGATTTGTCATATAACTCCTTTACCGGTGAAATTCCGGAATCATTATTCACCAATTTGGGAAATCTTGAATATCTCAACCTTAGTGGTAACTCATTTCAGGGTTCCTTGCAATCGATTCTTACGAAGCTGACGAAATTGAAAGGTATTGGGTTAGCAGGGAACAACTTCTCCGGTTCAATTCCTGATATTTTTGGCTTGATGCCAAATTTGGAATTCCTTGAACTAACTTCATTTCAAGGAAGTCTCCCATCTTCTTTAGGCAAACTCGGGAATCTTCAATATCTTGATCTCACAATCAATAGCCCACTCAGTTCCACAATTCCTTCGGAGCTTGGTCTCTGCACAAACCTTACCGTCTTGTTTTTAAGTGGGTTTTCACTTACCGGATCTTTGCCTTTGTCCTTGACAAATCTGACCAAGTTGTCTTCTCTGGGTATCTTTGATACTAATCTTTCTGGTCACATCTTGCCTTATTTTATCCCAAATTGTACCCAGTTAACATGGTTGGAGATTCGAAACAATTCTTTCACTGGGGAAATCCCATTCGAAATTGGTTTAATGACAAATTTCGAAGTTTTTGTTCTGGAGAGTAATAGATTTTCAGGTCAAATACCTCCAACGATCTGGAATCTAACAAAGCTTTTTAACCTCATTATTTCCTCCAATCATATCACTGGTACGATTTCACCTGAGGTTGGAAATTTCACTTCACTCCAGTATCTGGATCTTAGTATGAATCAATTGAGTGGCCAATTACCCAAAACCGTCTTTAAACTTAGTAAAGGGTTAGGTGCTTTGAATTTGAAGAAGAATCATTTTCATGGCACCATTCCTAAAATATTTACAGAGGGATGTGATCTGCATTATTTGGACTTGAGTGGAAATCAATTGAATGGAACATTACCACGCACATTGGTCAACTGTAGGATGCTTGAAGAACTAAATGTTGGAAATAATGAGATAAGTGGTCCATTTCCCTTTTGGATGGAAACTCTTCCGGAACTTCAAATTCTTGTGTTGAAGTCCAACAGATTCCATGGTATAAAACCTAATTCAAAGGTGCAGCTTCCATTTCCTAATCTGCGAATTCTTGACATGTCTGATAATGAATTTACTGGAGTTCTCCCTGTTGAATTTTTAGAGAATTTCAAAGCCATGATGAATGTGAGTGAAAATGAAGTTGGCGGCAAATACTCATACCTTGGCGCCCTATCGGATGTTTTGCTGAAGGGGTTAGAGTATGATCTGAGTAGGATCAGAAGACCCTATACAAGCATCGATCTATCAAACAACAAATTTCAAGGAGATATTCCAAGTTCTCTAGGAAAGCTCCAAGGCCTACACAGTCTAAACTTCAGTAATAATAGTTTCACAGGTCATATCCCATCATTAGAAAATTTTACTTTGCTTGAATCATTGGACCTTCGTTCAAATCAATTGGTCGGGGAGATTCCTTGGCAATTGACAAAGTTGACAACTATGGCAGTCCTTAACCTTTCGTACAATCATCTTGTTGGTTCCATACCTCAGCAAGGGCAACTTCTTACGTTTGATAACAGTTCATATATAGGAAACCCAGAATTATGTGGATTGCCATTGTCAAAGATGTGCGGAAATGACGAACCACAACCAAAGCTTTCAGTGTCGGCGACACAGAAAGATGATGACTTCAATTTCTTTGATGGATTCACCTGGCAAGTTGTCCTGATGGGGTATGGATGTGGAATGTTATTTGGATTGGTTGCAGGATATTTAATTTTCAAATATGAAAAACCTGAGTGGTTGATAGGATTTGTTTATCGAGTTTACAAAATAAAAGACGGTAGAAGATGGAGGTAGATTTTTCATAGTTATTAGTTGAAGAAGAAATAAGTTCAATGTAAAGTCTTCCTAGAATATGCATATCAGCATTTATTTAGTATTGCAATAAAAGGAGAAGAAAATAAATGTAACGTCACCTTTTGGACATAGCAAAGCCTTCATTTCCCTTCTTCGTATTCCTTACTTTTTACTTTAATCCAACATCGTCATTTAAGAGAACATAGCAGATTTTTCTAATTCTGCCCAAATTATTTTTGTTTACAGATATGGACATATTGCAGTTAATAGTCAATATTCTTCACCGTATTCAAGGGAACCAAGTTATCTAAAGGAAACATCTCATCCTCTGCCTTAGAACTTCCCAAGGCATCTTCATCATTCCCTCAGTTGATCCCCACCAAAACTACAAAATCAGCGACCAAATATCTCGGCAAATCAAAGTCGGCAGCGTGAACTAACAAATCATGTGTAGGGATTGTTTGCAAAATAGCCTTAACCAAAATTTCCCAGCCATTGACCTCTTCCGTATCGGCTCGTTTATCGTGAAAAATGTAAGGTGATTATTCCTGCCAAGATATAGATTGGGGAGACCAAGAAGCAGTTGGACAAGGACCCACTTCTCACTAGGCAACATATTTTTCTTTTTTTTTTTTTTTTTTGACGTAGGAACCCGCAGCTGCTACTCGTGAATGCACACCGGGTAAACTTCGCTCCATGTGCAGTAGCCCGCAAACCACACAGAAGAGATAAACCGCACTAGACAAGTCCGGTGCGATGGGCTCGACCGAAGAAGTGTTGGCAGGGGATTCGAACTTGTAGCATATGATCTCCATGTTCATCTTCTCCACCAACTTGGCCACATCTTCGGGGGTACATATTTTTCTATTTTAAAGCCAACGAAGGTGGCTTTACTTTTAGACGTCATTAATATTGCACAAGAAGATGATAATTTCGATATTTTTGATGGATTCACATGGCATGTTGTTCTCATGGGGTCAGATGTGGAATGTTATTTGGTTTGGTTGGAGGTTATTTGATCTATAAATATGCAAAACATGAACAACTATGTCATTCCTTAACCTTTCATACAATCAGCTCGTTGGTTCCATACCTCAGCAAGGGCAGCTTCTTACGTTTGATAACAGTTCATATATTGGCAACCAAGAATTATGTGGATTGCCATTGACAAAGATGTGTGGAAATGAACAACCAAAGCCTCCAGTGTCTGCGACACAGAAAGATGATGACTTCAATATCTTTGATGGATTCACCTGGCAAGTTGTCCTGATGGGGTATGGATGTGGAATGTTATTTGGATTGGTTGCAGGATATTTAATTTTCAAATATGAAAAACCTGAATGGTTTATAGGATTTGTTTATCGAGTTTACAGAATAAAAGATGGTAGAAGGTGGAGGTAGATTGTTTATAGTTATTAGTTGAAGAAGAAATAAGTTCAATGTTATCGGCATATTTTTCCTGTTTGGTATTCTTCTCTTTTTACTTTAATTGAACATTGTCAATGTAAGAAAACATAAGCATATTTTTCTTATACTGCCCAAATTATTTTTGTTTACATATTGCAATTAATAGTCAATTTTTCTTCATCACAGTCGAGGGTACCAAGTTATTTGAATGAAACATCTCATCCTCTGCCTTAGAACTCCCCAACCCATCTTCCTCCTTCCCTCAGTTGATCCCCACCAAAACTGCAAAATCAGCAACCTAATCTCTCGGCAAATCAAAGTCGGCAGCATGAACAAACAAATCATACATGTATGGATTGCTTGCAAAATATCCTTAATCAAAATTCCCAGCCCCCCAGCTGAAAAAATTGATTCCGGCTCCACCCATTGACCCTCTTACATATCCGCTCGTCATCATGAAAAATGTTCAGCCGTTATTCATGCCCATAGTTGCGAGTATCCCCAGATATGCATCATAGGATTGTACAAAGGGGAGTCCGAGAAGCAGTTGGACAAGGACCCACTACTCACTATGCACATTCGGACTAGAAGTAACCAATGGTTTATGTGATCAGAGGGCACGAGGCCGACTCATAAAGTAATAATAGATAAAGTAACGTCTGGCAATCTGATAATTTAGCACGGATGAAAAATATGGAATCATCTGCAACCATCTCCAGACACTCAATAGAAGTAAAAACTAAACCATAAGCGGACTCCTCGGCTATAGGATATTAAGACCATATTATTGATGAATCATAGGTCATATACAAAGCTAAATTCTCACAGAGATCATAACACAAACCATGGAGCAAAAAGGTAGCTTCATTTTCAAACCAAAATTCCTCAGTATTCATATACTCAGACAAATGTCAAAGGAATCCAAGTATATGAGAAACTTAAGTTGCTTATAAGCTAAAGGTTGAAAAGAACATAAGCCAACGCCAATAAGAATTCATCCTATGGACTACAGAGTTCTAGAGCTCCAGTCAATTCAGTCTTACGAGGATTTAGACAACCTAACCATGCACTTTAGCACGCTTGGATGGTGACAAATTGGACACACCAGCTACATTTGCTTCAGAATTTCCAACAACTTCAGACTCGTGAGCTTTATGTTTCTCTCCCACATCCCGTGAATTTTCCTCTGCTGGTTCATTAGATGATTTTCCGCCTGTATCACTACTGTCAACTGGTATTCCTGAATCATCTTTGGAGGGAGCATTTCCCACTGAATCCATGAACTCTTTTAAGGGGTTCTCAGTCGCTGATGAAGTCCCTTTGAGCAAATCCATGCCCGACTTGCACTGCTTCTCAAACATCATCTGAAGGTGACGCCCTTGTTCTTCTATTCGAAGCTGCAGATTTCTTTGAATCTGCAAAAGAATAATTAGAAAATAATGTATGAAGGTAATAAGTAGAAACTGCTAGTCACACTCAGAATTTTAATCCCTATTTTTCCTTCGAATATGTAAATTAAAATGCCAGTTGTAAAATCTCGACTAAGCTGCAGCACTTTCACAAGGCTGCAGATTTGATACTAGCGAACTTATCCAACAAGACAGTACCGTGCCACCTGTAAAAGATTTGTCACTATGATACTATCCACGAAAACAAAATCCCTTGGCAAATTATCAAACATAGCAACAATACAAGACTGCATTAGTATATATTTCTCTATTGCTGCAAGAAGCGTTAATAATCTGTTTATGTTATGTATCAAATATTAAATTTTGCATTAGTCACATACAACTTAGGAACCTGATATATGCCACCTTCAAGTTAAAGCCAATACGCTATGTGAATTCATACCTCAAGCTGCTCATGAAGCCGCTTTTGGACTTCCATTTGCATTCTCAATGCTTCAGTGATCTCAATGCCCCTATTCGAAAACCAGAGGTGCGCACAATCAGCAACAGAATATATAGAACATAAAAAACTAGAAGGAAACTGAGCTCAGTTATAATTGTATCCATCCTTGCGACTTTTCCAAGATATTGAACTTTCAAAATTTGACAAGTTCCACCATTCTCATTGAAACCACAATATATTTGCTAGTTCCAGATTGTCCACACACATGAGTCACTCTATAATCTTCCATCTGCCGACGTGTTTGTGAATATTATGCAACTTTAGCACAACAGACATCCATAGGTTGCTAACAAACTACTTTACCAAAATGTCTAATTCTGTTTCATAGTCATAGATCATTACAATTTCATTTAGAAATTGTTGGTCTTCTAATCCTATTCTCTGACAAATTCTAAGAGAGATTAATATCTACCGATCATCCATGTTATTCTACAAGAATAATGGGAGAAGAACACAATAGAACAAAGGTATGAAGTGTATAGTTGTCGAATTGTTTCATCACCGGTGGCACAAGGTAAGGCAAATAATCACACTATATAAAGAAGAAACAGGCACATCTCCATTCACAAAATTAAAAGGAGCTGAGTGTAGAAAAGGAGGTTCATCATCCTACATACACATGCAAAGCCAGAAAATCAGAAGAGGAGGTCAATTAAAAGGAACATATAAACTAACAGTAACATTGAAAATATTAAATATCGTGCCCAGAGGTTTAGATACTAAAGATTATCGGACTCCAAAAATTACATCAACTACAAGTCACGAACTTAATTAAAAGAAGTAACTTACGTTTTCATGTCTAGAGATGACAGATCTTCAATAGAGGTCTGTTTTATTTCTGAAGATTCTGCAAACAAAAAAATAAGTTTCTGAAGTGGCCACAAAAATTACCCTTCATATGTAGCATAACATATAGCATATTCGAAAAACCAATGACAATCATGAACCAGAGACATCATTGTAGAAGTTCTGTCCATGATTAAGCAAGTGAAACAGTCTGAAAAGATAGATTTGTTCATGGTGCAAGCAATGGATTGCAGTTCAAGATTTAGAAGGGAAAGAATTTTGAATTAAAATTGTGTTGCAAATATATTTTTTTTAGTATTGTAGCAACATGAAAATATGAAGTCTTGTAATAGACTCAATTCTAACTTTAATATTTAAGTATTTGACATTCACTATCTAGTTTCTTATATGACAATATATGTGTGTATGGGTGTCTCTGTGGGTATATGTATAGACAGATAGATTATAGATGTAACGAAATTTGTCATGATGACAATTCTAATAGATAGAACTACAAAAGGCATTTACAAAGAGTGGCATTAATTACTGTCAATAATTATTAATTTCAGCACATAAACTGGAGTTGGTTCTGAATATTAGAGCACTGACTGCAATATGAAACTAAATAAATCAAAATATAAAAATCATTGCATATGCACACCTTCTGTTGTCTCTGGTTTGTATCTAGCTGTTCGGTATTTCTGCAGTTCAGGAAAAAGATTCCACATTGAGTAGACAGAGATATCCACCAATGCAGATTAAGAAAAGGTCGTGACACAAGAATACAACAAACCTGTAGGTGGCTTTTTACGTGATAAATGGTCAAACCTTCAACTTTCATTAGCTTCAGGACACCCTTAGGAGTGGCTCCTGTGGTCAATAAAGGAATGAGTGATGTGAATGGCTGCCGGATATTTTATATAAAATGACTTTTAAGTGGTAAAGGAAGAGTTACTTTCACTTCCACCAAGCTTGTTGACTGCCTCCACAAAGGCTTCATGAACTTCTGGAGTCCAACGCATTCGTTGCTTGGTTTGAGCACAATTTGCAGAAGATGATTGAGCAACAGCAGTGCAAGTTTCGCCAGGTGTAGCTGGGAGCTGTTTACTGGGCTGCTGTATTGAGAAATTTGTTGACAGATTGGACATATGATGATGTACCTGCATTAACAGAACAAGGACCAAGAACCTGGTCAATTTTCACTTTCTCTAGTGTACACCAAAAGAATATGTAAGAAGGAACACTGCAGTGGATGCATAAAGAAAATACAATCAACCTTTGGTTCTGGATCTGCAATACTTGCATCAGCAAGAAGTTCATTCCAGTCAGAAGTCAAAGCACCATTATCAGTGAGAAGCTGGTTAGCCCATTCCTGCCAATCATCATGTTTAGTAAGTTCCTCAGATGGAATGGCAGTGCCGCTGCAGTTACTCCTTTCTAGTTGATTATTCTGGATAGAGGTACTTAAAGGATAATCAAGAAAATCAGGCAGTGAATCTGTACACCAAGAGGGGTTGTTATCTTCCTTGTTATAGTGACTTGATGCTGTGGATCGAGGGGCATCAGAATCAACAGAATGAGGCAATATAAGTGATGTCTCACTGTTAGTTGATTGAGATATGAGATGAGATTGTCTTGGATGGTTCTCTTGTTGCGGGACAGATGAAAAATGAAGATCGGTAGAATATCCCGAGGATGAAGAAAATAGATGGCCAACTACCCCATTGTTGGAAGACATTTGCGAAATGATAGCCGGAGAATGTTGCATGAGTTCCCTCTCCCTGGAATCCTGCTTGGAAACTGTTAGTTTAGGATATCTTTCTCCCAGAGGGGTTGGCAGAACAGGAAAAGAAGAAGACATAGTCCCAGAAATCCCAAAGTTACTAAGTTGTCTTGCACCTGATCTTTGAATAGATGAAGAAGGTTTTGCTTCCATTGTGGCTGTGTAGAAAAGGCAACTTCAGCTTATGTCATACAGAACTAGCTCAGTTTTTCTACTCACCTGAGGAACCTATACCACAAGAATATGAATGATGTATTGATGCTCAATTAGTGAAACACACGGAAATAAATAACCAAGAACGTTAATCTATTCCCAAGTTGCAGAAAAGAGCGTGACAAGTCAAGCAAGCAATTTCCTTCCTCGTGATGATGAAGAAATGAACTTGGATCCAATTCTTCTCATAGCTGGAACGAAATAACCGCATTATAAACCTATTGTTCATCGTAGCCAAATAAAATACAACCTCTTGGTACAAATTCATTTACTCATACGCATGACCTACATCAATATGAAAGGATTTAGTTCTGGCACTCCTCAGCTCTTGACACAAACTTGTCATGCTCTCTTTACGAGAATACTTCAAGCTATAGTGCATGGAAAGCTAGAAGCTTTTCTACGGTCTTCAGAATTTACAAAATCAGGACGATGGAAACATTGTTTTCCTATAGAGATGCTTAGAGTCTAGCCAGAAATTTTTGGGGATCATAGAGCTGAATGCAGTATGAGCTTAACTTGGTGTCTTGAGCATGAATGAAACATTGTGGCTCTTCACAAAGATAACAAATAGCAGAACCACAAACCATACACTAGACTGGACATGATTAGATTCATCTAAAAATTTAACCAGTCATCACTCCTGCATTATGATCCTAAGGTCGTAATATAATAGTATGATAACAATATAAACCTGCATACACAATTTTATATGAAAAGTCTCATCATTAATTAGGTAATCATTTGCCCTTGTAGACCTCAGGATTAGTAGTTTGTGAACTCACCAAAAACAATTGTATGGATTCACAGGAGCCAGTGCATTTGAGGAAATATCATAGTGATTAGATATAATTTCAGTTAAATAAAGCTCTCGTGTTTTTTATAACTTACATTAGGATAATCTGCATAAAGCTCTCGTCTTTACTCAAAAATCTCAACCTCCTATGATCATATCATTCCTACAGACCAGAAAGCGAAATTAATTATACAAAACCTTGAACAATTTAAATTACAGGCAGACAACAAACAAAAAGGAAAAAGGAAAAAAATTATAATTCAATCTTTCCTTTATAAATATAAAACCCTTTTAACTTAAAGAATCCAATCAATATTTAATCACCCCTTCAAAAGATAATAACAATCGTCATGGGTCATCGTTGAAAAAATAAAATCTACCAATTACAATTACAGAAAATGAAATTTTGCATACATATCAAAAGGGTATCAAAATTCTTGCCTAAAATCGAAAAAAAGTATATAATAATAATAATAAATAAATAAATAATCAGCTAATCGAATTCTTGTGCGATTAAAAATCTACGACACACGCCCATAATAGCTGGTCATAGATACGTATATGCGTTAGTGTGTGTTCTGTGTGTAAATTCTAACTGGTTTATGGGGATTCCGTCACCGGCGAGTGCCCAAAAGAATTGAGCTGCCTTTCTTGCCTCTTCTACCGTTTGCCTTGGGCTTTTGTGATATTTATACTCCCGGCGAACTCTAAGCACGCGCGTTAGTTGGCTCGTGTAAGATACTTGTCACTTTGAGACTTGAGTGGATTATAAATTGTTTTGCAATTAATGTTATTTATTACGATAATAGACATTGGTTACGTGTCAATTTATTATTTCTCATATTTTTCTCCCTATCCTTCTCTCTTCTCTAATAAAATTGAACTGTCAAATTTCATTATTTTACGTAATCTGATATATCACCGATTTTCTATCATTGTAATGATAAATAGCATTATTTTTTGCCAAAAATTAAATACAACTTTTAATTTATTAAAAAGTAATTCAATTCTTCAAATTAAAAGGTTATTTTTTTTAATAATAAAATAAAACGATATGCTTGAAATATGTCTATTTTTTTTATATTTCGAGTTCTTTAACATTTATTTAAGATTTTTAACTTTGAAAGATTTTTTTAAGAAATGTATATTTGTGGAAAATGAGAATTAGTAGGAATTTTTATATATTGTTTTTTTACTTAGGGTTCATTTGATAGGTAGGAAAAAAAGTGAAAAAGGAAAATGTTTTCTAACATTTGTCAATTAAGGGTGTTTGATAGCGTTTCTTTTCCCGACAAAATGTTTTCCACCTTTTTCTAGATACAATCATTTGATACACAAAAGTTTGATTTTGTTTTCCCACCTATTAGGTGGGAAAACATTTTTCACCTTTTTTTTTTAAAGCAATGGCAATCAATTCTATCAACTATTGTAAAAAGAATTTTTATTTTTATTGACAATTTCTATGTAAAACAAAGTCAAACGAATATGGTAATTTTTTCTAATTGTTTAAATTTTTTTTTTTTTTACTTTTTGGTAATTAGAACAAATTCTAGAGGTATTGGTAGAAATATTATCACTTTAATGGACAATTTTTATAAAAAAACGAAGTCAAACGGACACCAAACTTTCAACATTTTCCAGGTAGAAAATTATACCAATCAAACACAATTAATTACAATTTCCAGCAAAACAAATTCTAGGCAATTCAATTCTCAGTAAAACATTTTCTTTCCACTCATTTTCCACATTTACAATCAAACGGACCCTTATATTGAATAAAACAAAATTGACAGTAGAAGTAAAATTTTGTTAAAAAAATAATTTTACTTCTATTTTTTAGAAAATAATTTAAATAAGTTCTCTATGATATTTCATAATTGTTAATTTAGTACCTCTTTGGCCTCATTAAATTAAAATTCATTTTTTTTTCTTATCAACTATACGTTCTCTAATAAAATAATATTACACGTAAATTTAAAAATCTTTCTTTTTTTAACTACACATTTTTCAAAAAAATAATAATAATATTCCTCTGATTGTAATCCAAAATAATGTAGCTCAAAGTGGGGCTTAATTTACTTGAAATTAAAGTAATTTTATTCATAGAAACGAGAGTTGTGTTGGACCTTCAACTGCTTTAGCTTCATAAAATCGATACCTCACTAAGAGTAAATTAAAGAATAATAATCAAGAAATTAAATATGTATAATTGAACAAATCGAGAATGAAATTGTAAAGTAAAAATATAAAATCTATTTTAAAAAAAAAAAAATTGAAGGTTAGTGAGTGTCATGTGTATGGGTCCCACTTGATTTTGGGGGTGACAATACACACCAAGAATTTTTATTTTTTAACATTACATAAATATTTTGCTCTTTCAGTTGGCCAAAGGGACAATGGGACAGGAAAAATCGGTTGGACACGTGTCGCGTTAATGGGTTGTTATTTCACAAAAATATGACAATACATATTTTGGGGTGATTAGTTAGTGGAATTTAATTAATTGCCTGGGAATTTCCTAGATGAAAAATGAAAATAATGCAAAATGGGAAGAAAAATTCTTGGTATGAGTCAAGATTTTACTGTGCCTTAAGCATTTGTAAACGCTCAAGTTTCCTTATAAATGAAGAGACCCTTCGTGTATATCACTCAAAACACTGTTCTAATAATACAACTGACACAAGGACAATAATAATTAATACTAATTAATTTGCTCATTTAATTGTATTGGGGTGGAATGATATACAAAACACTGTTCTAATAATACAACTGACACAAGGACAATAATAATTAATACTAATTAATTTGCTCATTTAATTGTATTGGGGTGGAATAATGATAAAAATGGAAGGGAGAAAATAATTTACCCAAAAAAAAAAAAAAAAAGGAATTCCTGAAAAATGGATTCAACTCATAATAATAATAAAAAAAAAACTCATTTTCTATACATCGGGGGAGAAAAGAATATTATAAAAAGTTTTTCCCCCGAAGAACCTTCAAGACAAGGAGGCAGCGCTCAACATCTACTCTCGAAATTCATTAATTACCAAAAAAAATAAAAAAATTGGCCATGAAAAAATATTGATATATGGCCAAAACTTTGCTTTCATAAAATGTGGACACTACAAGGATAGCCCTTTGCATGATCCAAACTCAACCAGTACTAATGAAAATGGACAAATACTTTTATTGGAAAAATACTCTCTAATATAATCAGATTTTTTTTCTCGAACCATAAATCTTGAATATATTTATCTTGAATAGAAGGGACTACGTAAAATCAGACCAACTATCGACTAAGCTTAACATTTTATCGTTTTGGATGCAAGTTGCAAATGTAGAACACCTCTTCCATGTTCAAAACGCCTTAATCAAACTCCTGTGATGGTTAATATTTATTAATATAAAAATAAAAAGAAAATACACCTTTCAGAGGGAGTGTACGAACTGACTATCGGCCAATGTAATGAAGCAAAACACTAAGAAATGAACTTACCCAAATCCATGACTTTTGAAGTATGACACAGTGGACAACAATGTGTCATCAACATCAAGGATCCATGCATATTTTCCATCCCCGCCTTTCAAAGAATTACAGCAACTACTCAAATACACTTCACATTTTTGAATTTCCCCCTCACAATCTGCCTAGTACTGACTTGAACTCGTATAACCAATGCATTCTTGAGGGACAACCTCAAATCATCCTATGTTGTTCAACCCAACACTAAATTTTCCAAACTCTCCCAGTAATTCTTCAAATCAGAACCAGAAACAACATCGTTTTTCTTCCTTTGATTATGAATGTCCAAATGTGCCACTCCTGAGCCAATCTAAAGGCTTATTATAACTTAAAGACTTCCCTCCTTCGAGGATCTGTTTGTCTTTTTATTTTGTTGTTACTTATTTTTTGTTTAATTTGAAAGCAACCCAACTTTTGCAATTGCTTCAGATGATGCCATTTCATTCTTAGTTGACAACCATCATTGTTCCATTGCGAATTTTACTCGAGACCTGCTGATGTGAATTACAGTGGAAAGAGTGCAACTCCTGGATCAGGGTATACCAGAAATATTTATCCAGTTGGTTATGGCATTAATCCCACTAGTTCCATGATTTCTGTAAGTTTAATTTAGTTCCGTTTTATCACTAGAAAATGTGCACAAAAATAGAGATCTTTCTTTGCAGGTTCTTTTTGTGTTTATATGATTGCATTCAACCGATTATAACTTCTTATTGTCTGCTGGTGCAGAAGGTTATCCTCAATATGAACCAGGACCTGGTGTTTGCGATGCAACGAGCTCAAGGACTTCACTACGAAACCATAAAAACACTACGAAAAATATGATTTGTTCAGCTTAGTTTATACATTACAACATCTTACTGATAATCAAAGCACTTTGCTACAAAACCCATAAAACACTATATTACACCTCCCCTTCCAAATCAAACAACAACCAATTTGGTAAACATTCCTTTTAGCGTCATCAAACAAATTGGGATGATTGTTCCAAGAAAACATTTGATCGTTAACGAACCACTAACGAGCAAATTTAGGCATGTTTGATACATAGTACTTGACATGAATAGTATAACGAAGAAGATTTTAATTATTTGTTTACTGCCTAATCCAACATATCAAACATGTCAACATTATAGAGCCATCATAGTATAAATCAAAGATAAAAGAAGACTCAATACAAAAATTATCAGCATAATCTTTCATGTTCTAAACAAAGTTAATACATTCTCAAGCCATGTTGCTGATTTATTGATTTGATGAGATATGGCATATCAACATGAGAAGAAGTTCAAACATAGATGAGAGGGGCACTAAACATTCATCAAACGGTAGGTGGGATCTGGAAAATTTTCTATTTATGATCAAATTCAAACAAATAACTTGGATAATATTAGCATCTAAGCTGTTTTTCTAGGTAATATAAGTTTTATTTAGAACTACTAACCTTGGTCTTACACTCTTACTAGAGACAAAGTATCCCAAATAGACAAAAATCAAGCTTTCTTAATGCCTTCAAGGCGCCCGAAAATAAAAACTATTTGAGACACATTTAGTGCCTAGTATCACGCTTTTTCTTAATCATATCCAATACTATCGAGACCATCATACCAAATGGACATATACTAAGATCAGAATCACTGGGGAGCTAAGGGTGAAGGGTTGTCGTCTGACCGACCTTCATCGAAGTTTTGAGAATAGCTTTGAGCATCGTAATTGTATCGTATAGTGTTGCTTTTCCTCCTCAGAATTTGTTTCCATTGTGAATTGAACCTCCAAATCAACAGCCTTGCATAATATGATACGTGGCAACAATTTTCCTGCAATCTTTTTTGAACACTTATCAACCTAACTGCAGAACTACTACACATAATTTTTCTTCTCAATTTCAGTATTTGAATCTTCAAGCTTGCAAGATGTGAAAATTTCATGGTTGAAGGAGTAAGGACCATAAACTGAGTAGCTGCAGAAGAAAGAGTTTTGGCAATTTAATACATAAAAACATGTGGGAGATGCCTTGTAAAAGTGTTGATATTCTATTGGACGTAACTCTCACTTGAAAAAAAAAAAAATGATTCATGTAGTAGACTCAAATTTACCGAAAACAATTTTTTTTTTTTTTTTTTTTTTTGTAGGATGTAATTTACACGTCCATTAAACATGGTAAAGCTTTTTGATCAAAGACAATGCATGAATCCTGTAATCTTGTTGGGTGTAATTTTCACATCCACTAGAAGTGGCATTCTGTTCCAAGATAAATCTGTCAACAAATATTTGATGCCTGTGGGGTCTGATATTGGTCCTCTTCTGAAGGTATGATAGAAAATTATCCTTGTGCTGTAACATCAATGGGGTTGTGATAACTTATTTTGTGTATGTAGACTCTAAAAAGATGCTTTGCCTTATATCATATTCTGTGTTTTTTCACTCATCTGAAAATATCTTCTTGAAAAGCCTTAAGCCTCCAAGTCCAACCAGTAGAGGTTAGAATTACACAAAAATGTACAGTTTCGAGTCCCACAGCCCAAGAACGCGAGAGCATATTTGGTGCGCACTACTCGACAACACTGTAGAGCACAAAAAAACGAAATTAGTTGAATTCAATTAATTATAATTTTGTGCAGTCTACAAGACGTATTTCAAAACAATAACGAGAACATATCTACTTTTTCTTGGGTGTTATATTTTGTTCTATCTTTTCGTTTTTTTGACATGGACAAGTAACAGACGTTAATGAAGCAATGATTTCCTTAATAAGGAAAAGAAAAAGAGTAGAAAACATCAAAAACTACTTTTACTCATTTGTCACCAAATTGACTAAATTAGTAATCCGCTGACACAAGCCACGACTTGAAGCACCACACAAACAAGATATCTATATTAATTGGATTATTTAGGAACGATTATGCGAACCGTATTGCATTTCAATTTGTGGTAACATTGTTGTTCATTTTCTGAATTGGAGCCAATCTGCTTTTAAACACATTTTAATGATTTTTTTCTTTAAATGTTTTATCTAATCTACCTAGCAAAACATTTAGAGAGTTAACTTACGATAACTTCATAGTAAAAACGAACCCTTCATCTCAAGTATTATTTTCTTTGAGAAACGAAAACAGAAGTCCAACTCGTAGATCAGAAAGGTGCAGATCTCAGCATCTTCACAAGGAGCGGGACTACTTTTGGAAATCGAGACGCATATCCTTGTAAAAGGAGAGAATCAAAGGCACCCAAATGGATTAAAAGCACAAACCATTGGGGTCACCGAATCACTGAAAATACACCAAACGACAGAAAAAGTTGAAAGAATCAAATGCCAACCATTTATCATGTGGGGGATTGTTGGAAATGGTGCCAAATGGGTCAACTTTGACCACAATTCTAAGTGGGACCCATTGATCGAATTGTCGAAATAAATGTTCAATTAAATTCTACGTTCCGAGTAGATGAGTGTAGAATATTTAATTGTGAAAAACCATTTCAATATGAATGAGAAATTATGGTTGAAAGTTGAACAATAAATAAGATAAATAAATGAGAAATAATTGGAAAAACTGTTCCAATCCCACATAGGTTGCAAACACAACCTTGAACCACTTAATAAACATCAAGTTTGGAAATGGGTTTGGGCCCCAAGGGGTACCAATAGTATTTGAAAGGGGGGGAGTCTTAGACAATGTCTAGACTAACCGAAGGCCACACGCGCGCCGCCGCCCGTCCGTCCGTCCGGGCTTGGGCAATAATAATTTTTTGGATAAAATTTATTTAAATTTTTATCTGAATTCAATTAATTAATTCCCTCCCTTTCACGGTTTTTTCTTTGAACCGTCAATTGATTAAGTGGATGTCTTAACTGTGAGTTAAGTGGGTGTGAGTGGTGAAACTGTTCAAAGTGGGGAGTTGTCGAGGCTCAACCGTCAAACTCCCTCCTCTATTTAAAGGGTCCTTAGGCTTTCATTTTCGACACACCAAAAACACTCGAATTAACATTGCATACATAGTCTTTGTCGCATCTTTCTTTTCTGCATTTGTCGAGAGAGTACTCCATTTCTGGTTCGCTGTCTTCCAGTCGAAGTGTTGCTTCTGCAAGTTTTGATCGTTGTATCTTGGGAGACGATTTACCACATACCATACCGTAAGCACCGTGTGACGGGGTAAAAACGTCTTAAGGACAGAGAGCCTAGTTCTCGCCTCGATCATCCTCATATCGGATTCTGCAATTGTTTTGATCTTTCTGTTTTATTCGTTTAATGCTTTGTAATCTGCTTTTACTCGTTTAATGCTTCCTCTTTTACTCGTCTAAATTAATGCATTCCGTTCTTACTATTAAGCAAGTCGATTCTGAAATATTATTTACTGCAACAAATTATTTTTTAAACAACAGTGTTAAAACACCAGGCCCAAAGCATCGGGTCACTGGTTAAAAGCAATAACCGGCAACGCAATTCGAATGTCTTCTCATGATGATACCCGCATAAACTATACAAATTCGACATACTCCCCGTGAATTGCAGGTACCACTATAGAGAGTCAACTGGAATAGCCCAAAAGTTTGCACATCTACAAAAAACACATACATGGCACAACTTTGCTGCTACAATCATATGGCAATAATCCAAATTAATAGAACCATAAAATATCCATAGAAATCAGAAAACAGGTAAAGAATCCGACTTTCCACAAAAATAGGAACTTGTTTAGTATAGGTGTCGCATAAATTTCTAACAACAGGCCTTGAAGACTTCAATAGAACTCGAAAAACAAAAAGTCTCGACCACTTCAAACTTCTACTTTTAAACAATGGCATTGGCAGCACTGGCAATCCTAGGCCATAGATCAGCACACTCCTTTCCAATTGGACCAGTGATGGCAGAACCTAAGAACACAGAATTAACCAAATGAATGACAGAAAACATCAACAAAAACACAAATTTCAAATGAAGAGCGTGCCTTTGTAAAGAAAGAAATGCAGCAATTTAATATCTATTGTTAAAAATTGAATATTACCTTTCATCTCACCCTTGGGATTCACGATAACCCCAGCATTATCTGCAGATCAGAAAACAACAGTAAGGAACATGTTTCATAATTTCAGAAGTGAAAGAAAGCCGAAAAAATACCACCATCTGATGAAGAAAAAGTTCAATTTCTTCCCCACACAAAGAACAGAAGTCTTGTTGTAGAAAGGCAAGTCACATAGCAGTTGATACACAAAAAGGGTAGCAGCATCAAGTACAATCATGGTTTTAGAAAACTTGGCAATTCTTTTCAAATTACAGATAATATAAATGAGGATGTGTAATGTACAGTACACTAATACATAGATGCTTAGTCGCCACAGGGCATACCGTTTACAATATAAATAAAAGCAATTCTTTATTCCCAGATAATATAAATGAAGATCTGCATTGTACAGTACACTAATACATAGATGCTTAATCACCATAGGGTATAACGTTTACCATACAAATAAAAGCAATATGCGATTGTCCCACTTGCTTCTATGTTTGCAAATAATGAGCAAAACAGATCAAAACCCCATTTTTTTCTAATTAGAGAGAGTGAAGGAGTACAGAATTTGATTTTCCCGTTTGCATCCATTTTTGCACACACTTACCAGTTACCACAAAGTAATAGCAACATGTCTTTGAGATCGCAGTCAGTTTATGCAATGATTGCAAGTATATATCAACAAAAACTAATACAAATTGAAAACGTCCACTGTTTGAGCTGGCTAAGATCCGGTTAAACTGACTTTCGTTCAATATACAGAAATAATTCCAATATCAGTTTAGCGTATCATTAACTGCATATTATTTTAACGAAGTTTGATGAAGGAAAAGATAGTTGTATATATATTGACAGGTGTATGTCTATATACAGAGAAATGAGTAAATATACCTTCGAAGTACATGAAGACACCGTCCTTTCGGCGCCATGGCTTGCGTTGCCGTACAATGACAGCTGGCATGACCTTCTTACGCAGATCGGGTTTTCCCTTCTTAACGGTGGCCATCACCATATCTCCAACACAAGCTGATGGCAGGCGATTGAGACGCCCCTTGATCCCCTTCACCGAAATGATGTACAGATTCTTCGCTCCGGTATTGTCGGCGCAATTCACCGTCGCCGCCACAGGCAGACCCAGCGACATCCTAAATTTGTTCCCCGCCGATCCTCCACGTCCTATACGAAATCAATTCAACGAAAATATTAGTGAATATACATTTATTTGGATAAATGATTCGAAAATTGAAACGAAGATTGTACCTCGCTTCGACATTTCTGCCGATTTTTCTCTTACTCTAGGGTTTAGTTAGATTGAGAAGGAGGAGCTAGGGTTTTGTTGAGTTTAAGGATGTTTTGGATATGGACAGTGAAAATTGAGGGCTTGTTTGGAAACTTTTGGCCCAGCGGCCCATTTCGTAATGACTAATTCCACCATAACTGTTTCTTTGCTTTCAAGATAATTTGCATTTTTTAATTCATCCCAATCTTTTAATTATACTAGTTTTTAGGATTGTGTTATTTTGAAGGTGATGTTGGCATTTTATATTTGACGTATTTTGGACTCCATAATCTAAATATAGTTCACTCTTAAAAAACAACGAACAAGAGGTTGGTGTATAGATTTTGTGTAAATGAATATTGTGAACAATTTAAATGAATAATTATTTAACAAATGTGTGATTAGTACAAAACAGCAGTAACCTAGAAGAAAAAATGTTGTCACCTTGTGGATTGTGATGAAAGAATTGACTATAATGAAAGTTGTTGTTGAGGCTGCAAGCATGACTATGTAGAGACGAGTTGATGGTGGAAGCTGTGTCAAGAAATTGATTATGAGACTAATAGTTTGATGTGTAGCTGGAGAATTCTCTAAATGTGCAAGGTTAAAAATATGGATGCTAAACCATAATAGTGAAATTTGTGATAAGAGTGTATACATTATCATACAGTTTCATATACTACATTGTGTCTCAAAGTGGAATTAAGAAGTTCTATTTGTAGCATTTTTTAGTACGTCTTATGTAATAAGCCAATGAGCCATTTGTAGGAAAATGTTCCAATTGAGCACATTGGCAACGTGAAGAATCCTCATATCAGTACGAATATGAACCATAATAGTGAAAATTTGTGATAAGAGTGTATACATAGAAAAAATGTCATTCATACTTTACTGTGTATTCATACTGATAAAGCATGACAAATATAGCACAAGACATGGCTGAAAAATGTAAGTCTAGGTGGTAAAAATTTAAATGAGACATTAACTAACATGGTATATTTTTGCCATTGTAGTTTGAAGTATGATGTAGATCTAGGTCGAAAATGTAAAAACTCATCTCCATCTGTAGAATGAATAAAACTTTAAAAAGACTGTTTCCATCCAAATGTGTTACTACTCTTCAAAATGTAGCCATGAAGAATACCATTCAAGTGATAGAGAAACCTGCAAAAATTTGAATAGCAAAAGTAAAAAATTAAAAATAAGAAAAATATTACATGATAACAAACTATAATAATTTGTCAAAGATTTAGAAATATACTTACAAAACATTCAAGTTTATGAATGTATAAACGAAATGATTTCCTTATAGACAATATTTTTAGTACATCTATCATGTGAATTGTCTATAATTGATGGTTTGTAGAACTTTTAAAGATGTACTTGTTTTTACTCTTGATAGTGCTACATATAACTGATCATGACAAAAAACAGGTTCTGAAAAATATAAACCAACAAAATCAAATGTTTGACTTTATACTTTATTTATTGTCATTGCAAAATATGACCTAATTAGAAATTGAGTTCTCTTAAATGAAATTAAGTTTCGATCATTTTTAAGTGGTATAAAAGGAATCTTCGATAAGAAAAAAAATCCTTGATATTCACTAGTTGTGATTTAAGCAAGAATTACATTTTTCTGAAATTTTCAACAAATAAATCGTGTTCCATTACATAAACTTTCGGAAGGGTTGATATTTCGCAATAACATTACAGGAGACTTTACTTTAAGGTTTTATTCATGTGGTCGAATACTATTTGGTGTCAATGTATTCAAAAAAATCTTCCTATAAACTTTGTTCTAATGTGTCAATTTCTTCTTCAAAACTATAATATGTGAAAATTTTACATGGAATTTGTTCAATAAAATTTTGTTGATATAGTTGGAAGAAATATGTGAAAAATGACCAAAATGAAAGAAAGTGAAAGTTCAAGGACTCAAGTGCAAATATTCCAAACTTGTGTCTAACCTTGTGATGAAGATTCGAGAGTGTTAGTGGTCAATTGGATGAAGAAATGATTCAAAGGGATGAAATATGGCCAAGATATTTTCACAGATCAACTTTCAAGCTAAAAAGTTTTGCATCGGTTTTCAGCCTCATATTGAGACCAATTGTGGACATGGTAAACGATCGAATTTAAAGATGGTCTCTGAATAAAAGTTTTAGCCCTTTGGGTTATCTTTACAAAGCATCTTGAATCGCTTCAATCGGATATCGGTAGAAGAAGTTATGGCCAAAATACTAGAAGCTGTCCGGAGGAAGTTTCGTAAAACCATGCGGCCGCAAGCCTTTAATTCCATGCGGCCGCATAGACCATTCCCGAGAGTTAAAGTGTTGATTTCACTTGTTCCTTGCGGCCGCAAGCCTCTAAACCATGCGGCCGCATGGTTCATTTCCGGGACGAAAATTCTGGTTTCCTAATTTCAATCAAACACTTATGGAAACAAATCTTTCTACACTTTATAAACCCTAGAACACAACCAGAACGTAGGGGAACGCCTCCCAACTCTATTCTTCTCTATTTTTCTCTTATATTCATGAATTGTAACTAAACTTTTACACTTGGTCGAAGGAGATTGAAGCCTCGGAACCACATATTGTGAGATCTAAATGGTTTTTCTTAATTTAATTCATGTTTTTGAGTATTGAATATTTTTCTGCACTTATTTCTATGATTGTTATGTTTAATTGCTAGGAGGCCTACTAGTTTATTATTCGTTGCAATCTACCGCTGAGTTAAATATCAAATCCGTAATTGTTTGATCCCTTTAACTTGTGAAGCACTAGGATTTGATGATTTTCTGCGATAGAGGTTATTGAATTTTAAGAAGAATGTTTAAATAGATTGAATGCAACCGCTGGTGTTTGTGTTATCTAGTTCATCGATTTCTCTATTGTTTAAAGCTGATATTAAATTGAATCTTGAGCGCTGGTCTGGGGTTATTTGATAATTAGGGTTAATTAGAACGCTGATTTCTAACTAACTAAAAATAAGGAGAAATAGGAAAATTATTCCAACGGTGAATATTCAAGATATGAATTGAATTATCCTTGCATCTATGATCAATTGTGGATTTCCGAAGGTGGATATTGATTTGGACCAATGTTAGTCTTTTGATTGTTTTCGTTAATTTAATTTTCATTGTTATTTATTGCGTTACTTATAATTATTTGCATACAAAAATCCACCAATGATTGTACGAAGCATAAAGTATTGAATTACACACTCTTCGTGGGATCGACCCTTACTTCCACTACTACATTAGTTTTAGAGGTTTAAGGACTATTTTTGGTTGCCTACGACAGCACACCAAATTTTGAAATATAGTCAACACATTCGTTTGTTGGTTTAAGAATAACTCAATTTGTCATATGATGTAAATTGTCAGCATGAGCCTCTATGTTTGGAAAAACATGATATATCAAAATTTTTAAAGATGTAATTTCATCTTCAAATGGTAGAATTGTACTATTAGGAAGTATAATACATTTATAAGTATGTTCTTCGTATGTTCCACCTCCAATCCTAATTAAGTATTCACAGAATGTAAGATTTAACTTTGCTCTCATATTTTGAACCAATAGTAAATGTATATATGAAGGCCATAAATATGAAAAACCAAACTAGTTTTCATTATATCTTTTTTTTCCTTTTTATACCACTGGTAAAATATGACGAAAATCTCCTAAAAAAACTATCACTTTCCCACTAAAAGGTAAATTAGAATCGGTAATATCTCTAATCACTGTATCTACAACTTCAATAGCACAACGATTTATCATAGATGTTTCATCCCAAATTATTAATCTAGACATTTTTAACAAGCTTCCTAAAGGTGATTGTTTGCTAACGGAGCAATTTATTTCACCAATAGTTTCTAAAGTAATTTTAAATCTTGAATGAGTTGTGTGTCCTACAGGCAATAGAGAAACATCAACTCCAGATGATGCAGTTGTTAAAGCAATGAAATTTTGATTTCTTACATTAGTTAGAAGTGTTTTATATAAAAAAAGTCTTGCATGTCCCCACGGACCATCAATGAAGAAAGCACCACTTGATTTATTTTTTATTTTTTTTATAATTGTATCATATGCAAATCGTTGTTCTTTATTTACTGTTTTTATAGAAGGAAGTTCCCCTTCAATACCAAAATTGATTGTTTCATCTGCAATCATTATTGTCAATTTTTCAGTTTTCATTCATTCTTACAAAAAATAAAACTATTCCATAATCGTTAATGTTTTTACCTAATGATTCTAATATAGAATTAATGCCTTCTAAAGATTTCATTTCAGCAGCTTGAATAGATGTATTTTGATGCACATAATCATCAATCATACATGATTTAAATTTATTCTATAACAGTTGTGGATCATCAGGACTACAAAGCATTAAAAGTGTAGCAAATAGACGTCTTAAATAAGTAGGCATTCGTACAAAATAGTTTCAGATAAACATTTTTCACAGTGATTATTACTGATTAGAAAACCATGTAAAAACGTTGCTTCTCGATATGTAATAACAATTTTTCCATTTAAAGTTCGTAAAGTATCAATTGATGTTGGACCTTTCATATGATTAAGAAAAATAAGAAGGAAATAACGCTCTCCCTCAGAAGGATTAACTGTCACAATTCTTCCTATAATAATATGTTGCTTTTTGGGTGTCCAAATTTTTTTACTTGCATTCCACACCAAATGAATTGGGAAATTTCGATATAATAATGTTCGAACAAATTCATTAGATTCGTTCATCCGAAAAAAATCAGTTAACATCGTTCTTCTCATAGACTCATTTCCAATAATATTAGATAAATTATCTTTATTATTATACGTTACTTGTTGATGATTTTCAATGTGTAGTTGTAAAATATAAACAGTAGGATACATCTCTGATAAATTAAAAGAAAAAATTCTCTACATAGGTTCAGGTGGAGATATCCATCAAGTCGATTGATAAGCAGAAATTTCATCTATATCTGTATTTTTTTATTTTGTCAACAAAAAGATTAATACAATCATAGTCCTCTATAAACGTATTTGTACAAATATTTTACTCCTTTAATAGAAGAACATACTTCAACATTAATATGATAATCAAATTTTGTACTTAAATAAGGATTGTATAGTATTACACATCGATTATCTAATATAACTTCAATAGAAACACTATTATTAGAACGTTTATATAATGTATATGAGTTATCGTCAAATATAGTACTATTACAATAATCTTTAGGATATTTATTTTTACAACAATTATTCGCTAACATACATACATTTTTTGGATTTAAATTTTCATAAGGACTATGCATATTGTGTTTTACAATAACAGCATGAAGATATGGGTATGTATTTTCACAAGGAATTTCACGCGACACTATCCTATCAACTTGACCAACAGAAGAAATTTTATGAGCAGAACTAAAAATCAATAGTAGATGTTCATGAGGAATGTCTCTTTTTTGGAATTCAATCATATATATATACATATATATATAAACAACAACATGGCCAAAAATATTTTCTTTGATTAAATCATTTTTTAACTCTTCTAATTTTGTTCTAAATATACGTACACTTAAATCTGATTGATTTGAATTTTATCATTATGTTTTAATTCTTGCTTAATTTTTTGCCAATTTGAATTACATGTTATAATTAAAAATATATCTGATCTTTCATAACGTTATACAATAGCAATTACATCTAAATATATTCTTAAAATATCTTTGGGACCACATGTAAAACTTTGTGGTAGAACAATTTTTTTTTCCAATTTTATACCCTACTGTTTCCCCATGTTGAACGCTATCTATAATACCTTGATAAAGTTCAACTCGAATTTGTTTTTTATTGTTACGAAAATAATCCAATCTAGTAGTTTCAATTTTAACATATATGTCTACAAGAATGTCTGATTTGTAACTTGTATGACTAATATTCACGACAAAAAACTTGACATCGTTGTTTTCTTCGATTAACCACATCATAAAAAGTAAGATAGTGACATTGTATTGATTTAGATTATTTAACTTTATATAAAAAGAAAAGAGTATAAAAAAGTATGTTAACAATATTGTAGCTTCTTTTTCAATAATCTCTGTTGCAGAATTTACTGTGGTCCCAAAAGTAATGTGAGTAGGTAAGCTTTGAGTTTGAGAAGGTGTGTTTTTATATTTCTGAATACCTCAATGCCAACTAGACTCCCCGAAAAGAAAAAGTAAAAGATATTGCAAATGGTCATAACAACCTTAATAATAATGAACTCTATATGAATAACCAGAATGACTATAGATAGTAATATCACGAATACAAATATTTGTATTTTGATCATCCGCAACCCACACGGCAACTACTGGAGATGTTGATGGAGTATTAAAAACTCTTTCATCAAGTCCTGCATCACATCTTATTTGTATTTGATAGTTATCCAAATTAGTCATATCATTTAAAGATCTAAAAAATCTATCATATGGATTAATTTTAATGATTTACATTAAAACAATCAAAGTAAATTGAACAAAATTTGTTGATATTTTTATATGATTTTCAATTTTATTATCTGTATCATAAAAATATAACTGCACATAAGCAGGGTTATTATTTTTTGGTAATAGATTTAGATAATGGTACACTTGTCCTTGAACTCTAAATGTATAAATACCTTTGTATGATTTAAATAACTCTTTATCGTATTTAACATCAAATAAAGTGAAGGCGAAATGATTATTATATCCACATGAAAGCTTTTTGAATTCCGTACATGTAACTTTATTAGATGTAAATATATCATACAATTCAGTAGTTGAATCAAGTATAAGAAGTTTAAATTTTCCACCACAACAACAAAATTCTTTAGTTTCTCTGTAAAATTTTCGTGCACTACAATATTGACAATAGGTGGATTTTTAGGCAATAGATATGGATTGGTTGGTACATTTGGTAAGCCAAAACTTCCTTCTAATTTAGAATGAAGCTGATTAGTTGATTCCTGATTTGGACTATATGCATCCAAATCAAGACGTTTATAAACTGAATTATTATTCTCAGATAACATAGAATTAAGTATCATTTTACGACGATCAATACGTGGAGTTTGAGTTTGTTTCATCCTGTCTGCTTGCCTTTGATTTTGTTGGTGGGAAATGGAAGCTCTATATAATTCTCTTGGAATTTGGGAAGTACATTCAACGCGTGAACTGATTTATTCAGTAGCAGACATATCCAAATTCATAGGGATATTCACCTTTAAATAGAAGAAAAAATAATTTTGTAGTGAATGGAAGTAATAATACTATTAATAATAGGTACAACTTACCAAAATTTTCATACTGCAGTAATCAGCTCATACTAAAGCAATTCATGAAGGAACTTCGTATAAATGAGAATAATAAAAATATGAACATCCTATTTATATGCAAGATCCAAGAAATAGGACTTCAACTAAACCCACAAAAATTCAACAATACTTGCTAATGTATATACAGAATGACAAGGTTAAAGCGAGTTTCATATAAAAAAATCCACCTTCATAAATATAGAAATAACCCAAAAGTCCAATATTTTTATCTTTCAACATAAAATATGAGGAAAAAGAATAAAACTCATTAGCATTAATAATTACCATTAGTGTTGGAAAAAAGGAATAAAAACTCGGTAATATGCGGACACATTGTCCACGATGTGCGAACTCCAAGGCACGGTGTCCGCACATCGTGGGACACCCTGCAGGACATTCCTCTACTTCGCATTATACAGAGTATCCCTCCGTACCTGTGTGGAGTGACCTAAGGAGGGATTTTTTTTTTTTGTATTTATTTTATATGTAATATAAATATGAAAATGAAAAAATTATGTAAATTAATTATCTAGGTTTTTTTTCATTCATCCTTTATGATTTTTTTTATTCTAAATGTAGAAATGAACATATTATTATGATATCATTATCTAAGTAAAATGTTATGCTAAAAAAATTAATGAAACTCATCTTGACACACCATGTCAGCACACCATACAGACACCAGAATCCAGATGGTGTGTAAGGAAGACAACCCCAACCTTAATCCTAACCCAATGGAATTACGAATACCAAATGGCAACATATCTAGTATACACAGTGTCATTATTTTTATTTTCTTATTATCTCCTAATAAAGTGCTGGTTGTTAATAGTTTGCCTTTGTGTGCTAAGAAAAATACCTCGCGGACACCAACATCTCACGTCTGCACACCAAACTTACCTAATAATATTTTCATTAACTTTTTGACTAACATGCATTTAACATTAAAATTTCCATAGCTGTGTAACTAATTTAACTAATATGCTTTGAACTTTGTTCTTGAACATTATTTGAATATGGGGAAGCAACACAATCGTATCTAAATATGCAAAAGTAGTAGAAATGCAGTTACAGCGAAATTAACTTTTACATAACTACTTACAATGAATGGAATAAAGGTTAAGATAAATTCTCTACTTTCTGTGTTGCAAGAGCAAATCTTCGGGATTTCTTTAGGTTATTTGAACACGGAGCTGGAGAGAGTGAACGTAAAATTGATTGGCGCGAGAAGGAGGGAGAGTTTACGAATTTTACTAGTGTGAAATAAATTTTTGTTGTTGTATTTACTTCTCGAATACAAATAATACATGGATAAAGATATTTAAAAAAAAATCAACCGACTACATTTGCTTCTCCAAAAAAATTCATGGATATATTTATAAAATTTTATTTGCAGTGTGTCCTCTTGTCTTATAATTCAAATCAATAAATACAGCTAATATTCTAAATGTTTTTTTTTGTCCACATACAGAATAGTGATATGTGAGGAAAAAGAGAAAATGAATAGTAATCCTCAAACCTTCTCTTTTAAGTGAGAGTAGATAACAAAACTCGTTTTTTCTTCCATTTTGGTCATTAAAACAACGTAGTTGCCTTCTCTTAAAATAGAAAAAAAAATAAAAAATAAAAAATCCCATAACTTTTCAAAAACTCATACTTGTATTATATTTGGATTTGTAGGTGCGATTTTGTGTAGAGTCGAGATGCATATGATAGCACAATAAATGAGTTGTTTAGTACTCTAGATATGTTAAATTTTTATTTAGGGAGTTCAAGATTCTTGTGTAGAGATACACTTACCCTTGCATATGTATGTTTGTTCGCAATGATAAGATTTGATATTATGTATGATGTTCTGCACAAGCGCACAAAGAAGTTGACTGAATATTGAAATGTTCATGGTTATATGCAAGATATATATCATTTACGTTGTTCATTACTTATATATACCATTTACAGAAATGCTTCCATAAGATTCGGGAATGGACCCAAAAAAAATTCAATGCGGGCAAAATTTTCTCAAATCCAGTATGCACTCATAAGTGTTCAATCCTTGCCCAAGCCAACTTAAATGACATAATACAATCCTGACATGGACACTTGACGGGTATATCATCATCATGAACGCCTAGTGTTGTACTGCATATTTGTGAGAGCTGAATTTCTTCCTGCACCCATCGACTAGGCGCTGATTGCGTTTGTGAAGGAGAAGTTCTGCCTTTGTCTTAAAACTCAATCAATAGCCTTCTAATTCACAATTTTGATATCTGATTTTGTGTTCTTTCTTATCCTTGTGAGGGAGAGAATTGGCAGAAGTTTTCCTAGCTTACTTCACCATTCACCACCATTATTTTTATATCTTGGGTTGGGGGTGACCGAAAGACTTGTCTACACCGAGCCTTCAGCCTTCATTGGATTTGCCCCTGATAAGACTTGCAACATGACAAAATAAAATTTAAAATACTATGTTATATTTAAGATGAGTGGATAGAAATATTATAACTTATCAATTCAAACCTATACAATCTATCATAATTTACCGATTTTCTACAAAGGTCACGACAACAAGACAAAAAGCATAAACAACAACAAAAATGCTCATCCACTAGATATTGATCTAGATCCTGTAGCATATAATGCTCTGATTAGCCAATAGCAGCCATTGGTGTTTATTATGTGCATTATGTAAGATCAATGTGCATATGGATAAGATAATTGAATGTCACATGATTGAATTTTCCCAAATAAATATTGCCAGATTTTTGTCAATATAAATTGATAGGTCTTAGGGGCAGAGAGGAATACACAAAAGACTCTGGCTATTGTGTTGGGAGTTGTTGTTTCCTATTTGCCAAATCAACTTTGAAGAAAAAGACTCGTACTTACAGTGTATAGAGGTCAGTATCATTTCGACACACACAATTAACTTGTATGTATGCGTATTTTTCTCTTTTTTAAAATCTCACATATACTATATATTTGTCTTTCTCTAAAAGTCGTGTATGCTAAGGACTTCAATCTAGAGCATGTGCGCATGAATGTATGTATATGCGTGTCTTTCTATTTCTAAGAATCACAAGTGCACTAAGATTAGGACTTGGACTTAGAGCATGCACACAGACAACTAGCTTTTTACACATATATGCACGGACTTTCTCTAAAAATCCCATGTAGGAGTTCAATCTAGAGAACGGAATCCTCCCAAGATGCTCAAGATCTCAAGTAGTCCTTATCTTTTTGTTTGATAGAAAATACTTAGCCCTAGTTATGTAGCTAAAAAAGTTCATAAAAACTTAAGTCAAAATCAATAATTAATTTTAATCACACATCTTACGAGACTTACAAGTTTTAGTCTTTATCAACTTCTCAACCATACATTTTATTGACTTTTATCAAAATCTATTAAAATTCTAATTTTTAGCTACACCAAACATGGCTTATTGTACTAAGGTGATAGTATACAGATGACATTCATTGTAAGTGTAGCTTTTGCGTTCTAATTACTCTTCTCATTATTTCGACGGGCAACTATAATAGGTCGTGGTTTTATGGGACAAAATTTAAGAGATTTTGAGGTTGGCTTTAGAGAAATAGTAGTGTATAGAACAATAGCATTTCATGGTGGGATTGTAAAGTGGAGAAGATTTGGTTTTCACTTTGTATAATTCTACAAAATATCTTAAAGCTTTTTTTTTTCCTCATTTTCTGGAGAGAAACTAGAGTCTAGAGAGCTGTCCATTTACAAGAGTCATTCTGAAGGCATCGAGCTTCTTTTTTCAAGTCAGTGACACGGTTGTAGATTTATAGATTAAAATTTAAAATATGAATATGTTTACCATCAACACTAAAATATGTCCCTAGTTGGATAAAAAAATTAAAAATTAAAAAATATCTAAGTCAAAGTCAACAATTACATTCGCTCAACTTTTATTAAAATTTGTTAAAAACATGATTTTTATCTAAACCAAACATGGAAGATAAGTTGAAAAGATCAAAACAGAATTTGAGCTAAATTCATAGCGACCTACTGAATCAACCAACATGGAAAATGGCTAATTTTCATGTTGCAAGTTTTCTTGTATAATACATATAAATAACCGTAAAAGCACTCAAAATCATCATCATTAGACCTATTGGAATTCTTCTTGCTGGATTGGAGGCAATGACGATGAAGACACAAGAAGAGGTAGAATAGTGAAGACGGAAGTGTGAAAAACGATTGGGATCATTGTTTGAGTGAAAAAGGGAATTTGGATTTGCCGTGTTGTTGTAATTATTTTAAGTCCATGTTCGATTCTATTGTTTATAACTCATTGTTTATCAAATTTATTTTCAACTACATATTCTCTTTATCAAATAATTGTGTACATATACATAATTTTTTCCTACTTTTTTTTTATGACGTAGGAACCCGCAGCCGCTACCCGTAAGTGTACATTGGGTAAACTTCGCTCCATGTGTAGTAGTCTCCAAACTACTCCAAAGAAGTGTTGGCAGATGATTCGAACTCGTGATTTTCGATCTCTACGTTTACCTTCCCCACTAACTCGACTACCTTTGAAGTGGTAAATTTTTTCCATTTTTAACAACACATTCTTAAACTTTTTACAAATTTTTTTAAGGAAAAATTTCGTTTATCCTACTTTTACTATATACTATTTCAAAAATAAGAAAACAACTTTCAAATTTCTAAAATCAGATATTTGACACACACACACACACACTATATATATATATATATATGATTAACCCACCCCACCTCCACCACCTTTACCGTTTCGGCGATCGTTCTGACGACTACTTCGATTCTTTCTCTGATTTCGGTGACTATTCCGATAGCCATTCTGATCACCGCTCTTTTTCGACGACCGTTCCGACGACTATTCTGGTGACCAATTTCGACGACTATTTTACAGTCACAGTTCAAAATTTCGTAGGTCACAAGTAATTCGTTGGTCACATATTTCAAAATTAGTTAGTAACATATCAAAATTTATGGGTCACACGGTCACAGACTTCCAAATTAGTTGGTCACAGATTTTGTCACGGTTACAGATTATATAATTTTTAGGTCACAAATAATAAGATGGTTGGTTACGAATTAAATTTTTTGTCACAGATTACCGAATTTTAAGGTCACATATTATATTTTTAGTCAAAGAAGGTCACACGAACACAGATTTCTAAATTATTTGGCCACAATTTTTTTCATGGTCACAGATTATATAATTTTTAAGTCACAGCTAACGAAATGGTTGGTCACGGATTATATTTTTAGTTACAAGTTATTTATCAGTTACATATTTTCAAATTTATTGGTCACAAATTAATTTTTAGTCACAAATTGTCGAATTTTAAGGTCACAGTTAGTCCATTATGCAATTTTTTTTTGTGACCAATACCGACTTCTGTGACCACTACCTCACCAATGCCGCATCGCCGTCGCTGCCACCACTACTACTAACACCGTCCCCGTCACCACCACCTGTACCGCCATTGTCTGGATCTTCAACAAAATCACCACCACCGCTATTACCAACAACCGCCACCAAAAAACTCACCTCCACCGCCAGATCCACCATCGTCATTAGATCCACCACTATCGCTAACAACCACACAAATCATTCACGGCCAGATCGTAGTTACTGCAGATCGCCACCAGATTCGCCAACAGCGCCAATCTACGACAAAACCACCTCACCAACCAACCATCACCAACATCGCTGCCGCCATCACTAACCAACAAACCACAACTACAAAACCAGTAACATGACCACTACTAACAAAATCAATGCACAACCACCGCAAAAAAATAAAATAATAAATAAATAAAAAATAAAAAAATCCATAATCTGCACCATCACCACCATTATTTTCATAACGCTAACAATCACCAATAACGGAAACCATATCTTACCGGTTGCATCTGCGCGATCTGTGGCTGCACCGCGATGGATGGTGCTGATGAGCCAGTAGGTGATGCGATCTGTGGGTATGGTTGCGACGCCGAGATAAGCCCCTTCCACTCCACCGAGTAGCATCACGACGCTGCAAATTAGGGCAACGTCGTGCGACATGAAATAGGGTGGAGACGGGAGGAAGGGGAAGGAGAAGTGAGGGGAGGGGAGGATGAAGAAGTTAGAAGCCACCGTCGGAGAGAGAGAGATAGAGAGAGAGTTATGCTGAAGGTAAGAAATTAGGTTTTTAAATTGGGTTGGGTTGGGTTGGGTTGGGTTGGGTGGGGGTGGGGTGGGGTGGGGTGGGTGTATATAAATTAATTTTTATAATATTATTATTAATATTTAATTAAATATAAAACACCTGTATCTATATCTAAAATATATGATTTTTGAAAATTAAAACATGAAATCTGATTTTAGAGTTTGGATCTCCAAAAGTAGGGAAATGAGTAATTTTCACTTTTTTTAAACAGCCGTATTTTACTTATACGGGCCTCTGTAGTATTGGGCCTATTGATTTAAAAGGAGCCCATTAAAAGGCGTTGGCTTATAAGCCCATATAAACCCAATTAATAGCCCAGCCCTGTATTAAGTTACTGATAGAGCAGCCGGAAGCGGCTAAGGCCTAAGGGTTTCGCGAACTTGTGCTGCAGTGATTACTCTCATCTTCTCCGTCACCAAATCTTGAAGGTACTATGAGGTTTATTTGTGTAAAAGAGGGCTTTATGTGTTGATTTTGCACTTGATCTGATTGTTTTGAACGATTTATATTCAGCACAACCGCGATATCTTTTTAGCTCCGTGGTTTTATTTTTCCCCTAAATTGTCGTTTCTTGGTGGTATTATTCCTTTGCAACAGCAATTTTCTCGACAACATCTCTCTTGATCTTTTGACGTGGTTGTTTATAGTTTACCACTTGCCTCGGTGCTTGTTTTTTTTCCTTTTCATACAGTGGTCGTGCACATTTTAGTACTGTAATAGATTCGGTGAAGAAAAGGCAAGACTTAATGTGTTAATAATGCACTACTGCAATTTACTGGGTTTTGGATATTCCTAGAATGGAAATATTCAGTACTCTAGGATGGAAATCTCTTTCTGAACAGAATTATTGTTAATGTCTTTCAATGTCACGGCACATGAAATTTAGTGTTCTTATCGATTTCATTTGTAAACTTTTTGTTATAGAAATTCTACTAGAGAATTTCTCCTAATATATATCCCTTATAGTTAAATCATGTACTCACATTTGTTCCGAGTTTGCACATCTTCTAATCATTTCTTATCTTTCAGCTTGTTCTAGGCACACACATCAGTTTTATCTGTCATCATGGAAGATAGTGAGGCTTTGGTGGCACAAACATCTATTGCTTCTGATCATTCTGCCGTAGATTATAATAATGCTAGCAAAAAGGCTGCTTCTGATACTGATGCTTCTGCTGTTGAAACCAATGGAGATTTGGGTACACCTGCCTTGACGTCTACAGCAGGAGACTTAGTTACTTCAGCTGGTTCTGTCAATGAAACTGATTCAGCAGCTTATGCTTCAAATGTAGATGCTGGTGGTGTGGCAGTTATAAACTATGCCCCGCAAGAAAACCCCACTGTCATGGCGTATGATACTAATGTATCCATGGATCCATCTCAATTTGGTGCTTATGAGTCTTCTCTATTGGGAAATAGTGCCGGTGAAACAGGAAGTGTTGCAACAGCTGCTGTCACTGAAAATGGGATTTCTCATGCTGAGGTTATTGAATCTGCTGCTTTGCATCAACCAGTGGATGATTCTGGTACTTATTTATATCAAATATAAGACATTCATCTCATGAACTGTATGCACAAACTTTTTATGCGTAATGATAAAAGTCAAAACTTCGAAATGTAACTAACAATTTTCATAGAATACCCAATCTTTGAAGGAACGTTCAAATTTGAGATAAAGCTATTGGTTTAAATATGCGCTGTTCTATTTCAAATTTATGATATGAAGATCATACGAGTTAATTATATGTAAGCAAATAAATGTTACAGAGTTCAATTTTTATTAGAGCACGGATAGGATTCGCCAGAAGGTTGGTCTATATTTGCTCCTCATTGCATTGTTATGTATTTCCTTTCATAATAAATGTCTCAAATCATTGTTCGTAATTGTCGCTTTCCTATCATATTGGACATTGAAGAAATTAGAGACATTCCAAATAAAGCACATGAAGTTTAAGTGTTCAAGGATCTGGAAAAACGATCATATGATATTTTACTAAAATAGATTTTGTCCTTGAAACTTCTGTGTTCTGCTCTATTCATTTGCACCAAGGCCACGAATATCTATCTTCAATACACATTTCATCCCATTTTTAGTTCAATTCTTTTCTTGGGGTCACATTTCAATGTCTTCTAATTTGTCTTTTTTTTTTTTTTTTGAACATTTGTTGAAGCCCTAACTGCAGAAGAACAAAAATTGTGGAGCATAGTGACAGCTAATTCGTTGGATTTTAATGCATGGACATCCTTGATAGAAGAAACGGAGAGAATGTCTGAGGTAAGCGGGATAGAATGAAAATTGGCTTATCATGATGTTCATTTTTGTGGCTCCTTTTCAAATGTCTTGTCTACAGCTTGATGCCTCTGCATTCTTGCAGTTGTGGGATAAAAACCTTTTAGATGTAGAATTTACTGTTGAATACATGCTACTTGTTATTACTATTTTGTCAGTTTGCTTTTAATTGCACTTGATCCGCATGAATTTATCAATGACTTCTGTTTGGGAACTGACTTACCACCTTCCAATTTTCAGGCAAACATTTTGAAGATTCGAAAAGTTTATGATGCATTTTTAGCTGAATTTCCCTTATGTTATGGTTATTGGAAGAAATATGCTGACCATGAGGCACGCCTCAGCTCGGTCGACAAAGTTGCAGAGGTTTATGAAAGAGCTGTCCAAGGAGTTACATACTCTGTTGACATGTGGTTGCACTATTGTGTATTTGCCATTAACACCTATGGGGATCCTGACATTATCAGAAGGTAATTCTCCTTGTTCGGTTGCTTATTTTTGGTCTTTGTGTGCGGTTGTCCTCTATTTCTTTATTTTAAAAGCGTTGGAAGTGATCTATTTCTTTCTAACTCGATGAAAGATTCAGCAACAGTGATAAGGCGGAAAAGTTAGTTACGAATTCAATTCAGACACAATAATTTTATGATGTGAAAACTTGGTTTTGGTGCTGCTATATTAGTAGCCATCCGGGTTTATACACGTCCTCATCAGCCCCTTCGGTTGTACTACTCCTTAGGGTTATGTTGTTGTTATTCATGTAATTCTTCATGAAGTCTTGCCCTTTTTAACCATGGCACCTGAGGTGCATCAATATACAATGGCTGCTGAGAAGATGTTACCAATAAGGCTAAGATGAACCGTATGACTCCCTTGACGGATTCTGTAAGATTGTTTCGAGGAAGGTAAATGCAGTGTATTTGTGCCTTAGTTTGGATTTGTCAAGTCCATCTTTGAGATACTAGTCCTCTTGTATGCATTTATACATGACAGAATGACGTGCATGCATATTCGATTTCATAATTGTTACCCTGGCGGTATTTCAGGCTATTCGAAAGAGGATTAGCTTATGTTGGAACTGATTACCTGTGCTTTCCACTTTGGGATAAATATATCGAGTATGAAATTTCTCAGCAAGATTGGCCACGTGTTGCCACTATTTACACACAGTTATTGGAGATCCCAAACCAGCAACTAGATCGCTATTTTGAAGGGTAATTTTCTGGCTTGATAGTCAAAATTTGCATGGGTTTGTGCTTCTGTCTGCTTTTTCAAATAATACTGGCTTTTGCGGTTGTGGTTTGAGATAAGATATGCTTTTCAATTCATCTTTTTAATCCAGTCTGCATGTATGCCTTGGAGGCAGCAATTTATATTGACTCGTGCCACTTTTAAATTTACATTGCTGACAAGAGCAGGTCGTTTCTTTGGTAGTCTAATTTGAACTCTGAAAAGTGACCACTCATTGCATGTCATGGCCATTACTCAACCATCTTGTTATGCTTTTATCTTTTCTAGGACATACTGTTTTAGTTGGATGGTTTATTGATTTGCTTCAGTATGCATCTAATTGGTATTAGTTTCTTTCAATCGTGATCTTGTTTATATGTCTCCTCATTTCCAGTATACATCTATTGGTGTTAGTTTCTTTCAATCGTGATCTTGTTTACATGTATTCTCATTTCAGATACATCAATTTAATTTGTTGAATATTGTTACAGATTTAAGGAGTTAGTCGCCAGTCGGCCTCTATCAGAGTTACGAACTCCTGAGGAAGCTGCTGCTGCAAATTCAGAAGCTGATGATCAAAAGGCTGAAGGAGAAGATCCTGCAAATGTTGCGGAACAGACTTCTAAGCCTGTAAGTGCAAGCTTAAGAGACGCTGAGGAGTTGGAGAAGTATATCGCCGTTAGAGAAGAATTATATAAGAAAGCTAAAGAGTTCGATTCTAAGATCATTGGATTTGAAACAGCTATCAGAAGGCCTTATTTTCATGTGCGTCCTCTCCATGTTGCAGAGCTTGAAAATTGGCATAACTATCTTGATTTTATTGAAGGTGGAGATGATTTCAATAAGGTATTTTAGTTTGTTTATTCCACACACATTCAAGTTTATCTTGGTTTGTAGTTTTAGTTGTGCTTGTTATACATTGACTTACAGTTAAGTAATATCTGCCGCATCATATGCTTTATTGGCTAAACCGTTGGATGAAGCATCTTTTAAAACGGGATATTGAACTTGGACTAAAGCAGGGACCTTGCTTTCTCTAAGGCTAAGTACTTCAAACTCTCATTTGAGTCCACGTTCTGGGTTCATGATATGTTGTATGGCAAAATATTTGTTTTAAAGTTCCAATGTTATGCATGCAGGTCAGTTCTTGTCTTCCTAACCATCTGTCTGTCAGGCAAGGAGGGTCCCTCTCGTATTTGAGGGGCCTCCCTGTTCCGCCAATGGAGTATTCTTTGTGCATTTCTCCTTAGTAAATTTTCGTGTTTTTTTCTTTCTTTTTATTTATTTAACCTTAGATTGGCTTTATCGATCTCTGTATTATCTGCCAGAGCAGGTTGTCAAGCTCTATGAAAGATGTCTAGTGGCTTGTGCCAATTATCCTGAATACTGGATACGGTATGTACTGTGCATGGAAGGTAGTGGGAGTATGGAGCTTGCTGACAATGCACTTGCTCGTGCTACTCAAGTTTTTGTCAAGGTATAAAATTTTGTCAATTTGCTGAGACAATGACTGGTTATGTCACGACTTTCTTCTGTTGCATTTTCTGCTTAAAATATTTTGATTCAAGTGTTCTGTTTTTGTGAAGGTTTCTTTGCCTCATATATTTGATATGTTATGCTGCTAATTGCAGTCAAGACAAATCTTCTTTTGCATATGTTATGCTACTTTGCTTTTATTTCACAATACTTTTATGTGCTCAAATCACACACCGCATTTATTTTCTATGTTTTACTTTTTCCCTTCATTTTTCGCGATGAACCTAGGTATAAATAACTCTTACCGGTAAAACAATTCTCTCCTGTGAACTTACTCCCGGTAGAGGATGGGATGGTGAGGCTTCACTGGAATTGCTGTTTTTAGCAGAAGGGGTATTTGACAAGGTCAAGTCTATTGCGATCAGGTTGGCTGAAAGATCTGAATGCTTGATTCGTATTTAAAAAAGAAAGAAGATTTAAAACAGAAATAAATATCTGATCACAATGAGGGGGAAGAAGTTGGAACTGTAGCTCACATTATCCATTAGGAAGTGACAGCTGTTTTTATTGGAGCACGACTTCATATGGATTGCAAAGAGTTCACCTTCTTTCACAAAAAAATTCTCTAGCTATTTTATATGCTGTATTGCTTGGACTACGAGAGCAAATGGATTTATGTTGGTCCACGTTCTTTATTTTGTTGCTGATTTATTTGTGTGATTGCACCACCCCAATTTATTAATATCAGATGATACAAATCTTCGCGAAATGATTAATCATAATTTGCATTGTAGTGGTTCTACTTTTCATGTTAGATGCCTTCACTGTTACGTCTTCGGCTTTAGATTTGGAACCTTTAAAGCTCGTATTTGAATCTGATTCTATTTCTATTTCTATTTTTGTTTTATGATCAAATTAGGGTCCATTGGCTGAACCAATTTCTCTTGATATGTAGTATGCTTTTCTGTCTTTAATTATAATCTGTGTGAACAGAGACAACCAGAAATCCATCTGTTTGCTGCTCGATTCAGAGAGCAACATGGTGATATTTCCGGAGCTCGAGCAGCTTATCAACTTGTTCACACAGAAATTTCACCCGGACTTTTGGAAGCCATCGTCAGACATGCAAACATGGAACAGCGACTTGTAAGGATTGCATGAGAAAACTATGAAGGCATCCTATTAATTTGGTATCACATATAATTAGTTGTTTTCTTGTATCTTGCAGGGGAATCTGGAAGATGTGTGCTCTTTATATGAACAGTCCATCGCAATCGAGAAAGGGAAGGAACATTCACAGACTTTACCTTTGTTGTTTGCCCAGTATTCGCGCTTCCTTTACTTGGTAGGTTTTATATATCTATCTTTGTTCTTCGTTCAGTCTGAGTGATGTGCTGTATTCTTGATGATATCTTTAAACTTGTTTTTCTTAAGGGTGTGTTTGAGACACATTTTATTGGAAGAATGTATTCCGTAATAGATTGATGGAGAATGCGTGGTTGAAAAAGAAAGAAAAGTTATTGATGTGATGTAAAATATTATTTTATTGAAGAATGTGTGGTTGAAAATGAATAGAAGAATAAGAATGAAGATTTTAATGTGTACCAAACAGGGGCTAAATGTGTCTTGACATTTGTATTTTTATATCACCATTAGTAAAATTATGTTTCTTATTAATTAAAAAGGAAAAAATGTATTTCTAGTCTGTGTGTGGAAGGAGTTGGTTTTTTGAACCATTGACCAGGAAATCTAATTTGCATGCTTCTGAGCAACTCAATATTATTCCCTGAAATTTTGAAATGCATGTAGAAAATCAACTGTATTGGGTTAAAAATTGGTATCCTATGGGAAACCTGCTAGTTTGAATCTGATCCTTGCCTCTTTTTATATATCACTTGTTATTTTCATGCAAGCCCATTTGTAAGCACTCACCTCTTCCTTAAATAGATTTCTCATGGGCATATAATTAAACAAGTATTTGTCTTCTTGTTGTCTCAATGGCATCTTGTTATATGTTTGCATTTTGTTGGAAGGTTTCTGGCAAGGTGGAAAAGGCTAGGGAAATTCTTGATCAAGCAGTTGAGAATATCCAGTTGTCCAAACCACTTTTGGAGGTTCTATATGTCTCTCCTTTCTCCCCCCTGGACTAAAAATAGCTCAATAGAATATCACCCCCACATGCACACACGTGCTTCTTTTCATTATAAACCCTCAATGCAGAAAACACGTTTATCTGATGGCTGTTTGGTATTTCCTCACTTTGAAGTTTATATTCCGTGAATTTTGTATTGTTGCAGGCATTGATTCACATAGAGTCTATACAGTCACTTCCAAAGCGAATTGATTATTTGGATTCACTGGTAGATAAGTTCATTGTTCCGAATACTGACAGCACTAATGTTTCAAGTATTGCTGAAAGAGAGGAGCTATCAAGCATTTTCTTGGAGGTAATGAATGGCGTCAGATTATTTATCACTGTGTACAACGCTAGTTGGAACTAACACATTTCTTGAAAACCACTATCAAAGAGTGGTTACTTAAACCTATTTATATGCTTCTTCCAGTAGACACCATTGAAATTATCATTAATGTCTCTTTGCATGTGCACCAAATCCTAGAAGTGGTTAGGTTCTACTGTTGAGCATTTGCTTGTGGTAATGTGGTGCAAACTACTGCATGATCTGGATACTTTCCTAATGTATTTGGTTTCCATGTTTGTGAGAAATGATATATTGAACATTTTGATGTGAACTTCTTACAGGTTTTATAATGGTTTCTGATTTTTATTGATATGTTGTATTTGTAAAGCCTTATTCCCCCCAACCATGGCATAACTTATTTTGCGTCCAAATGGTTTTTGCAGTTTTTGGATCTATTTGGAGATGTACAGTCTATGAAGAAGGCTGATGATCGACACGCTAAACTCTTCTTGCGGCACAGGAGCACGTCAGAGTCAAAGAAGCGCCATGCAGAAGATTACTTAATTTCAGACAAAACTAAGCTTGCAAAATCAGTTACTCCGTCCATCCCCTCTGTTGTCGGTGCATTTCCCAACACGCAAAATCAGTGGCCGGCAGGTTATGGTGTACAGCCTCAAGCTTGGCCTCAAGCTGCTCAAGCTCAAGTACCACAGTGGAACCCTGGTTATGCCCAACAGGTACTTACAATTATTGGAATTCTGATGCCACCAGGAGTTGGATGTTGGTAAACCTTGAATCTTGAAAATTTTAAATTATGACATGAAAATCGGTTGGAGTCATCTGTAATCTTCATCAGAGTGGTTAAGTTTGTCTTATGCAGGAAATTACAATTTTTTTGGCTGAAATATCTGTCTTTTAACAAGCATGAGTACTCCACAAAGGCGGCTATTTGTTTACTCTAGTTGTAGTATGATATTAGGCATGGCAATACTTTGTTTATAGGCTGACAGAAACTGATTTTATATATTCTTTCAAGTATGCAATCTTTTATCATGAGTCTTGACTTGTCCTGAAATGCATAACTTTGTTCTTTTGTTTTTGGTTCTTTAGGCTGCATATGGTGCATACAGCACTTATGGAACAAACTATACTCAACAAGTACCTACATCAGTGCCCCAAAGTGCTGCTTATGGAACCTATCCTCCAGCTTATTCTACCCAGGTAACTTAAAAACCATTCTCGGAATCATAGCTTGGCAAATGGATAATTCCTTTGTTGGATGTCATTACATACTCGTTGATCTAACTTCTTGTAAATTATTTTGGACCAGTGCTGTTTGTTGGTTTTCAGTTTTCCAGATTAAGGGTGTGTTTGAGCCACATTATTTTGGAAAAATGTATTTTGGAATAGTAGATTGATGGAGAATGTGTGATTGAAAAAGAAGAAAAAGTTATTGATGTGATGTAAAATATTATTTTATTGAAGAATGTGGTTCAAAATGAGTAGAAGAATAAGAAAGAAAATTTTAATGTGTACCAAATATGGGCTAAGATTTATTTTGGCTTTATTGTAGCATAATAGGTCAAATTTGTGCAAATTGAGGAATTGTAACTACCCTCCTTTTTGGGGCAATCCTCTCAATTTGAAGTTGTCAAATAATTACAATGTTTTAGCAAGAAGTTTCAAATCTCGCTGTGGATTATTTCTAGTTTTTTTTTTTTTTTGTTGCTCATCAGAGCCCACATTTATCATGGTGCCTATGCCAAGTACCTTTTGTTATTCTTTATTTTCACTTCTTAGTTATTATTATGAATATCATTATTTGGGGAGTTCTAGAATCAAGTCCACCTTTTTTATTTTATTATATCTTTATTCACAACTTCTTAAGGCACATATATAAAAGAATCGGAACCCAATTCTGGTTGTATATTTTGTCTCTACTTGCACTGTTTCCTGCTAAAGCCGTTTCGTATTCTGGTCTTATTTTCAGCAGGCCTTTGCCCAACAAAGTTATGCACAACCTGCAGCAGCAGCAGCTGCAACTCCAGCACCACCACCTTCTGCAGTTCCACCTGCTACGTATTATAGCAGTTTCTATTGAGCAGGCAAATACTATTACTATTCAATTTTGCTCGTGTAATTTAATCTCTTTGTCCAGTTTAAGTTCCTATACTGTGAACACGGACGGATTGCTAAGTTGTCGAGCACTTAGGTAGTATTGTGAGTGTAGTAATATGTTTACTTTGTAGCCAACTTAATTCACACATAACTGTTGTCTAGTTTTCTTTTTTCGAACTTATCTTAAATATTTGTTTACCGTTGTGTGGGAATGCCCGGTACATATATATTTTTGAGTAGGCACATCAGCTCGTTTTGTGTTTTTGTTGCATGATATTCATTTTATCGGAAGTAATGCTTACTAATTCAAAGAACTTGATATAATATAATGATTGAGGCATAGGCCCTTTTAGTTAGACTTCTTGAAAGGTTAAGAAATTTGAAATGTTTTAATAATTTTTTGGTGGTTGCTTTGGCTTGTTTGGGATTGATTTTAAAGTCGATTTCCGATAGAACAGTATCTTTTTATGGCAGACAGTAGCAGCGAAATTGTGACTTTTCGAATTTTTCTTTATAATTTCTTTGATTATCGATAATAAAAAAATATATAAATTTTGAATGTAATTAATTTAATTAATTATTTTCTAGTCTATGACCATGCTTTTATTTTGTAATTTAATAAATTTTCAGATTTAGTAAATGTTAATTATTTTTCAAATTTAAAATCATTATGGTCGCACTGACTTAGAAAATATTAAGCCCTTGTTTGGTTCTCATTATTTTTAAAATATATTTTTCTCTCTTATTTTTAATTATATTCATCAATAAAATAATATTATACGTAAATCAAAATTTCTTATTTTTTAATCATACATTTTTCATCAAAATACTATTTCATGAAAAAAAAAAAAAAAAGAATGGTTCTGGCTCTTAATTATATTACTTATTATGAAAGTAAAATAAAAATTATAATAATGATGATAACAATGCAAAATAAAGATGATAATACAAAAATATTATTACAATTTTTTTTTTTTTTTTTTTATGTTACTCAACTTTAAGTCCCATTCTCCAGTCCAATAGAGCAAGTTAGCCTGTATTCGAATTTTTTTTTTTTTTTTTTATCAAAGATTCTTAAAAAATGAAAAGAGCATCTATTATAAAATTACTTTTGAATTTATTAGGAATAACTTAATTTTGCTTTATTCTTTGCTCGAAAATCTTGAAATTGCTCCATTTATGCAAGTGAAGCAGACGTCGAGTACCAAAGTATTTATTTCTTATGCCAAATTTGTTACCAGTTACCACCCACGGCACTTAATTTTAGTGCAATCCTAGCCATTGAAATTCCTGACAATCTATAAAAGGGAAAATCACTACCGTAGACGACGACGATTCTTTCACCCATAAGTACGGTAGAGCCAAAAGAAGGAAAAAAAAAAAATCACTTCTACTCTCCAACTCATTATTTGAGTAATAAATTAATCTCTAACCTGAAAATTAATTCTGAGTTACACAATCGATTCTCAATATGAAACATTTAAATTTTTATTAAATTGTCATGTAAACCTCACATATGCAAGTTTGTTGAGCTGGATTTTGTTTCCCAACTTGAATAATCGATGCTTAAATATCTAAAATAAGATATGTTTAGTCATGGATAATGATATATAATCCTTGTTTGACGGTAATTAAAATCAATTTTTAAATAAAAATTGATAAAATATGTAGTTGAAAAGTTGTGAGATCCATAAAATATTTGATTGAAATTAATTGTTGACTTTGACTTAAATTGAAATTTAGATTTTAATTCCTAACAAATACAGACATAACATTATTTATGGCATATTTGGACCAGATTAAAATCTAATTTCTAAGTCAAAGTCAAACAATCAATATAAATCATATCTTTTATGGTTCCCACACCTTTTTAACCACACATTTCAATTTTTTTTTTTTTATCACAATCCACTAAAAATATGATTTTAAGCCACACCAAACACTCTCTTATACTTAGCATCAATTTAGGCGATAGCGGACAGAACTACACATTTATTTATCATTAAAAAAATACATACCAACTTTATTAGTCACAAATTATTGGGGTCTACTACCACTCAAGATGGGGGGATAAGCTGTGTCGCACTACGGGTTCTTTTATCACGATTCTTAAAAAGCTAAAAGTTGTTTTAGAGATTAAGAAATTGAAATTGCTTTTAAATCTGTTTTAGATTATTTTTTAGAAATACTTTGTCTTGTTAAAAGCGCCTTTAAAGGAAAATGATATAGTATAACATTATCACGAAACTCTTCTATAAAAAGCAAAAATAGAAGTTCTATCATTTGCTTTACATCTCCTTATTCTTTTCAAAATTTGGGACGTTTTATGCGGGTTAGGTATTGATTATGAAATTATAACGAAAAATTCTCTCTTTTTTAAGTTGGGGACCAACACACCTTTTTGACAAACGTTTGGGGACTAATACGACAATTATTCCCAAAATAAAAATAAAGGAAAAAAATAAAATCTTACGCGCTCTCTCTGCTCTGCTATAGATACTGTTCTTACAATCTTTCCATACACCTCTCTCTCCCTCCCTCACTCTCATACTAACGCAGTGTAATTTCTCTTTCTCTATTCACTTTAATTTCTGTTTCCCCCTTTTGAAGATTTAATTAAACAAATAAACTCACTATGAATATTTTTTTGAATTGCATAGGTCATTATCTAGGTTTTTTTCGGATCGGTGTTGGGGAGCGTGATTGTAGGGAGAGACAATGGCTACTCAGTACGCTGCTCCAGTCGCTGCTACCAAGGTTATCAAATTTCTTTCAATCAAATTATTCGCACGCATTTAATTTTTTTTTTCTAATTTTGTTATTTCAAAGATCGATTTTTATTTTTTTAATGTCTTTTGGCGTGTTTGGATTATTAGGTCGGTTCGTATTTTGTTCAGCAGTACTATCAAGTGTTTCAACAGCAAAGGGATTTTGTGCATCAGTTTTACAACGATGCCAGCTCTATGGTCAGAGTGGATGGGGTAAACAGCCAATCTGCCTCTGAAATGGTGGTAAGCTTTTATCTTTTTATTATATTTTTCACCTTTTTAGGTGGTTGGGACATGTTTTGTGTAGAATTGACATGTTTTCATTCACAGGGGAGATGCTATCTCTGTAAAATTGTTTTCAAATACAAATATGGAGAATATCTCTGTTACACATGAAATCCATTTTACCTGTACTGGACACTCTTAGCTGCCTCATTTTTCCAATTTCTGGCACTGGCTATTCATTCGACCTATGATTTAGCAGCTGACCATAAAAAATAAAGAAGTTGTTTATTGTTTTAATGACGGTTAATAATCATTTACACAGAAAGAAAAGCAGATACTTGTATAATGTGGCTACACATCTTCCTGCTATTAAAATACAAGAGATACTATAAGTTCAGTTATTGCAAGTAATTTTTATATCTGTTTTCTCCCCTTGTGTGGGTTTCTTGGTTTAATTTTGTGGGAGGAACACAGTCTGACATTTGTTTTGTGGACACTCGACACTTGCTTATACGTTTCTGCCTTTTCCTGCAGGAAATTCATCAAATGATTACATCACTAAATTTCTCAGGAATTGAGATCAAGACAATAAATTCTCTAGATTCATGGAATGGAGGTGTTCTTGTGGTTGTTTCTGGATCTGTCAAGTTGAGGGATTTCAGTGGCTGGAGGAAGTTTGTGCAGACTTTCTTCCTTGCACCTCAAGAGAAGGGTTATTTTGTACTAAATGATATTTTTCACTTGCTTGATGCGGAAGTTCCCGATCAACTTCCAGCTTCAGCAGTAATGGAACAGGAACATGATTATCAACCAGCTATTTCTACTCATCATCCGGAACTTCAAGGTATAATAAATAATATGTTTTCCAAATATAGCTGCAAAGAAAGTGTCAGGGTTTTGTTTCGTGTAAGGGAATTTTTCTTATTTACAATACCTCAACTTCTCTCAGTGAATCACATGTATGAAATTTTGACTGGCTAAATTTGGTTCATGCAAATAACTAGACCTGGAAATATCTCATTCAATCTGATGCCCACAAAAAATTGGTTATTTATTTCCTTCAAAGTTGGAGTAGTTAAATAGCAATGTTAGATTCAATCTTGCAAATTCTTTTTGGCAATGTTGATGTGCAAGTGATGGAGATCCTAGTAGATGTATTATACAGAAGAATTTCTAAGTTAGATACTTAATTTAGGAAACACAATTATCTTTTTATTTTATAGATATTCTAGTATTTTATTAGTTGTTTCCTATAAAGGGAGTTTATGCATTGTAATAGTTAGACTTGATTATTGAATAAACTCACATTTCTCTTGATTCTCTTTCTCATTCTTTCAGCTTCTTTTACAATTCTCATGCTTTGTTCAATTGTGTTCTATGTCAACAAGAGTTTGTGAAGGATAGGGGTGGACAAAAGAACCGGAACCAACCAAACCAAACAAGAACCAGCCAGTTCGTTTTGGTTCTGCTTAAATTTTAAATGATTTTGGTTCCTAAAACCAAGAGTTGGTTCTAACTTCTAACCCAACTATTTTTTAATTTATTGTATTTATTTGTTGAATTAGTGAATGATTTTTATTAGACAATATTTTGTTTGATGATAGAACTTTTGTTTGCATTGAATGAGGCTTAATGGTGTAGAATTTTGGTCATGGATCCCAACCGAACCAAACTAAACTGGGACAATTTGGTTGGGTTCTGGTCCAGTTTCACAATTACCGATGGAATCAATGGTTCCATTATAGGAAAATAATTGGTCTTGGTTCTGTTCAGTGGAAACACGCCCACCCCTAGTGAAGAGGGTTCCAAGTCTTTGGTTTTGAGAACTGATAATTCCCACTATGTCCAGGATTTTTGCATTATTGATTCTTGCTGTTATAAAAAAAAATGTCATGGCAAAAGAGGATTTCCTGCCCATATGGATTTTTAAAATACTGTGCCGACATGTTTCATTTTTATACCAGGTTCTGACTATGCTTCAGAGGAGGAGGGCGGGGTATATGTGAATTTTGTAAGCATTGAAGGTGATGTGCCAGTCGAAGAGTACAGTTTTCAAGAGCATCAGGAAGAGCAGGAACCTGAGGCTGAAAGAGTAGAAGAGGATACTACTTCGGAAGACTCAAACCCCCTACTTCAAAATATGGCGGCTACTGTGAAAGAACCTGCACCTGCCATAGAGGAACCTGTTGAAGAGCCTCAGAAGCTGACTTATGCTTCTATAGTATGTACAACAACCAATGGTGCCAGTTAATGAATACATGCTATCTGATTCTTTTGCATTATGTGAAATCTTCTAAATGTGCAATGCCACAGTGTACAAAGCATAATTTTCTGGCTGTCTTATCGATATTGCGTTATCTGAAAATATGCTGCATGAGTCAGTTATAGATGCAGAATCATTGGGAAGTGTTTATAAACTGATTGAATTATAAATAGATAGAAATGGGTGGTGGTTAAGTGGGTAGTACTTGTGGGTTTCTCGAAATGTGTGGATAAAAAGTGGCTTGAATGTTTATAAACTTGTATCAAACATAGGCTCAGTCAACAAGACTTTTCAAGGAGACAGAATACTTAGTGATATATCCAAGTATTTTATCAATACTTCCCCATTTTTTTATATTTCTATCATTTTAAATCAAATACCTGATACCTCAGGTGTTCCACATCAACGTGGCCCTACGAATTCAAATAGAACTGAAGATACTACAATTCGTTATAAACTTGGGCTATTTTAGAGGTTATTCCTGGAGTCCTTGAAAGTTGTACTATATCTATTGCCCCTCCTCCTTTTTAGTTCAAAACTCCTATCATAATGGATTAAAATATTTGTGGATATTTTAAGAACAGTTTATAAGTCAGGGAGACCATCTCCCTGGGCAATCCCCGTGTTCTCCTTTGTCTTTATCTTCATAATTGTCCATGGAATGTAGATGTTTCTTCTGATACTTCCCTACCAACACATGTATTCATATAACCACAGCTAACTATACTAGGATGAACTAATTTTCTCAGACTTTCTTTTAACTCTCCTGTTGTACCTCATCTCCATAGTGCACCAGTGATTTGTTCACTACATTTTTGACTGATTAGTACTCTCCCCATGCTTTCTTGGAACATTAAAAGTTGCGCGCCAAGGGAAAAGCAGCACCATCAGTCAGTTCAAGGCCATTTTTTACTCAGAGCACACCACCTGCTTCAGATTGGAACCATGCATCACAGCCCTCACTTCAGCAGTACAATGTGACATCAGTTGTGCTAGACTCTGATGTGGATGCAGTGGAAGAAAGTTCTCCTCAACTGGAAGGTACATTTTATAATTCACTGTTCTTTTGGGAAGTACAAGTGCTCTGAGTTTTGAGTTTGAGTATATTTTCTATATTGAAAGCATAGCGAAGATTTCTGTATTTCAGTTCATTGTACCAAATTCAATTTTTCTGCAGCTTGTTGCATCAAATGCAATTGTTCTTTGACTTGTTTCTCCAACTTTAATGCCATGGAAGTTTGCATAGTTCATACAGTGTTTAGGGTAAAATCTTGTTTGGGATTGATAAGCTAGAATTTTCTGAGGTTTTAAGGGATCTTCAGTCCACGTCTTCTTTGTCTTGTATTCATCCTTGAGTATCAACGTAATATTAATTAGAGAAATTGAGTTCTGCTGATTAATATTTTTTCAAAATAATCAAATTTTAAGAAGTATTTGTCTTATTTTTTGTCTGGGTTCATGGTTAGATGAGTTGTTACAAGAAATATAATCCATTGAAAAAGCCTAGTTACGTGAATTTCCTGCGAGTTCTTGTAATCCACTAGAAAACACTTATCAAAATTTAATTGTTGAAATTGTTTTTTCAGGGGAATCAAAATCTGTGTATGTGAGGAACCTGCCACTTACAGTTACTAGTGTGGATATTATGCAAGAGTTTAGGACTTTTGGGAAAATCAAGCACGATGGGATCTTCTTAAGAAATCGCAAGGTCTATTTCCCTTCTTATCATTGGTATCGTGTGGTATGATTACATTTGTGTAGTATCTAAATTTTGCAAGTGATGAACAGGATGCTGATGTTTGCTATGCCTTTGTTGAGTTTGAAGATGTGCGCAGTGTTCAGAATGCAATCAAGGTTTGATCCTTTTTCATAGAGTATATGTTTGTTGAAATGACCAGAGATCTAAGACGAGGGCTGTTTCACTAAGACTATGTTTGGCTAACGACCAAAACACTTTTATCCACACATTTCGTATGACTCACAAATACTACGAACTTATTCATCACTCATTACTATCTATTCAAATTTTAACTGTTTATAAACACTTCCCTAATAAGATTACGATCGCGCTATTTGTACAGAAATCTTTGACACCTTCGTTGACAGAATGCCACATGGCGGCCCCCTATTGGGAGGGTGCCTGTTGCGGGCCCCCCGCTGCAGGCGCCCCCCCAATAGGGGGCCGTCATGTGGCATTCTGTCAACGAAGGTGTCTAACGACTTCTGTACAAGTAGATTAATTCATAAGATTAAAGTATTTTTTGTCATCTGCAAATTTTGGAAATAGTTTACCTCGTGCTTAGCATTGTTTTCACTTTTTAATTGGCACAGACCATGTACCTGGTAGTTTAATATTGATTTATTCTGTCTCTCTCTTCTAGGCTTCTCCAATTCAGTTGGCAGGAAAGCAAGTGTACATTGAGGAACGTAGATCAAACACCAATAGTACTTCACGTGGTGAGATAATATTTTGCAAACTGCTATTGCTTTTTTTGACTCTATTTTTCTGCTAAGTTGGATATCTTATGATTTTCTGTTCAAGTTGTCCCCCCCTCCCCCTCCCCCCCACCCTCCTTTTTTTTTTCATTTTCTTATTTCATTAAATACCACAATGAGTCAATGACAGTGTCTCTTTCTTCAACCCTTCTTATCTTTTCCGCTTTCATCATCTCTTGTGATCAAAATTCGAGGTTCATTTTTCTTCTTATTTTCTCAGTATCCTTCTTGACAATCATATCAATTTTACTTGTTCTTCCAACATTTGTTAATGTTTACGACTCTTGTTTGTTCAAAGCTAAAATTCTTGGATATTTGAAAACAGTGCTATAAAGAACACCCCCAACACACACACAGGTGTTAATATTCAGACATTTACATTGCAATTGTCTTGACCAGGAATGGGAAGAGGCAGAGGCGGCCCTTTTGGTGGAAGGACTCTCGGCAGGGGAGGCGATCAATATGCCAGGGACAACAACAGATCAAAGATCAATGGTTTCCGTGGTATATGATTAGAAAATAATGGTCATGAATACCAATAACAAGCCTCCTTGTGTAGCCATAACTTAGTTTAGGTTTTGATCGAAGAGGCCAAAGCTTCTCGGTTTAACTATGAAAATTCTATTGGAAAACATTTTTGTTCCAAACGGTTTTCTTGGTTTATTTTTTCCCATTCCAACGTTATTATGCTTTATTTTATTAATTAAATATATTAAGGTTACAATTTAATATAATTTGTGACTTTAATATAATTTGGTCACAAATTATATATAATTGGTCGCATATCACAAATTTGACATGTCAAAAATTATTTTACGATCGCTATTCGAAAAATTTTATAGGGCACAATTTGTTCATCGATTACAAATAAAAAATTGAAAGTCACAAATTATTTTATAGTCACAATTCAAAAATCTTGTATGTCTGTTTATCGGTCACAAATCAAAAATTTTACATGTCAAATTATTTGTAGGTCACAAATTATTTTACGGTCACAATTCAAAAATTTTATGTCACAATTTGTTCATCGGTCACAAATCAAAAATTTTTTAGTCACAAATTATTTTACGGTCACAAATTAAAAATTTTATAGGTCACAAATTATTTTACGACCACAATTCAGAAATTTTATAGGTCACAATTTGTTCATCGGTCACAAATAGAAAAAAAATTATATGCCACAGCTAGGGGTGGGCAAAACCCAAACCAACCCGAGAAAACCGATCAACCCGACCCAAACCGACCGGGTTGGGTCGGTTTTTTGAAATTTTTGGGCGGGTTGCGGGTTGTGGGTTGGGTAATCGGGTTGGGTTGGGTCGGGTTGCGGGTTAGCAACCCAAACCCGACCCAACCCAACCCAACCCAACCCGACCTAAAAAAAAAATAAAAAATAAAAAATAAAAAAAATCAATCCTTAAGATACCAAAATCGACACGGCTATATAATTATATGCACAAAAGAACTCGAATAGAAAAAAATGTTAGTGAATTTAAAAAATGTTAATACAAAAGAACACATATAATCACAAGCGCAAAAAATTGACAAAAAATAGAGAACGACCTAAACTCAAGAAAGTTGATATACAGCTAACAAAAATATGCCCTCTACACGAAAGTTAATTACTTGAATTCCATGACAAAACAAAATATATTAAGAAGATACTAAAATTCACATGAACCGTGTAATTACTCCAGTGAAAAGAATTCGAATAGAGAAAATAATTCAGAAATAAAATTTCACGAACCTTAAAAATGAATTCTGTAATCTAATATTGGCACACTGAATTGAAAAAGGAGGAGCGTGAATCGATAAATTTTAATTTTTGATTTTCAAGTCATCACTCGAATCAATTTTCATTCAACAACTATATTTTCAAAGATAATTGCCGTCAAATTGTGGGTGCAATATTGAGCAAACCCGTCTCGTGAATAAATAGTCAAACTCGTCTTTGTGAATAAATTTTTTTGAAAATGAGATAGTATTTTTTTTTTGTAAAAGTTACTAATGAACATATCATTGGATTGTACTATTTTATTTTTCAAGTTTATTAACATTGGATGGCTAACGGTTATATTAATGTTATTTTACATCAAAAAAATGGATGATTTTAATTTTTGTGTAATAAATTTTTCTCAAACCGACCAACCCAACCCAACCCGACCGACACATAATTGGGTTGGGTTGGGTTGGGTTTCAACATTTACATGGGTTGGGTTGGGTTGAATTTCTAACAAACCGATAATGTTGGGTTGGGTTTGGGTTGGGACAAAAACCGACCCAACCCAACCCACGCCCACCCCTAGCCACAGCTTATTCATCAGTCACAAATAACAAATATTACAAGTCACGACTTAATAACCGTCACAAATTGTCAAACTATCGATCACAAATTAACAATTTTTTAGGTTACATATTATTTTTTTGTCACAATTTATCCTCTTCATTAGTCACATATTGTTTATTAGTTACAAATTAATCAATTTAATGGTCACAAACGACTGAATAATCTATGACCACCACCTCAAACAAATCAACATATTGCAACGATCCACCACCACCACCTCCACAGGCCCATCACCACCAATATCTCAACATCACCACCACCAATACCAAGAACCACCAGCATCGCCACCAGCACAACCACTACATTGCACACAACCACGTCTCAACCCAAATGCGAGCATCACTCAAATGCTGCTTCCACCTCATCACCACCGCAACTACATCGGCACCACCGTAACTCCACTCCATCACCAGTCCACCACTACTTCATCACCATCGGCACCACTCAAACGCCACCAATACCAACAATCACGACCACCGCACTACCACTACTACCACCTGCACCAACACCCACCATCACAAATATACACAGACACACACTCGGAGATCCATCATCACCACCACCTGTACCGCCACACTACCACCAGTGCACCACAACATTCACCATACCACCAACATGATAGGTCTGACTAGTGTAAAAAGGTCTAGAAATTTCAGATTCGATTCAAAATGGAAGAGTTATGGCTTGTGGCGAAGATCTGTTTCGTCATCACTTTCTTTGGTGGTCAACATGTGGATCAACTATTTCAACCTCTTCGATGGGCCATACCAACGTGGTACTGGAGCAACAGGATAGAGTCATGGCCAAAGATGGTGCCTCAGATGTCGACGGTGAAAGAGTCCATGGCGGCGCTGCTAAATTTATACGCTAGAAATGATAAAAATTGAGAAAAATGATAAAAATTGGTGAAAATGATACAGGTGAGTATGTGATGGGTGTCTAGATGGGATGGGACAAAGTTGGTGGGGGTTTGTATGGGGAGGTTATTCCACCATCGGAGATAGGTAGATCTGGTAGTTAAGCGGTGTTCCTATGCAGGCAGTGTACGACGATGGGTGAAGGATGGTGTCTGCATGGTAGTTCGCGGTGCTGCAGCTACCGTCTGAGTGATCGTCCGAGCCGAAGTAGTTACGAGCCGCCGGAGGGAGAGGATATAGAGAGACGACAGAGTCGAGACTGAGGAGATGTAGGGAGAAATAGAGAAATTGTATAGTTAGGATTTGTATAAAAATAAAATGTCTGATTTTTTAAAAGTGAAAGTTCTTATCTAAGAGTTGAAATTGAGTGTGTAAAACATTGGTTTGTGCAATTTCCTAAAAAAACAAAAAAAATGAACCTTGATATTGGGCCCGACTCAAAGCCAGGCCCAAATACAGGGGCGGACGCCAATGTACTTGGCCCTGGCTTTGAGCCGGGCCAAGAAACATTTTCCAATTTTTTTTTATAAAATATCATTTTAAATAGTTGAATAGATAAAATTACATTTGATTTAACGTTCTGTATACTGTTTTCTATTTATTTTCCATGTGTTACAATAAAAGATGTTTTTTTTTCTACGTGATTTATCAAATTTATTATCCATCTTTTCCTAATCTTCAACATCAATTCAATAAAACTATTTTTTTTTAAGTTAATAAAATATTGAAAAAACGTCATTTGATTTGACACTTCTACCATTAAGAAAAATAAATAAATATTCTTAATATTTATGTTTTAATTAATAATTTGTGTTCAATGAATAAAATTTAAAACCTACCAATTAAAATTGTTTTTATATTAGTTTATTTGTAGATAAAAAAATTATTTTCTTATTCATTTTAAGTTGGGTGATTTTTTTATGAAGAGAAGAATATATAAATTTATAATAAAATAAAAATATATAATTTTTTTTTGTGAAAACAAGTTAAAGTGATTATTAGGCTCAAGAATTTGCCACTGTACGATCAAAATCCTGAACAGCAATCAATTGGGAAAGTAAATTTCCATTTTCATCAAAAAGAGATTGTTTTGGTGGGTGCAAATGCTTTTATTGGACCAGAGTGACCGATGCCCGCATCGATTCCTCAATAGCCTCAAGGTAATAACAAAATTATTTATACATGCAAGTAATGAATCTTAGTTCTGTTTATTAATTGAGGGCTCCAATAGATTTGATCCACTCAGATTGAGAGAATTTGACCTGCGGAGATTAATCATGTCTTAAAATGGGTATTATCCTGCTAAAATAATGTTTGTGCTGTCCAACCTTACAGTAATAATGATTATAAAGAAGAAACTCCCAATTCTTGGCCACTTTGAACTCAATTGTGTGGTTATGAATGACCAAAAAAAAAAAAAGTGTCCTACTTGTCTCAATTGTATTCATGAGCATATTGTTTATTTCAAATTTTTATGTGTTCTCAGGAATGAGAGGTTTCTTTCTTATCCTTATTTTTAACTTTGTTTTCAAGATTTTCGTCTTCTCAAGGTTTGTGTTTGCTATAGAAATGAAATACCAATAGTGGGGCTCGGTGTGAGAACTACAATTTGGAAATGTTCTTTTCAGTTCTTGCCCCTGTTGAAATCATCGTGTATGTTGTTTGTGTAGCGCCCCGAGTTCTGTTAACCCAGATTGCCACGTCATTTTCTTTTGCCCTAATTTCAAAATCAATTTTCGCGGAAATAACCTAATTTTGAAATCACATTTGTAATTGACAAACTGTATCGACAAGTAAAATTCATAGGAATTTAAAATTTAAATATCATATTTTAGAAATAGCGGAAAACGTCAAAATGTTATCAATATTCGAATACAAAAACTTCAAAGAGATAATAATCTTGATAGTCAAATTTTCTATGCCACCACTGCCGGATCAATCACGATCGCCTCCGAAGTCTGCAAATATCGTTAAAATAGTAGAGTGAGTATTTCGAAGAAATACTCAGTAGACTCATCGCCGATAATTAATTTACAGAATAATTGAACACATACTTATGCAATATACAACGTGATATCATCATCTTCTTTGGCTCATTTTTGAAAATCATAGGCTCTTTGAAAACATAGGGTGTGGGTAGTCTTTCTCGTGCATTTAAGCACATTATTGGCTTATTTTCTTGAAAATCATAGGCTCTTTGAAAACATAGGGTGTGGGTAGTCTTTCTCGTGCATTCAAGCACATCATTGGCTTATTTTCTTGAAAATCATAGGCTCTTTGAAATCATAGGGTGTGGGTAGTCTTTCTTTCTTGTGCGGATGAAGCACATAAGTTATGGCAAGCATAACAATATCGTATATCATTCTCATCTTATCTCGTAAGAGATATTCGTCTCTTCTCATGCATTAAAGCATACAAGTTATGGCAAGCATAACAACATCATATATCATTCTCATCTTATCTCATCAGAGATTTTCTTCTTTCTCATGCAATTAAGCATATAAGTTATGACAAGCATAACAACATCATATATCTCATATGATAAATTCTCATCTCATGCATTAAAGCATATAAATCACGTAATCCACATAAAGCATGCAATTATAATTTAAACTAATTAATGGTGGCGAGTCTACCTCAATATATCGAGTTTGTGAAAATAGTGCGAGAAGTAACTTCAATCTCTTAGTGGTCCGTACGTTTCGTCTAGCCAATAGAAAATAAGTTTGAATTAGTATTTCGAACTTTAAAGTTTTAAAGTGTTGAAATTAAGTTTAAGGACTTAATTGAAAACTATTGGAATTGAAATAAATGGCTTAGAATGATAAAATAAAGTCCATGGACTAAAATGGAAATTTATTAAATCTGAAAATAAAACTTTAAGGGCTAAAATAATAACTTTCATAAGTTTAGGGACTAATCTGTAATTATAATAAAGCTGGAAATAAAAGTTAAAAACTGAAATAATAACATATATAGATTAGGGGCTAAATTAAATAACTTTTAAACTAAAAACGAGAAATTTAAGGGCTGAAATTAAAACATAAACAATTAAGGGACTGAAATAAAATAAACTAAAAACTTGGGGGACTAAAAGGAAATTTTCAAAAATTTAAAAAAGTAAAATCCAATTTCTCTTCTCTCTCTCTCATTTACAGAGAGAGAAGAGAAACGAGAGGGAGGAAACTGGGAAGGGCTTGATTTCTACCTTGCCCTTCCCTGATTTCTACCACCACCGACCGGCGGTGGTGGCAGGGCCACCACACGTGGTGGCGCCAGGCTCGTGGGTAGGTGGGGGAGAGTTTATTTGGGCGAATGGCTCGAATCCGTGGCTAATGGAGGTTCGGGTTCGATGATTCTTCGGGTTTCACCGGCGGTAAAAGGGTAAGTATTTGGGTTTTTCGATTGTTTCCTTGGTTTGGGATTTCTTTGGTGGTGGTTTGGGTCGATTTGTAGTAATGTTTTGGATTTTGGTTTCGTGGCCGTAGGTGGTGGAGCTACGGTTTCGGGTTTGGGGATTTGGTGGCTTGAGGTGGCTGGAACTTGGATGATGGTTAGCTTGGTGGTTCGTTTTGGGGCGGTGATGACTCGGTTGTTGGAGTAGTGACTGTCGATTTGGCCGTGTGTGGTGGGGGTGATGTTGGTTCGGTTGTTTGGTTCGGTTTCATGTTGGGCTTGCAGTATGGTGCCTTGCTGTGGCTAATGGTGAATGGTGGTGTTGCAGTGAGTTGAGGCTGGTGTGGTGTTGGTTGTTCTTGGTTTTGAGATGAGGGCAGTGAGTTGATACAGGTAGTAATGTTGGTGGTTTGGTGGTGTGATGGTGAGCTTGTGGGCAGTATGGGCGTATGGTTTGCAGCTGGGCAGTGTTGGTCTCGGCTGCAGTGAGTGCAGTGTTGGTGGTGCAGTGACATTGCAGTGACATTGCAGTGGATTGGTGGTGAAATGTGAACTGCATTGTTCATTGTTGAGTTCACTGTTGATGCTAGAAATGAATTTTCTAGCATCAATGGTGTCTCACATTGGACACAATGGAAATGGGGAGAGAGTTGGAGAGAATGGACAAATTTTCTTACCAATTGAATATTGTGTGAGTGAGTGTGAGTGGAGTGGAGTGAGTGGGGGTATGAATAGTGTTAGGATTAGGGCACAAAACCCTAGACGGGTTATTGGGCCAAGTTATTGGGCTTTAAGGTTTTCTAATTGGGCTAGACTAATAGATTTCGGTTTTGGACTCAATTGAATGGACTTAAAGGAATTGGGCTAAAAGAATTAAAATTAAATCGGGCTTATGAAATTGGACCATAAGTATTGGACTTTAAATAATTGGACTTGATTAAAATTGGGCTAAGACAAATAGAATTAGACTAATAAAATTGGACCTTAAAGTATAAAGTATTGGACTTATATTAAATTGAACTTTAAATAATTGGGCTAGAAAAATTGGGCTTTCGTAATTGGACTTGAAATTAATAAAAATTGGATTTAAATAAAATAATTCGAAATTGATAATAAAATTATTATTCGGGATCGGATTCGATCGGATACATTTGAATTCAATATAATAACGGCTAGACGAACGCGCTTCTCTAAAAATTTGGGTTAACGTTCTAGCGACACGTTTTTCGAGAAAACTATTTTATTTAAATTTAAAAGTTCGCGGTCGCTACAGTTTGCATAGTTAAGCTTGAGCTTTGTTTCATGATCATTGATCTGCATTACATTTCATTATAGTATGTTTCACACAATGTACATGTTAGTTAGTCCACATTGGTTAGAACGGGAAACATTCCTCTCAAGTTAAACTATAAATATGGTGCCTCTCTTGTAAACAAAACACACCATTCAATACAATTCTCCTCTTTGTATTGTCTTATTTTCTCTCTTAAATTCTACTTGGTATCAAAGCTACTATTCTTAGTGGTTCTCGGTATATTAAGAATTGAGTATGCTCTATGATTGCCGCTATTAGTAGATCCTTCACATCAGAAAAACCTCTTGTGTATCCTCTTTATACTTGTTGGGTCGTCACTATAGTCGGAGTCTTATTCTCCATCGACGTCATCTCATTACCACTCCATCAATCATTTCCTGACTAGTTCAGTTCGATTCCTGTTATTTTTTTATCTTTGTCCTTTTCTAGTTTCGCGCACATTATGGAGCATCTTAAGGCCTCACAACTCATTGTCATTGTCATGGAAGGACTCAACTACACTACATGGACTCAGGCTATGTCAAGCTTTCTTAAGGGCAGAAAGCTATGGCGCTATGTCACTGGTGATATCACCGAACCAAAGAAAGTCGTTGGAGAAGACAATACAAAATACATAGACCGTCTCGAAGAGTGGGATAGCAAAAATCACCAAATTATCACTGGATCTTTTCAACCTAACAACAAAGGGCATCCATCTGGATCTTCAAAATTCTACAATTACTGCAAGAAACTAGGACACGTTCTCTTGGAATGCCCGATTAGAGTTTGCCAATTCTGTCAGAGCAAGCCCATGGTCATCTTCAACGTGATTGTTTTCAAAACCCCAATAGACACTCCCATCAATACATGTCTTGCGGTACACATTCTAGATCTGTCGCCACTACTACAGTGAGACGTTCTCTGCCTCTGACATAGAGGAAATTGTCAAACAAGTCCTTGCTCATTCTGGTAATCTACCTTCTACTGCTATGTTGGTCACCTCATGTAATTCATGTTGGTTTTTTGACTCTGCATGCTGTAATCAGGTGTCTATGTTAGAGACAGAGACATCTAATTGGAAGTAGTGAATGATGAACTTTCGCAGTAGTGGTGGCAGATCTAGAAGGAGTACCGCGAGACATGTATTGCTGGGAGTGTCTGTTGGGGTTTTGAAAACAATCACGCTGAAGATGACCAGGGGATTGCTTTTGACAGAATTGGTAAACTCGAACAGGACATTCCAAGAGATTGTGTCCTGATTTCTTGCAGTAATTGCAAAATTTTGAAAATCCAGATGGATGCCCTTTGTTTTTGGGTTGAGGTCCTCTGGAAGTGGCGTAGACAGCATTTGTAGAGGTCGTCTTGCGAGGGGCAAGACGAGTTTCCTCCGAAAGAAGTTCAGTAACAGTTTGATCTAAATTAGGTAAGGGATTGCGATGGAGGAGAGATGCACGAGCATGCTCAAACTCATTAGTGAGGGCCATGAGAAAGAGAACCAATTATTGCTGATCTCGATAGTCGGAAAATGTCTTAGCATTTTTGGCACCAGTAAACTCTGGTTCTGAGGAAGCAAGTTGATCCCAAACATAGTGCATCTCAGATAAGAAATTATTGATGGATTGCCCAGGCTGTTGTTGCATACGATGTAGAGTGCCTAGAAGTTGGTATTGATAAGACAGATTTGTGGCAGTGTAGCGTTTCTGTAGAAAACCCCATAGTGACTTGGAAGTCTTGAATCTACCAAACTGGAGACTGATGGAGCGTACGCATGTGTTGCAAATCCAAGTGATAATTTGGTGGTTTTTTCCATCCCACTCTTCAAGACGGTCTATGTATTTTGTGTTGTCTTCTCCAGCGATTTTTTTTGGTTCGGTGATATCACCAGTGACATAGTGCCACAACTTTCTGCCCTTAAGAAAGTTTGACATGGCCTGAGCCCATATAGTATAGTTGAGTCCTACCATAACAATGGCAATGAGTTGTGAGGCCTTAAGATGCTCCATAATATGCACGAAACTAGAAGAGGACAAAGATAAAAAAATAACAGGAATCGAACTGAACTAGTCAGGAAATGATTGATGGAGTGGTAGCGAATGACGTTGATGGAGAATAAGACTCCGACTATAGTGACGACCCAACAGGTATGAAGATGATATACAAGAAGTTTTTCTGATGTAAAAGATCCATTAATAGTGGCAATCATAGAGCATACTCAACTCTTGATATACCAAGAACCACTAAGAATGTAGCTCTGATACCAAGTTGAATTTAAGAGAGAAAATAAGACAATACGAAGAGAATTGTATTGAATGATGTGTTTTGTTTACAAGAGAGGCAACCTATTTATAGTTCAACTTGAAAGGAATGTTTCCCTTTCTAACTAATGTGGGACTAGCTAGACAAAACACACCATTCAATACAATTTTCTTCTCTTTGTATTGTCTTATTTTCTCTCTTAAATTCAACTCTTTGAATGGCTTATATAATTTTAACGTCTACTTGTTCCTTTGTGGTAACCAATGCTTGAATATACAGGTTCACAATTTGGTAGCTTGAAAATCGGATTAGGAGAATTAGAGGTTTGTGAAGTAACTAAGTTTGAGTTTATATGGGGATGTAATGTATCTCAGGATGGGAAACGGGGCATTAGTTTCTATGAACCAATTGGAATACCTGATGGATTCTTTACCCTTGGTCACTACTGCCAATCTAATGAAAAACCTTTACGAGGTTTCGTTCTTGTAGCCAGGGAAATGTTCAAATCTGCGCCAGGACATAGTTGCTACTCTAAATCTGACTCCATGCCAGCTCTCATGACTCCTGTGGATTATACATTAGTTTGGTGTTCAGATGATGGCGGAGATGAAAATTTTGATAAATGTGGTTACATCTGGCTACCCCCAACCACCCGAGGGTCGGAGGGTGGTTATAAAGCTTTGGGCTTTGTGGTGAGTCTGGTGACCAAGACCTCTTCATCTAGGAATGAGTGGTAGAGGTGTCTCAGTAGGTAGTTTCTTTTGCAGTGGCCACTGGATCCCAGGAGAGGAGCTGGATATTGCGTGCTTGAAGAACTTAGATAATACATTACATGCAATGCCGAATCTTTGATCAAATTCATGCACTAATCAGGCACTACGAACCTATTGTCTTCTTCCATCCTGATGAGGCCTATTTGCCAACTTCTGTTTCATGCTTCTTCAAAAACGGGGCACTATTGTACAGAAATGGTGATTCATTCGGCATGGCCATTGATAGCGAAGGTTCCAATCTGCCTAGGGGAGGGACAAATGACAGGGAGTATTGGATGGATTTGTCAACTGATGGTCACAAGGAGAGCGTTAAACATGTGATCTTAGAAAGAACCAAACTGTACATATATGTAAAACTGGCATCAGGCAGGACTTTCACTGATGTCTTGATGTGGGCACTCTGAAAGTAGGATTGATGGACATTGCTCTTAGCAAGATTGGTCAAAATGTGGGCGATTGGGAACATTTTACACTTCATATAAGCAACTTCACGGGTGAGCTCTGGTGCATATGTTTCTCACAGCACAGTGGCGGTGTATGGGTAGAAGCTTTTGATTTGGAGTTCGTCGATGGAAATAAAGCCATCATTTATTCATCAAAAAGTGGTCATGCTAGCTTTCCGCATCCTGGAAATTATATTCAAGGTTCCACAAAGTTTGAGATTGGAGTGAGGAATGATGCTGCTCATAGTAACTATTATGTGTAATCAAGCACACAATTCGAGATTGTTGCAGCTGAATATCTTGGAGATGGAGTCATTAATGAACCATGTTGGTTGCAGTATATGAGAGAGAGGGGCCCGGAAGTTGTGTATGATTCAAAAACTGAACTGGATAAAATCATCAGTTTCCTGCCTCTGGCGCTTCGATATTCATTTCAGAACATTTTTAGCAAGTTAACTATGGAGTTGCATGGGGAGGATGGCCCTACTGGGCCGAAGGAGAAGAACAACTGGCTTGGGGATGAAAGAAGTTAGGCCTTTTGAAGCTTTTCCTTATGTTGGTCTCCTCTGCAGGTATGCTATGCCGTGCAGAAAGTTGAAAAAAATTGGCGGAGGTAAGGGTTGTCCAAAATCATTGAAACAACTGGCTGAGCCTTACCATAACGACTAGCAGCTGGGCCAGTCGAGATCTTTGTCGTTTTTCTCTGTAATTTAACAGAATAGAAGCTATCGGGATACTGATGGCCTTGGTTCCTCACCATAAAAGATGTTACAGATATGAGGACGAGAAAGGCACGAGTTGCAGAATAATAAGCAGAGCTATTTTTATTGATAGAATTGAAATCAATTAGATTTCTTAGTTGTTTTGATGATCGGGAGAGATTAGGAAACAAGCTAATGACTGAAATTGTCATAAGGATAATAGGTTACAGTTTTCTCTTTGAATTGTATTATTACACAGAAGGGTAATATCTTCTTGTGTTTGTTAGGTTAGATAGGTCCATCACGCAGAGACCCAATGGAAATATGGATTAATGTCGTGAATACATTAGCCCTTTCAGCCCGAAAAGCACGGAGAACTTCAGGGCTCGAAACTTGAATTTCTGAAATGAAATGAATCATAGTTTAATCTGTTTCAGCGGTTAGACTCTTAATCCCTTGCATTTTGCAAATTGTTCCTTTACCATCGTATCACTTAGTTTCTGCTAGTTTCATTCTTACATGATTTTAATGAAAGTTACAGTTTTTGGGTGAGTAGGATTGCTCTTGTCCGATTATGGATTATCGAGCCAATTGCTTGAGGATTGACATGGCACGCTTAAAGTCTCCATAACTTCCTAGTGCTAAAACCACCTGCGATCATCGCGTCTCTGAGGTAACAGAAGTTACATACAGCTCCCTTTTTTGTGAAGTCACTGTAGATTTTAACTTGGTGAAATTTTATCTCATTTTTGTATGTAAAAAGTTAGTGCCCTTGTATTTATTGAGAGCTCAAATGGGATACACCATGTACTCACCTGCATTATATCTGTCTATATTTGTACCCTTTGGTTGCACTGCCCTTGCCCTTAATAACTAGAGCAATTTCAAATGTAGTCATAATTTTGGTGTCGAATTTGGTTTATGTCTGGGATAGCAAGCAAACGTAGTGTTGATAGAGGATATATTAAAGGAACAACGACTTAGGTTGTTCATAAGAGAGACAATCTCGACAGGACATGTCAAAAGGAGGAAGGTCAACTTAAATTAAAGAGGCAATACCAATATCTTGATATTGGCAATATAGGAAAATATGCAGGAGTTAATGAATGAAGCAGATGACAAACAGCACAATTCGGGAATTATCTGGTCTGCTGGAGTAGTGTGGTCTTGTCTGTCTTTTGACCTCTTAAGGTGACTGCCATTTGAGATTCTCTCAAGTACAAGACTAGACCTGGCTTATAGGATGGGTAGTGAACTAAAATGACCAAAATATTAGCTTTTGGGAGCACTTCTCCATAAAATAACTATGCTCGAACGAGGTTGAATAGTAGTTTATTCTCAAACAGAACAAGATTTGGATACGAGTGGCCACTCAATCAGCGATGATATTTGTTCCCGTTAACTACTTTGGACGACCTTCCCACAATGATCATCAAAAAATGACTCGCGGCGTTTGTCTCTTTCCATAAATATTGAATGTCACTCTATTCGTTTTCCTTCGAACTACAATTATCACCAGCACCATTTCCTCGAGCAGCAGTGAATGCTAAGTGACGCACTTATTGGCACGACTTGTCTTGAATCACGCCAATGAACTCGAGTTGTGACATGCACCGATGTATGTTACCCATCATCAAAACCGACTGCGATTATTATTCTTGTAATTGCAATCAATCTGTGTGGTGAATTTGACTGTTAGTTGATATTCATTATCGATGTACGTTACGTTTCGAGTTCTTGATTCAATTTTTGATAAAACGGGAGGTTGTGGCGGCAGCTAAGACCGGACACTACTGTCGACAATCAAATGTGATTTACATTACATTCAGAAAAAGCGAAAAAAGAAGACTGGAGACAAATCCCACGGCTATCAAATTGCAGTGTCAAGTTGAAGAAATAAGGTAAGCGTGAAAATACATAATCAAAACATAGTGATTTTTTTCTCATTATAACTAGTATCCTCTTAAGGGTCCCATTTCGGATTTATCTATATTTGTAATCATGTATTCTTCAAAAATCACTTTTTTTAAAAAAAATCAAATTACGAAACATGTTACATAAAAGTTGAGACACAAATTAATATACTTTAGCTTAATCGCGTTCCACGTGTCCCTAGTACCCATATTGGGACCCACAATATGTCGGTTTGTCCTTTGGCTAAGTCTTGTTTTGTCCCCCACCTCAATTCTCAATCTTCTAAGTTACGACATCGTTAGAACACTTCTATTTTTCGCGATAATTTCAAATTCTCCCCCAAGTTACTACGTGAAAGTTACCCTTTGTCCTGGTGCATATTGGCTTCAAGGGGAAGCTTCTTTTCTTTTTTCCTTTAATTTATTTTTTAAGATGGAGGAGTGACTTTAGCTAGTCCTCATTTGGCGGAAGTATAAAAAAATTCTATCTGCATCTATCTTTTCCTTCTTTTAGTCGAATTTCGATAAAGAAGAAGAAAAAAAAGGGGATTTTCTATTTTCGAGTCAATATGAACCAGAGAGGTGCAATTTTTACACTGTTTTTTATACTAGCAAAATGAAGAAAAATATCAAGACGATAAATTGAGAAGAAAAATACGATAAATTGGATTTCCTTGTTAGTTCAGACAATGGTTGATTGTTTGTTTAGTCGATGTAGGAGAAGTCTACGATAGAATGTTGCGCACAAAGCCGACATCTTGGACCCACCTATTCCCATAACTGCCTTCCACCCACCACGCCTCCGCCACCAAAAACGCCCTTTTCTCGCTGAACCAAAAAAGTTACTTTTTAATATGTCTGCAAAGTTTTTAATGGAAAATTCACTTCTTGGCGGTGGCGGCGGTGGGTGAAATTTCTGGTGGTAGGTCAACTGTATCAAGGGAAGAAAAAGCATGGCTATGTCATCTGAGGAATCTTGTTCATACCCAGATGAGTCTAAGTTGGAGTTAGGCCTTGGCCTGAGTCTTGGCGGCGGTGGCGGCGGTGCAAAGTCTAAGTCTAAGCCTTCGCCGGCGGCAGTGGCGGCGGCGGGTCCTTGGGGTCAATATGCTAGAATCTTGACGGCTAAAGATTTTAGCTCTGTGGTTTCTACTGAAGAATGTTCATCTTCTTCATCTTCATCTTCTTCTGTGACAAAAGCTAATAACAATCCCTTCTGTGGGGTCAAAAGAACTGCTGAACCTTCTTCACCACCCAGCCGGTCTGGCGCAAGGTAATAATATAATCTTTTTTATCTGATTTTATGAATATTGAGCTTTTTGGGGTTCACAATATTGGATAATGGAATGTGTGTTATATGATTTATGGAGTTTTTAGAATTCCTATTTTTTATTTGGATTTTATGTTATTCCCTCTAAATATGCTGTTCTATTGTACATGATATTGATTCTCAAAGAATCTGATGCCTGAAGAAAAGAATATTGCTTATAAAAGGTCTAGAGCCCGGAAAAACGAGAAGGGTTAGTAGGTTGATAATTGATATAAAACTTTGTTGGATCTTATGCATAAATCCTAATCTGTGAAAAAAGAATTCATGTAACCTTGTATCTCCACATCACTAAACTAAGGCACACGAAAAGCAAATTCAAATCAAGCAAGGTTGATTTCATCTGAATGTGCTAAGAATTTCTGGAGTTTTGAATAATTGAAATCAATTCAAGACCTTAAGAGATTCTTTGATATTAGCTATCCCTGGTTCATCAATCTTCACTTGACGAAGCATTTTTACTTTTAAGTGCTCTTTAATTGACGCTGAGAATTGGATATGTTAACCCTTTAATGTATTTAATTGCACTCACTTTCCTTATCTCGCAACGGCCCCTGAAATTCCAGATTACTGACGTGGAAATGACACTTCTGTCAATTCGTATCTGTTTCTGGAAAATGGAAACTAACAAATACATTATTTGTTAGCTGAATCTAATTATATACACATCCATTGCTTGTCATGTCAATATTGTTTTTATCCTTGGAGATTTGGTAATATCTGCAACTGAAGTACGAGTGCCATCAAGATGCGTTTTTTCCCTATTTGTATTTTATAATCACTATCAGTGTTTGTTTGAAGAACTGTAATTCAGCTGCTTAAAATTTTGAATGAATTAATCTATTTATCTTTGCTCGTGCAATTTTATGAAAACAGCCAGGTTGTTGGATGGCCTCCTATAAGAACTTACAGAATACAGAGCTTGGTAAACCATGCAAAATCACCAATGACTGAAGAAATTACCTCGGTTGTTGATAAATGTAAAAGCAAGAATACTATTGTGGACAAGACAAATTGTGGCAGCACCTTGAACAGAAATGTTGCTAAGGAAAAAGGGCTTCTCAAAACTTCCTTGTTTGTGAAGGTGAACATGGACGGGATCCCAATTGGAAGAAAAGTAGATCTGAGTGCCCATAGCTGCTACGAGACTTTATCTCAAACACTGGACGACATGTTTAAACTAAGTGCAGTAGTTGGTGCAAGAGGTAAGTTCCTAATTTTTCATATAATATAGAGCTAATATTGGGGTGAATCACTGTAAACTTGTGTGTTCACTTGCGTGTTTCCGATTTTCGTGATGCTTATTATTGCTTTCGTAATTAGTACTAGGGCTTAATCTATAACATTATAGTTTCACTTTCATGTCCTTCCAATTTGTGAAGAGCTTTGCAAAACAATGTGCTTGTTAAACCTACTATTGTTCCCATGCCACCCACCCTCAGGTCCTGCACCAGCCCTCCCTGACATTTGTTTGTTTAAATTATGATACCCCTGAAGAAAAAAATAGAAAAAGAAAAACTATTGAATTCTTCAAAAGTGATGTGTAGATTAAAGGTATGGTCTTCCTTAACTAATGGAAAACCAACAATCATTTTACGGGTGCTTAAAATATCCATGCTTACAGTGAACTTCCTTAACCGATTCTGATGCTTTGTTGAATATTAGGATCAAACGCAGAGGAGCAAGTTGTAAAGACAAGACCTTCGAGATTGCTGAATGGTTCGTCTGAGTTTGTGCTCACCTATGAAGACAAAGAAGGAGACTGGATGCTCGTTGGAGACGTTCCTTGGGAGTATGTCCCTTTGACTTCACATAATAAATAATTTCTGACTGATATTCTGTATCTCCATGCCCAGTTTATGTTTTCGTCAAAAACATTAAAATAGAAGGAATAATTTATATTGATATCTTTAAATTTAACGTTTCCTCTATATGGTTTCTAATGAACGTCATCGTGTTTATATTGACAATACCATGGCTACTGTGATATTATCAGGATGTTTCTTAGCTCAGTGAAGAGGCTTAGAATCATGAGGACAGCTGAGGCTAATGGACTTGGTATGTTGACAGCTTATGCTCCCTCGTGCTTATAAGTTCACTTTAAGCCACCCCAAACCTGTCTCCAACAGCATAAGCTTATGACTGAGGTTATTCAACAATGTCTTCATGCCTTTTATATGTCTCTTCTTGATTGCAGCCCCAAGATCTAACGAAAGGAACCGGACACAGTCGATGGCACCAATATAAATTATGTTCCAAATCTTGTTAAGCAGAATGAAGAACAGAGATATAAATAGAGATGCTGTATGATCGAAGAATTTTGTCGAGGCAACCTTCGGTTTTGGTCGTCTTTGCTTGTATGATTTTGGTCACTTTTTTTTATCGTGCTTTACACTTTCCACACATTACATACATGCCACTCTCTGAGGGAGTGTTTTGTTATACAAAACACAAGTGCTAGTTTTTCGTGACATATAGGTACACATCCTGCGCTGGAAGTGATTGTACCTATGATTGTACCTATGGGAGTTTCTGCTGGTTTTGTTCTGATTTTTCTGCACCCACAAACTGTTAAATCTTAATCTTCGATAGTGAAAGAATACATGAGTGGTTTTTATGCTCAAGCCTGTTGGGATGGTGCTGTTATGTTATATTGTTTGTTAAATTTCTTTCTTCCTCAAGATATGCAGCAAGTTTCAATGAACGAAAAAGTAACAAGAACTCGAGAATAATTTGGTGTTTTGAACTTAAAATGTGCTTAAATGCCACAATGAAAGGTTGATTTGCAAATTTTTTTCTGTTTTGGATGCAGGCACCTTAGCTAAATAATTTTACATATATGACAAAAATTACAGAGTTATTTGCAAGAGAAGGCCTAATCTCTCCAAATAGGCACAAGGTTTCTGAACCTATTAGAAAAAAACTAGATACAAATCAAAAACTAATAAATAATAATGGCCTGGAAGGATCGCAGAATTTGTTCTTAGAGACTGCCATTTACATGTGATGTGCTAAATACTGGCGTATCTTTGTTAGCAGAATTTCCTCCATTGCTGCTACTTTTTCTTAGAGGTTTTTATCCTCTGAGCATTGTTAGAACATCCCGCATGGAAGGTTTATCCTTGGGGACCTTGGCTGAACAGAGTATGGCTATTCGTAGGACTAATAACATCTCTTCTTGAACATGTTTAGTGTTTCCTACAGTTGGATATAGAGCTTCTTCTAAAGATTTATTGAGCATTTTTCTGCACGTCCATCCTACAAACAAAAGATTCTCCAAATTCAGGGTCCAATGGCCTTCTCCCGGTGAGGAGTTCCATTAGTACTACTCCGTAGTTATAATGTCACTCTTCTCGTCAACCGTTAACGAGTATCCATATTCTGTCGGCAATTGTCAAGATAAACAATGGTTATTTGTACTCATATTAATAATTTCTAAGAGCTTATTTGACAGGACTTTTAAAAAGTCAAAAATTACTTTTGAGACTAAAGAAATTGTCTTTGGGTCTATTTGAATAATTTTTTGAAAGTAGAGATATGATTAGAATAGCTTATGAAGAAATTTGGTCCAAGGTAACTTCACCAGAAAGCTCTTCTTAAAAAGGTAGAAACGGAAGTTATCCCAAATAAAACCTAAAAGTTCAAGAAATATAACTGATAGATAAACAGGAGGAAATCATATGGTAGCTCACCAGGGGCTATGTATCCGTATGATCCTGCGACCACTGAGACTGTTTCGTTCTTCTTAAGCATCTGTTTTGCCAGCCCAAAATCGGCAACTCTTGCCTCCAGATTGGCATCGAGCAATATGTTGTTCGACTTAACATGGATTACTGGTGGAAAACAATTGTGGTGGAGGTAAGAAAGTCCCAGTGCAACTCCAAGCGCTATATTATAGCGTGAAACCCAATCTACTAGCAACCTTCCGGCTTATTTTCCATGTAAAGCTTCTCCAAGGCTACCGTTTTGCATGTACTCGTAGATTATCGTTGCATCAGAATCATTGTGAATAAATCCTATTAGTCTTACAATGTTTCTATGTATTAATTTCGCTAAACTTCACCCACACGATCTTCACTGTCTCCCATTCGATATCAGTTACAGATCTCCAGAGTTTATTGACTGCAACAGTTGTACTTAACCGTTGAATCTCAGCATTGTAAACTGTCGTGGTTGCCCCATACCAATCACATTCGATTCCTTAAAGCGAGCTAGGATATCCTTGGTATTGAAACCGAGCCTCTGGAATGCCATCAATCTCCAAGGCCACTCTCCACTGCCCATTTCAGTTTTTTGCTCGAAAAAGTTCCCATCATACAATCTACGATACAAAGTTCGTGCTCCGAAAGCTGCTACAACAAGATCTAGAAGCGTCGAAGTTCCAATCACCCATCCTGCAATGATGTGTTTAACGTGGAGGCCATGCTGTTTTGAAGTGTATGCCCCATTGTAAGAGCACGGAGGAAGCACTCCCCCACAAAGACCAGCATTGCCCACAAGATCATTTGGGTTTATAGTTCTGAGCATGCCATTTGCAGGGACAGACCCCTCTAGCTTGTTTTAAGAAACATCGAGCATTTCTAAGGCTGGTGAATTCCCTATATTTTCTGGTATCCCTCCAGACATTGAGTTATTAGACAGATCCTAAACGGCTAATGTGGGATCCTGGAAATTGCTTTTGGGATGGCCCCACTTAACTGGTTGTTCCGAAAATTCAGTCTCACTAATTTCTCACATGAAGCAATACTAGCTGGCATGCTTCCAGTTAAGGGGTTTGAAGAGAGATCTAGCACAGAAAGTGACTGACATTCTTGGAACTGATCCAGAATTTATCCTACCAAGTTATTACCGGAGGCCAAGAAGTTTCGCAAATTCGGGATTGAAAGAGTGGATGAAGGAAGATAAGAGAAGACTGAAGGTGGTTTCTAGACAAATCAATGAAAGAAAAGTAGGAGAAGAAAGATCATTCGGGATTTGACCGGTTAGACTACCATTCGCCAGTTCCAGCCTCTGAAGTTTCTCGAGTTTTCCAAAGTCAACAGGGATTGTGCCAGAAAGAAGATTATTTTGCATTCTTACGTGAAATAGGGACGTGCAAGTTGACAAACCAAATGGAATTGGACCGGAGAAAGCATTGTTAAACAAAATGAACTTTGTGAGGTTTAACCACCTTTAGCGCATGTAGCCGGGATTGGCCCAGAAAAGGCGTTAGACGAAATATCCAACCATTGAAGTGCTGAATTACGGCCGAGATCATTTGGCAAAGGACCTGACCAAGAATTGTTTCATGGTTCCAGTACCTCCAGTTGAGTTAACTCCCCAATTGCAGAATATGGTTTTCAACTCCATTTTTCTTATCTCAAAAACTCACTTTTCCACCATTCTTTTACAAGAGGTGGAGATTGTAGCTGAAACAGCCTAGTTTTAAATTAAAAACCTTAAAGAAGAGAAGATAAAATGATCGGTATTGAAATATATAAATATCATATAATCATATGGAAATTATTAGTTATTTTTTATGAAGAACTCGTAAGATCTTGAGTTCTGTAATAACTGTTAAGCTGCATATGATTACTGAAAATTTTGGATATTACGAAATTGACTCCGACATGAATTATGGAGAGAAGGCGTTCTTAGAACAATTTTTTCTTGTTTGGTTATTAGCAATCAACTTAATTCAGTAAAGAGGGGAAAATATTCTCTCTCTCCGCCACCAATTCCTCTACCAGTTAGATAATCGGGACAGGATGGGAGCATGGTTCCCCATCCAAAATTTCTAAAACTGTTCAAAATATTTTTAATTTAAATCTTATTTAAAAATATAAAAATAATAATTAAACGGAGATAATAAATGAATGACAAACATTCATATGAGTTAAGGTTAATCGATTGTTAAGGTTGGCCCATACAACATGGTACCACACCCCCTAAAGGCTAAAGAAAAGTTTAAAAAGAGGACATGAAAATTGCTAAGGGAATCTTTCCATGTTAAGAAGGGTACACCCTTCTAACTTTATAATCTTGGTCGAGATTGACTCTTTCAAAATACGCATCTTGAACCGACCTTCAGCCGACACTGAAATTGTCCTTGTAATGGGATTCCATTCTTAGGTATTGTCACTCTAACGAAATTTAAGTACATCACGGAGGCAATGATTGACTTCTATCTCGATTACCCACTCCTCTTCTCGTGGCGTCCGACACCTCAATCCTTGGAGGGACATCTTGGTCATGTCCACAATGGGAAGAAAGTTTTATCTTTTTCTTCTTGATATATATATTTTTTTTTATCATTTTGACTTGATACAATTAAATTTAATTGAGTCATTTATCATTTATGAAATGCATGTTTGATATATTGAATTGAGCAAACATGAAGAGAGAACATAACATAAAACGCAATCATTCATAATCTCATGACATACTTAGCCAAAAAAAAAGTTACTTAACACAATAAAAAATTGTCCAAATTCACATGCAAACATGTGGGGAGAGTTCAATTTAAAACCATAGTGCAGTGTCACTATGTAGTATGTGCTAGTAAAGTGGATGAAGCCCATGTGAAATCTCATCTTCCGAATCCTTAGTAGTATCCCTCCCTCCCTCCCTCCTATTATGAGAGTGAAAACTGTGAAATCATTCTTCACTAGTGTGTGTTGACATGTATGTGTACACTAATATACAAAGGTATTGTTAGATGTATGTTAAGATTTGAAGGAGTTTGGTGGGGGTGGGGGTGGGGGTGGGGGTTGGGGTGGGCTGGGACAACTACACATTCGATACTGATGCTGCCAAAAATCGTACCTGTTGATTTCCCGAGCTTGATGACCGAGAATGAGCACGAACGAGGTCTTCCGGTACCTGAAACAAAGGCGTCGAGGGTTGGCCTCGTCGCCCCTCCGATGCTTAAGTCAGAGAGAGAATAGAGAGAGTAAATATATGCTGAAAATGTGTGTAAAAACGTACCTGAATAATGAATATGGGTAACATATTTATAGTAGTAGGTAGTCCAGTTCAAGTGGGACTCTTCTCCTTACTTCCCGGAGCGGTATTAGAAACCCGGTAGGGGTCTTGTATTGTTAGGAGTGATTCCAAAGCAATGACTCCTTTGCGACTTAGGATTCCTTTGATGGGCCTTGTTGTAGGGTGAGGAATTCTGGTGAATGAGGATAGGAGATGTTTGATCACGGGCAGAACAAGTGTATACCCCGACCACATATGAACCCGAGGACTGCCGTTGTGTAGTCTAGGCCGATCCGGTGAGTATGTCCTCGAGGACATATATCCCGATCACATACGTAACCCGAGGACAGGAGGCTCGTAATTCAGAGCACGGTCAATTGTTAGTGCTCGGGTATAAACTAATGATTACATCAGTGGCCGAGGACAGGAGGCTCGTAATTCAGAGCACGGTCAATTGTTAGTGATCGGGTATAAACTAATGACCACATCAGTGGCCCCCGTGCAATCATGCTCGAGATTATCGAGGATGGGTGCAACATCGCGTTGTAAAAACAGGGGCCTTCACATGCTCGAGGGCATACGCCAGGATGACGCCAGCCCTATGTGAAAAATGGCGGTTAAAATTCGACCCTTGGATGTGTGACACGTGTCCAGATCCAAGGGCTGAGGGGACGACCTTTGGCCTCCCTCTCCGGAAGGCTATAAATATCACCTTTCCCTTTCATTTTTCACTTTTCACTCTCAGTAACTTCTCCTGACCCTCCTCGAGATCGTGTATTAAGGTAAGAGCTCGAGCATTTAAGTTGTTAATTTAGGTAGTTTTAATTCCCAGATAGGATGTCGAGCAGTAGTAGTGATAGCTCCTCCTCATCCTCAGGAACAACTCCTGAGGTTCAGGCAGGACCGATTATACCCGTGGCCATTCCCATAAGTGCTCAGCCTCGAGCTCAGGGGACACCGATCCCGTTCACCCATCCCGACCAACCCTGTAGGTTTAGGGAGCACCTGGCGGTGGCTTGTGCTCGGGAATTTGGGATTATGCCGGGCTGTGACATTAGGTCGCCCGAGCAAGAGGATAGAATGGTACTAGCTCGGGACGGGGAGTTTGTTGTTTTTAGGGATTCTTTGAAGGGGGGTTTTAGGTGGCCTCTTCATCCTTTCTTCCTGGCACTTATGGTCGAGTACAATATGTGCCCGGGCCAGCTAGTGCCGAATGGGTGGAGGATGTTGACTTATTTTTTTATCGCGTGTAGATACCTAGGAATAGAACCATACATCGACCTCTGTAGGATGGTCTTCGACCTGAAGCAACTTCCCCAATTCACATGCTTCGCTTATCTTTCAACCCGAGGGGGGTTCAGGGTCCCGAGGATGCCCAGTTCGTTAAAAGGGTGGAAGGATAAGTGGTTTTTTGTCATTCCTCGGGATGTCGATCTCCCATTTAGTCCTCGGTGGGGGTTTCCTGATACGTCGAGTTTTTGTGAGGGTCAGGCTTATTTCGAGTCCCTAGAGAGAGATAGGCAGATGCTAGAGGATCTCGAGCCTCTCGTGTATGATATGGATGATATCCTCGGGGATGATATCCTCGACCTGGCCGGGTTGAAGGGCCTCGAGGGTAGGCCTTCATTCTCTGTATTTTATTTTTGTCAAGAATTACCATATGATCGGGCTAATGACTTTGTGAATATTATGCAGGCATGGCTTTTGATCCGAGCGATCTTCGACAAGCGGTGAATAGAAAGAGTAAGGCTCCTCAGGCTCGGGCACCGGGTCAGAAAAAAGGTCGAAAAAGACCTCGAGATGCTAGGTACGAGCCTAGTGGTCCTGGGGAGTCGTCGAGAGCCCAGGCAACATCCCCGACCGGGCTGAGAGCTCCTCCTGCCCGAAGCACCCGACAAGATACTCCTCGAGGAACGCCGCCTCCTCGATCTCAGCCGGCTATCGTAGATCTCGAGGATGAGGAGATCCCGCAAAGGCCTGGACGCCCGGGGGATCATGAGGTCTGCTACTTGGTCCCGGACATTGTGAACAAATATCGAGGAGGATCGTGTCCCGACGACGGCACGAAAATGGTCGAGGTCTTGCTGACTAAGGTATCGTCAGGAATTTTTCTTTCACCTTTTTCATCGTCTTAACATCTCGATGACTATCTTATGTTCTCCATATGCCAGGCTCTAAGCGTTGCTCGGGGTCTTTCCTTGAAAGGTGTCGACGAGTCTCGTCGTCTGGAGGGCCTGCTCGAGGAAGCTAAGGCTCGAGAGAAACGTATAGCTGACCTCGAGGCTGAGCGTGTCCTTCTTGCCAAGGAGCGCGATGAAGCGAAGGTCGAGCTCAAGAAAGCTCGGGAAGAAATCGGGGCCCATCGGGATGAGGCCGAGGAGATGAGGCTCGAGATGGAGCGGGCTCAGAAAGATTTTGAGGGCAAGTTAATGGAGGCTCGAGATTCTTCCGTCGAGGACTTCAAAATGTCCGACGATTTCAAAACTCTGAGGGGCGAGTATGCCATGGGCTCGTACTTTCATGCCCTTAAGGAGGCCCGATCTTTCTTGCGCTCGAGGCCCGATGCCAAGCCCGAGGATTTGAAGGGGATCCCTGATGTTGCTGGAGACCTCGAGCTGTCGGAGTCCGAGGAGGCAACAGATGATGTTGACGTCGAGGGGGACGACGATGAGGAGGACAACCCTACCTCGACCAACGATCCCGATGTCGATGTTGATTAGTTTATCCTCTGTATTGCCCGACCTGGGTTTAGAACATTTGTTTTGCATGTAATTATCCCGAGGTTAATCCAATTTTACTTTCATCTCGATTTCGCTTAATTTTCCCCATGTTTATGTCTCGATGACAATTTGATCGGATTTGTAATCAACTAAATCTCCCAAGTTCATATCTCGAGGATTCTGCGAATGAGAATGACACTCGAGGACCACAACATCTAACAAAACTCGACGATAATATTTAATAAATCCGACGGTAATAGTTATCAAACCCGAGGATATCCCAAACGGTATGAATTTTATAAGTCAATATCTCGAGGATAATCTAAACAGGAATAAATTATTCAAGTCAGTATCTTGAGGATATGACCTTACTGAACTGATCTCGACGATAACATAATAATGAGCTCGAGGATAATCCAAACAAGAACAAATTATGCAAGTCAGTATTACTCATCGATTTAATAATGAGCTCGAGGATAATCCAAGAATAAATTATGCAAGTCAGTATCTCGAGGATATGACATTACTTGACTGATCTCGACGATAACGTAATTATCAATTTTAATAATAAGCGCGAGGAGAGACCACTAACCGGCAAGGTATGAGATCGACGATATTGTACCTCTGGATATTAGTTAATATCCCGAGGACTGTATAACTCGAGGACTCGTTTTGGTGGAATTTCGCCAGACTTGTGTTGTACTGGTCGAGCTTTAAGAGTGAAGTGCCCGGGATTGGCGGGGCTTTCTGGAGATCATGCCCGTAGCATGCCTCGAATGGGCCTGCGCGTGGCAGGACTTTTGTGGAGATCATGCCCGTAGCATGTCTCGAAGGCGCCTGCTCGTGACAGGACTTTTGTGGAGATCATGCCCGTAGCATGTCTCGAAGGGGCCTGCTCGTGACAGGACTTTTGTGGAGATCATGCCCGTAGCATGTCTCGAAGGGGCCTGCTCGTGACAGGACTTTTGTGGAGATCATGCCCGTAGCATGTCTCGAAGGGCCTGCTCGTGACAGGACTTTTGTGGAGATCATGCCCGTAGCATGTCTCGAAGGCGCCTGCTCGTGACAGGACTTTTGTGGAGATCATGCCCGTAGCATGTCCCGAAGGTGCCTGCTCGTGACAGGGCTTTGAAAAAAGGAGCACTCTTGTTGAGTTCCCAGTAGTCACTTTGCATAAATCTTGCTATGTTTTGGAGTAAGAAAGGGCTCATTGGCCTTGTTGAACAAATTACTGAAAGTAAACAATGCGTAGGGCGTGCAAGCCCGATAAAAAAAATCAAATTAACAGAAAAGCAAAATAGAGCAAGTGCGTAGGGCATGCAAGCCAAAAACTAAGAGCAAATTAATAATAGCAAAAATGGACAAGGTCATGACTTTTACTTGTGGTACACCTTGAGGTTGTCTGCATTCCAGGTCCTCGGGAGTGGTCTTCCCGCCATATTCCTCAAGCTGTATGCTCCATTTCGAACTCGTCGAATGACTTCGAAAGGTCCTTCCCAAGCTGGTCCGAGTTTTCCTGGGGCATGACCGGCAGCCTCGGACTTCCTGAGGACTAGGTCCCCCACCCTGAATCTTCGGGCCCTGACTTTACTGTTGAAGTATTTGGCTGTTCTGTTTTGGTAGGAGGCGACTCGTAGTGCGGCTTGTTCTCGTACTTCTTCCAAAAGGTCCAGGTGTTCAGTGGTATGATCCCCGGCCTCATGCCCCATCCGCCTTAGTGATGGTAGGCTAACTTCAATGGGTAAAGTAGCCTCCACCCCAAAGGCTAGCATGAACGGGGTTTCTCCGGTGGTCGTCCTGTGCGATGTCCTGTAGGTCCATAGTATAGAGGGTAACTCGTCGGGCCAGTTGCCATAGGCCCCCTCAATCCTTGTGCGGAGGTCTTGCAAAATAATCCTGTTCGTGACTTCGGCCAAGCCATTGCTCTGAGGGTGTGCGACAGATGTTAGACGATGATTCATCCCAAGGTTGGAGCAGAAATTCTTGAACTGTGCATTATCAAATTGTCTTCCATTATCGGTTATGAGCACTTTGGGTATCCCTAATCTACATATGACGGACTTCCAGATGAATGCTCTTAGCTTGGGTTCTGAGATAGTTGCCAGGGGCTCCGCTTCCGCCCACTTTGTGAAGTACTCCACAGCTACGGCCACGAACTTCAGCTGTCCTCTTGCCATAGGGAAGGGCCCGAGGATGTCTACTCCCCATTGTTCGAAAGGAGCTGAACAGTGTATGGGCGTGAGCTCTTCCGCGGGGGCGTGGATGATGTTACCGAACCTTTGACACTTGTCACATTTCTTCACATACTCCGAGGCATCCTTCCTTATGGTAGGCCAGTAATACCCATACCTTATGAGTTTGAAGGCAAGAGCCCTAGCCCCTTGGTGATTCCCACATACTCCTTCATGAACCTCCTTCAGGGCTTGTGCTGACTCGGAAGGCTTGAGGCATCTGAGATATGGAAGCGTAAGGCTCCTGCGGAAGAGGACTCCTTGGATCATGCAGTACCTGGGTGATCTGGATCGGATGCTCCTAGCTTCCTTAGGGTCATCGGGGAGGTTTCCGGTAGTAATAAACTCAACTATGGGATCCATCCATGAGGGCTCATTGTCAATGTCCATGACCGCCAGTTCTTGGCTGATGCTAGGTTCCGTCACTGTTCTGATGTGGACTGTCCTGTCAAGACCATCTACTCCCATGAACATAAGTCTTGACAACGCATCCGCCTTTCCGTTGTCGGCCCGGGCAATCTTCAAAATATGACAACCCTTAAATCTTCTCTGTAGATCATGTACCTTCAAACAGTACATGCTCATCTTTTCATCCTTCCGTTCGAATGTTCCTTCGATCTGTCCTACGACGAGTTGTGAATCGCTAAACAGCTTGACGTGCTCGATTCCCAAGTTGCTCGCAAGTTCAAGAGCAATGACCACGGCCTCGTATTCAGCTTCATTGTTGGTAGCCTCAAATTCGAACCTCAGAGCACATTGAATTTCTGTTAACTTGTCGGGACTGTTGAGGATGACTCCTGCACCCGAGCCCGAGGAGTTAGATGCTCCATCAACAAATATTTCCCACACGTTTCTGATTGTGGTCGGGTCGTCCCCTGGCCCCCGAGGCCTTGGAGTGAGCTCTGCGATGAAATCTGCTAGGACTTGTCCTTTGATGGAGGGCCGGGGTTTGAACTCTATGTCAAATTCACTGAGCTCTATTGCCCATTTTAGTAATCTCCCTGAGACGTCCGGCTTTTGAAGTATTTGTTTGAGCGGTTGATCTGTGAGCACAATAATGGGATGCGCCTGAAAATATTGACGTAGCTTTCGGGCTGCTACAATCAGTGCCAGGGCGAGCTGTTCAGCCAGTGTGTACCTTGTCTCTGCGTCCAACAATACTTTGCTTACATAGTAGATGGGTTGTTGAGCTCTCTTCACCTCTTTCACCAGCACCCCACTGACTGCATTCTGGGATACGGCCATGTACAAGTACAACGTATCCCCAGGTTCGGGTTTCGTGAGCACCGGGGGGGTAGCCAACGCCTGTTTGAGTTCCTGGAAAGCCCTCTTGCAGTCCTCATTCCAATTGAAACTCTGATTTCCTCTTAATGCTTTGAAGAAAGGAAAGCATTTGTCCGCTGCCCTGGACATGAACCTATTCAACGCTGCAACCCGACCTGTCAATTTCTGGACCTCCTTCCTATTCCCGGGTGGCTCCATGGACATTAAAGCTCGTATCTTGTCTGGATTGGCCTCAATCCCCCTGTGAGTGATCATGAAGCCCAGGAACTTCCCTGATGCCACCCCAAAGGCGCACTTGGTTGGGTTTAACTTCATCTGGTATTTCCGGAGAGTAGAGAATACTTCTTCTAGGTCGGAAATGTGTTCATTCTCTTGCTTACTTTTGACCACCATATCATCAACATAAGCCTCAATGTTCTTCCCGATTAGATCAGCAAAGACTTTGTTGATAAGCCTCTGGTATGTCGCCCCCGCATTCTTCAAACCGAATGGCATGACCTTGTAACAGTAGATGTCAGAGTCGGTTATGAATGACGTCTTCTCTTGATCTTCCTCAGCCATGAGGATCTGGTGGTATCCCGAGAAAGCATCAAGGAAGCTATACAACTTATGACCTGAGGTGCTGTCCACCAAATTGTCGATCCGAGGTAGAGGATAACTGTCTTTTGGGCACGCCTTGTTGAGATCTGTGAAATCAATACACACTCTCCATTTACCATTAGCCTTCTTGACAAGGACGACGTTGGCAAGCCAGTCTGGATATTGGACCTCCCTGATGAATTGAGCATTTGCGAGTTTGTTAATCTCCTCACGTATCACCTCCCGTCTCTCTGGCGCAAATTGTCTCTTCCTCTGTTTTATCGGCTTTGCGCCGGGCTTCACATTGAGTCTATGGACCACAACTTCGGGGTCTATCCCTGGCATGTCCTCCACCTTCCATGCGAATACATCAATGTTGCGGGTCAAGCACCTGACGAGTTCATCCCTGAGAGCGGCATCAATATCCCGACCAATGGTGACCTTCTTACCATGCTCGAGCTCGACCTCTACCAGATCTTCAACCGGGGCAAGTCTGCCATGATGCTCGAGCTCGAGCTCAGGGGCTGTCAGTTGCATGACGTCCGTGCTCAACCCCTGAATGCTCGAGATGTAACACCTCCTGGCTGCCGTTTGATCACCACGTATAACCCCTATGCCATGATTCGTTGGGAATTTCATAGCAAGGTGGAAAGTGGATACAATGGCCCTGATCCTGTTGAGTAACGGTCTTCCCAAAATAGCGTTGTATGGTACGGAGGTCTGTGCTACATGGAAAGACGTCATCTCCGTCACTTGCTTCTGGCCCTTGCCCAAAGTTAGCGGAAGGTCAATAATCCCTTCAGGAATGATTGTTCCACCCCCAAATCCTTGGAGCGGGGTCTTGACCATCTTGAGCTGGTTGGCAGAAACTCCCATCTTCTCGAAGGCTTCTCGGGACAATACATTGGCGGCACTCCCATTGTCTACGAGTATCCTCTTGACTTCAAAGTTGGCTATTATGGCGGATATGACCAAAGCATCGTCATGAGGGAATGTGATGCCCTCCGTGTCCTCTGCTCCGAAAGTGATGTCTTCAATGTTGGAAAGGGTGGTTTCCTTGGCCAACCCATGATGTCTAGCATACTGTTTCCTCCTATTGTTCGAATCTCCCCCCGACGCTATTCCTCCAACTATGATGTTGATCGTACCAGCAGTGGGTTTGTTACCTCCTTCTGGGCCCGATGCCCTGCCCTTGTTGTGATTGTTCCTTGGACGTTTGTCGTTCCCGACGTACGTCCTCAAAAATCCCCTTCTGATCAATGCCTCGATTTCCCGTTGCAATATTATGCATTCATCCGTAGTGTGCCTATGATCTCTATGAAAGTCACAGTACTTACTCTTGTCTCTTGTCTCCGGGGGAGTTCGCAGCCTGGGAGGCCATTTAAGATCTTTCATGTCTCGGATCTCCATCAAGATGTTGGACTGAGAAGTGTTCAGACGGGTGAACGGCCTGGGCAATCCTTCCTGCCTCTGTTTACCCCGGGCATGATCTTGTCGCGCAATTGGCTCGTGCAACCTCTTATTTTGGGACTTCTCAGAGCTAGGGGTGGCCCTCATTGCTTCCTCCATGTTGATGTACTTTTCTCCTCGGGTTAGGAGCTCCGTTACTGACTTCGGGGGTGTTTTAGACAAGGACATCCTAAACGCCTCACACCTTACCGCATATGTTAGAGCCGAAACCGCTGCTGTGATGTGGAGGTCGGGTACCTGTAATCTTTCCTTGTTGAATCTCGTCATGAAATTACGCAAGGTCTCGTTAGGTCCCTGGCGGAGCTGCATGAGGGTAGCCGCTGTCTTCCGGACGCGCTTGCTGCTGGCAAAGAAAGCGGAGAACTTTTCGGCAAGGCCCGAGAATGATGATATGGAATTGGGCTCTAGCGTAGCGAACCAATCCCTAGCAGCGTTGGTCAATGTTTGAGGAAAAGCTTTGCACATCACTTGATCTGGTGCAACCTGTAAGTTCATGACGTCTGTATAGACATTCAGATGGTTGATGGGGTCGGTCGTCCCATCGTACTCCTTCATGCGGGGGAACTTGAATCTGTCCGGGAGCGGATATGAAAGAACCTCGGGTGTGAACGGAGTGTTTGGGGTGAACCCCGTCATTCCCTTGGCATTTTGTTGTAGTCCTGCCGTAATTCCATCTTGTATGATTCGCACGAGCTCGCCCGAGTCCATGGTAACCAACCTCGAGGCCGAGGCATATGGTGGAATGCCCGAGGCCCCGGAACCACCATTGTCGTGGGCATCGCGGATTTCCCGAGCTCGAGCATCAGCCACGACACCTCCTTCCGAAGCCGGTATTTGCGTGTGTGCTGGTGCTGAAGCTTGGGGGATGTTTCCTTGGCTGAGTAGCTGGGTCAAGGCCACAACTTGTTGACGTAGCTCCTCGAATGCTCCAGCGGTGACCATTGCGGGTGGGGGATCTGACCCCTCCGGCGCTCCTTCCTGATGAACTTGAGGATCTGCCGCGGGTGGTTGATTTGGAGTGGTTGAGCTTGCGAGAGGAAGACCTGAACGTGTATTCACCATGACTTTTGGTAGCGTTCCCACAGACGGCGCCAAATGATGCTGCCAAAAATCGTACCTGTTGATTTCCCGAGCTCGATGACCGAGAATGAGCACGAACGAGGTCTTCCGGTACCTGAAACAAAGGCGTCGAGGGTTGGCCTCGTCGCCCCTCCGATGCTTAAATCAGAGAGAGAATAGAGAGAGTAAATATATGCTGAAAATGTGTGTAAAAGCGTCCCTGGATAATGAACATGGGTAACATATTTATAGTGGTAGGTAGTGGAGTTCAAGTAGAACTTCTCTCCTTATTTTTCGGAGTGGTTGCGGGAACAGGTGTTGGACACCCGGTAGGAGTCTTACCTTGTTAGGATTGTTTCCAAAGAGATGACTCCTTTGCGACTTAGGATTCCTTCGATGGTGCGTTGTTGTATGGGAGAGGAATTATAGTGAATGATGATAGGTGATGTTTGATCACGGGCAGCCCAAGTGAATACCCCGACCACATGCAAGCCCGAGGACTCCCGTTGCGTCTTTTGGAGCGATCAAGTCAGGTATGTCCTCGAGTCCTCGGTCATGTATCCCGATCACCTCTAAAACCCGAGGACTGAAGCCTCATAATCCAGAGCAAAGTCATTTCTAAGTCCTCATGCTCGGGTATAAAATAATGACCACATCAGCTATAATACTCTATCTCAGCTGAATCAAACAATCTTGTTTTACCAGGTTCATGTCGAGTATATGATTCATTCTCAACCAGTGTCGAATAAAGTGTATTATATATATATATATGTGTATTATATATATATATATATATTTATTTATTTTTTTTTTTTTTTAATTCTCTACTTCACTAACTCTAGCTGAGCTAGGGGAGAGGATTCACAAAATGCATCCTTGTTACCTTAGTCATCCATTATCGATGAGGATATGCCTAACTCGACTCGACTCGACTCGACTGGGATCTAGTAAGGTAACAAAAATCTAATAAATGATTTTTGCTCATTTCTTATTCTTTAATAGTGTCTTGTACATATTGTACAAGCCTAACTTACCAGCATCTTCACATTAATCATAATCTATAACCACTGTGTTAGTGGCATCGGATGGTTGCGATAATCAAGGGAGATTATATTCTATATAAACGGTTAATTTAATCCAATCCGTATTATAAGTCTCACATTGAACAATAATTAATTCACTTAAAACAAGCCTAAAGTGAACTTAATTACCTGGAAAAGAGTGGCAATATTCATTGAATATTGTCACTACAGTCTGCATTCCAACCTGGTACAGATGATAGTGGAGTTAAAAAGTTCTTAGTTCTTAATTAGTTTTACTCATCTCAAGTTCCTTATAAAAACCCTTCCCTGTATCGTCCCTTTACACACACACTTAAGCTCACTTTTTTATAAGCCCAAAAGGATTCTTCAAACATTTTGGAAGAATCTGCATAAGAATGGAAGGAAGAAAAATGGCTGTATTCTTCACTGTTTATGTCATGGTTCTGATCATGGGTTTTGCTGAAAATGGAGCTATGGCTGCAACTGAAGTTGTTGGTGCACCCGCACCTGCACCTGGAATGGAGAGTTCAGGAATGGCACTGTATGTTCCTGCTGCAAAGGTTGCCATTGTTTCTTTGGCTACTATGTTATTTTGAACTTAATTTCTAGTGTTTCTTGCTTATTTGTAACTAAGTGACTAAAGAGATGTTTGGTATGCAGTATGCTGAATTGGACAGTATTCTATCGAGTATCGTGTACTACTATTCAATGCTGCATACAAAACATGTCCTCTTGAATAATCAGTTAATGTTGTTGTCTACTCGGAATTGGTTTGATTTCAGTTGGAATTAGTGTATGTGATAATGTTGAACTTTGTCTATGAAGTTTAGTTGTGATATTAAGCAGCAAAGTCCATTCTATGCAAGAAATAAGAAAGGAATTTTAGAAACATGGCACAAACAAGAACTTTTCCTTGCCCCATCATTTTTCAGTTTCCCATAGCCAAGAATTTTGGCAGGACTCTAAAACATGTTATTTAGCCTCATTGGGGTTATAACCAGGTTTATGTGGTGCTAAAGGATAGATTAAATGAAATGTGAAATTAAAATATTCATTTAAAGCCACATTAGAGTTATATAGACTGGGTTATAACTCCAGTGAAGCTAAATAGTATTACACATCTTTAAAAGGGGAGTTTCATCTAAATTAACCTTGCTATTGGTCGGAATGAATATCTTCATTGGCAGACCCGGGGGGTCTTGGGAGGGCACGTGCCCGCCCCCCAACTTTTGAGTTTTTTTTAAAAAATAAAATCATGTATGGTATCGATTGAAATTTAAATTTTAATCTAAATCAAAGTTAACAATTAATTTTGATAATATATTTCATGGAATCCATAATTATTTTATTTTTATCAAAGTTTACTAAAAATTTGATTTTAATCTCCACGAAATAGGGGCAAAATCAAAATAAATTTGAATTTAGATAATATACTAATTTTAAAAATTCTCCGACGATCGTACGCTAATCGAATCTACAAATTGCTTATATAATTTTGAAGCTTATTTCAAGAACTACATTATGGGCATATCGAATAGTTCAAACATATATCGAAAATAGTTAAAAATACGTTAAACGTGAGTATTTAAAAAGACGTCTAATTAACATTTTTTTTAAAAAAAAAATTTCAATTATTTCATTAACATTTATTATTTCACAAATTCTCAATGTAATTTTCATCATTTTATTAGGAAATTTTCAAAAAAATTCGAAATTTTATATCCGAAAAGGTCATATTCCATGTAAATTTTCGGATGTAAAATTACATGGGGTGTAATTTTTTTGGACGTAAATT
>CM032645.1:9070517-9127463 GCA_019097785.1 Fraxinus excelsior | reverse complement strand
TCGTACTATTCTTGATAAAGTGAGATGCATGTTGTTGTGTTCTGGCTTGCCTAAACTTTTTTGGGGTGAAGCAGTTAAGACTGCTAGTTATCTGATTAATAGATGCCCTTCTAGTGCTATAGACTTTAAGATCCCCGAGGAAAAATGGAGAGGAAAACCTGTTGACTTTAGTAACTTGAGGGTTTTGGGTGTGCAGCCTTTGCACACCAAACTGAAGGCAAATTGGAATCTAGAGCCCTTAAGTGTGTGTTTTTGGGCTATGGGGAAGGGGTTAAAGGCTATAGACTATGGGTGAGAGAGCTTAAAGGCTATAAGGTCATTATAAGTAGAAATGTGGTATTTAATGAGGATGACCTGCCCTGTTTTAAGTCTGGACAGCAACCTGCAGACCTTTTAGAGACCTCTGAACAATCTGAAAATGTGGGAAATAGGGTTGAAATTGAGGTGGAGCAATCTGGGGAGGGTTCTGACCAATCTGCCCATCAAAATGGTGAAGAACCTGAAGCTGAAATTGAACCTATTGAGGTTATAGAGGCTGATTTAGAGCCTGGACAGTCCTTAGCTGATTACCAACTTGTTAGGGATAGGGAGAGAAGGACCATTAGACCTCCTTCTAGGTTTGAAAATGATGTTTCCTTGCTATCCTATTATGATATGATTGAAGAAGAACCTGAATCCTATGAGGAAGCTTTGAGTAGCAAAGACTCCAAACAATGGCTTGCAGCCATGCAAGATGAGATGGAGTCCCTTAACAAAAATAAGACATGGGTTTTGGTAAAGAGATCGGAGGGTAAGAGGGTTGTGGATTGTAAATGGATTTTTAAAATAAAAAGGGGTGAACAAAGTGAGAATGACATAAGATACAAAGCCCGTTTGGTAGCAAAAGGTTTTACTCAAAAAGAAGGGGTTGATTTCAATGAAATTTTTTCACCCGTAGTAAAATTTACTACAGTTCGTGTCATTCTTGCTTTGGCTACTCAATTTAATTGGGAGTTGGACCAATTAGATGTAAAAACTGCTTTTCTAAATGGGGATTTAGATGAAACCATTTACATGAAACAACCTAGAGGATTTGAAGTGAACAAGAAAGCTGACTTAGTATGCCTTCTTAAGAAATCCCTATATGGCTTAAAACAAGCTCCAAGACAATGGTATAAAAAATTTGACAATTTTGTTCTTGGACTTGGGTTTAAGAGGAGTAACTTCGATACTTGTCTTTATTGTAAGGGTCAAGGTGGAGCTAATTCACTTTACCTACTCCTTTATGTGGATGACATGATATTAGCAAGTCATGACATAAAGGAGATTGAGGAAATTAAAGACAAACTAAAATCTGAATTTGAAATGAAGGACTTAGGTACGGTTAGAAAGATTTTAGGTATGGAAGTTAATAGAGATAGAAAAGAAAGCACACTAAGTTTTAGCCAAAAATCTTATATTTTGAAATTACTTAGCAAGTTTTCTATGACTGAATCCAAAAGTGTTAGTGTCCCCTTGGCTAATCATTTTAAACTATCAAATGATTTATGTCCTAAAACTAAAGAAGAGTTTGAAAGAATGGCAAATGTGCCTTATCCAAATGCAACTGGATCTGTAATGTATCTCATGGTGTGTTCTAGACCTGATCTGGCATATTCTATAAGTGTTTTAAGTAGGTATATGTCAAATCCAGGTGAAGTACATTGGGAAGCCATGAAGTGGCTTCTTAGATACATTAAGGGGACATCAAACTTAGGGATTCAGTTTAGAAAACAAGCTGAAGGTGTTATTTTAAAAGGGTTTACTGATTCTGATTATGCAGGTGATAGGGATAATCGAAAATCTACTTCATCATACATGTATACTTTGTGTAATTCTTGCATAAGCTGGAAATCCCAGCTTCAAAAGGTTGTGGCTTTGTCTTCAACTGAGGCTGAATACATTGCAGCCACCGATGCCATCAAAGAAGGAATTTGGTTAAAAGGGTTACTTAATGAATTTGGTTTTATTAAAGAAGTTGTTCTTTATTCTGATAGCCAATCTGCAATTCATTTAAGTAGAAATCCTGTTTTTCATAATAGATCAAAACATGTTGATGTTAGATTTCATTTTATTAGAGATGTTATTTCACAAGGTGTTGTGAAACTTGAAAAGATATCTACTAATTACAACCCTGCTGATGTAGGTACTAAAGTTCTACCTTTAAATAAATTCCTGGACTGCTTGACCTTGCTGAGTATTGCTCCCTGCTGATCTGTGGATGCTGCATGTATGGCTGATGATATCTATGATTGTTGGTAAACCACTGATGAATTTGAATCATTGTCCCAAGGTGGAGTATGAAGGGAAATTGTGGCACAATGATGCAACACCCTTTGGGCCTTTCTTTGATGGTCCAGCTGGAATTGAAACCCAGCCCAAAATCTGGTTCTTTAATTATTCTTGGTGAAATCGCATTTTGGAAAAGGCTGAAAACCGTGTCTCTCATTGCCTGTTTTTTGGACGCTCGTGATGTTGCCTCGTGCTGCCTCCACAACCGTTGGATTGGTAACCTTGAGCAACTCATTTAAAAGGGGCTTCTAGGGTTTGAGACTTTCAGTCGGTGGCTTCGAGATTCTTCTTGACTTTCTCTTTTCTCATTGCTGCGGTTTCTCCTCGAGACTTCTTCTGTCTCCTGTAGAAATCAAAAGTTCTCATTTGATTTCTGAAATACATCTCATTAACGTGTAATCTTGGGTGATTAACTTTGTTCGAGTGTGGTTCTTGAGTGAACCTTGAGTTGTATTCGAAAGGAGATTTCATCTTGTGTGATACTAGGGTTGTCTGAGTGTCCATCTTTGTATTTCTGTTTTGGGGCTTTGATTCGAGCATTATAGTGGTGTACTTCTGAGATTGAAGCACTGACTGCAAAGTGAGACTTGTGGTTTCTATCGTGTGGTGAACAAAGATAAGTTCACTTCCAGTTATTACTTGAAGTTTACACTACAGATTCACAAAGTTTAATTTCGATTCCTTGTGATCTATATTTTAGTACAGTTTGTGTAACTTTTACTTATATAATTTTTGTTAATTTGTAAGGAAATCATTGTGAACTCCTCCCAACAACTAATTTTCAAATAATTTTACCTCAATTATCAGGATTCATTTTTACACATCCCGTTAATGGGGGTAAAATTATCTAAAATATAAACTGAAATATTAATAATAGATTTATATTAGTTATTTTTATAATAAATATCTTATTTGTGAAAAATACATAACCTCATTTGTGAGAATGGAAACTAGACATGGTTAGATTTAAATTAAATAAAGAAAAAGAAAAAAGAGCTAAGCATATTTCTGGCCCATATTCATTTGTAAGGCCTAGAAAACAGCATAGCCCATGTAATTCCTCATTATTATCTCGAAAAAATCAAAAATAAGGTGTATACTTTACACCAATTCAAAAATCAGGTTTATAGTTTGAAAATTCAAAAATCAGATCTATTTTTTTTAATTCTAATATAATATAATATAATATAATTAACTCACCCCACCTGCACCACCCCTACCACTCCAGAGATTATTTCCGGCAACCATTCTAACCACAATTCTTCTCCGACGATTGTTTCGGTGATCGTTCCGATGATTGCTCCGATTCCGACGACCATTCCGGTAACAGATTAACAATTTAATTAGTCACATATTATTTTTCGATCACGAATAATAATTTTATACGTCACAGATTATTTTACGATCACATATTTCAAAATTAGTTGGTCACAGATTTTTTCACGGTCACAGATTATATAATTTAGGGTTAATTAGTTGGTTACAAATTTATAGGTCACACGGTCACATTTTATTTATGGGTCACGTAAGTTACATTTTATTGGTCACAAATTATTTTTAGTCAAAACACCTAATATTTAGTCACAAATCAGTAAAAAATTAGTCACAAACGACTAAATTGTTTGTCACATTCACCTAATTATTGGTCACAGACACCCCCATCCGTCACACTTTAATACTTGGTCACATGTAACAAAGTAATTGGTCACATACACCAAATAGTGGTCACACACCACCGTCCTCAACACTACACCGCCACCGCCTCCCCTCGTCTTTGCCGCTACGAAATCCACCACCATCCTGTCACTATCATCACCACCACCAAATCGTCACTACCAGATCTAATTAACTGCCAACAAAAATACAACCACCACCACTATCGAATCTCCGGCCACCAGCCACCATAAACCACCACCCAACAAAAAACCCAAACCCGTCACAGCCACACCGCACGGCCACCACCATCAACTACACACAACCAATAAAACTCCACAGTCAAACCACCAAGCCATCACCCTTGCGCCACCGCATGCAAAATCACCACCTACCTTCACATCAACAGTGCCCTGCGGCAGCCACATATCCGTCTGAAAATGTCCCCAGCACCACCACGCAACACCACTGTCATTCACAAATCCTGTAGCTACCTTCGCGCAGCGCCACTACTGTCAACACCAACGCGACGCCTCCACCACCACCACGTCACACCTCATTATACACGTAGATTTGGATCTGACCGTGACCGAAGTCATAACAACTATAGATCGATGTCTTGCGATGTGTACAGATCCAGGCAACTCCATCGTTGTAGCTCCACCACTACTGTTGAAAGAGAAGAGATATCGAGACAAGAGAAGGTTGGTGCACAGTTCGAACTCTAGCAGCTGCGAGGGCACAGTACAGCGGCGATGAAGCCACTGCTCGACTCTTCGGCGAAGAGAACTCTTCAACGGCGACGATGATTTAAAGAAGATGGAGAGGGTAGAAAGAGACGATGAGAGAATGAGAGGTAGATGAAAAATGATTTAGGGTTTGGAATTAGGTTGGGTGGGAATAATATTTAATTTTTAAATCAATACCTGATTTTTTATTAAAAAAACTTTTCACCTGATTTTGCACTATAAAGTTGAAATAACTGGAATTCTGTAATTTCCTCTTATCAGATGGCCAAAAATCCCCTGTGGGCCCAAGAACTATAACCCATTAATAATTAGGCCTAACAATTAGCAACTCGACACATGTCCAGCCCAATAAAACTGTGTTTCATTCAAGGAAGATTAATACCTTCCTCCCTAACCTTTGAGTTAGTATTATTTTGGCCCTCGAATGTTCAAAGTGATGTTTCAAGTTCTCAACCTATTTAAATATATGAATTTGGATCCCTACATCACGAAAACTATCAATGTGAATATTAAAAATCACACGCCACTTAAAGTTAGGTGGCAAAACTATTTAAAATTAAAATGAGGACCCAACTTTGACATGATTTCACCTACAATTTTAACATTTACATTATTAGTTTTTTTTTTTTTTTTTTCTCGTGAGGATCAAAATTTACATATTTATATGAATCAAAAGTTAGAATATCCATGTAAAGAATAAGAAACCAAAATCAAACTAATTAAAAAGTAAAAACCTAATTTACCTCGATTTACATGTCCAAAGATGTATAACAATCCAATCCTATGAAAAGGCTAAGAATGTTTTGCAAGTGAACGGCTGTCCTCGTTACACACCACCCTCCTACAATTCATACCACATCATCATCATCTCCCTATAATACATATGTTTCTCTCACTAAAACATTTCCTTCTCTCTCTCTAGAAAAAACAATGGCATTGCTACAGTCTTTTGCAAGCTCTTCTCCAATCTCTCACTATTCCCACCAATCCAACTCTCCTCCAGGTTGCCCTCTCTACTCATTTATATCTTTTCTTTGTTATACAAATGCATTGTCTCCTTGTAATTTTCTTGTTTTAATATCATATGATTGAATGAAAAAGACATGCTTGTCTGAAATTTGCTGAAGATAAGTAATCAATGTTATAATTTTCTGAGACCATTTTTTTAAAAATCCTTTTGAGAAGTTTATGATAATTAATATTTAACTACCAAAATAATGGAATTAATTGAATTTTGTGCTATGAGTACCCTGTTCAGGCTGTTCTCCACCCCTCCCCCCACCCCCAAAAGCGTTCTAGCAAGTTTCACTTAAATTTTTCAGATGTTTTGAAAAAGTAGGGCTGGTTTTGGATTGTATAGACCCTAGAACTTCAGCTCGGAAACATGAAAAGTACTGTACGTGCTTTTTGAAAAGATTAGGCTCGAAATTATTGGAAGAATTTCCTATGTTGTAAGAACAAGTTCTTAACTGCTAACGATGTTCCAAATGTTGGTGTTGGTGTTGGTGTTGGTGTTAAGGTTTATCAGCGTTAAGTTAGACATTTATACGTGTATCATGTCTTCGTAATATTCTTATCGTATAAATGGTTTATTAGGGCGCCGAACTGGTGCGAGAGCGGTGTGAAGAAAAAAACTCGTATTTTCTTTCTCCAATATTGTGTAAAAACTTGACGTGTCAAGTGGGATTACCTCACATTAAGGGTGAACCGCTATGTTTTGCTTGTTTTCTAAATATTATTGCTCTCGATTATGATTTGTATTGTGTAGGCTTGGCATTTGGAGGCGTTCACCCCAGCGTTCGCTCATCGTTCAATGGCCAATCTTTATGCCTATCGCGTTCGAGTTTGCCAAGACAAACTCGAGCTCGAAGAACGCCTAGACTGAGTATAATGATGATAAAACCAGCAATTCAGTTCATTCGAGGAACTGATGAACAGACGATCCCAGATGTGAGGCTTACGAAATCAAGGGATGGTACTAATGGTATGGCGATATTCAGGTTCGAGCAACCCTCGGTTTTTGACTCATCTAGTGAAGTAGGTGATATTACTGGATTCTACATGATTGATGAGGAAGGAGTTCTTCAGTCAGTTGATGTTAATGCAAAGTTCGTGAATGGGAAACCTGCAGGAATAGAGGCCAAATACGTCATGCGAACTCCACGAGACTGGGATCGGTTCATGAGATTTATGGAACGTTACGCGAACCAGAATGGCTTATCTTTCGTCAAGAAATGAGGCAATTTCATATCTTCTTAGTACTACTACTACATTTTTGGGTCAATGGTTTTAAGTTTTCTGATGCAATTCATGCTGCTGTAATTAGGTGAAATGCAAGTGTAAACTTGAGAAATTGTGAGTCAAGGCAAATCTAACCTGATATATTATATCGGTATATGAAGAATCTGGAAGGGGTAAATCTCCCGAGGTAGCACGGCCGATAAAAAATCGTTGAATTCAATTGTCGATATATAATCTTTTGAGGTTAATTTACATAAACAAAATTATTTTTGAGAGAAACAAATTCAATCAGATCATCAAGCTCACAATCTAAACAGAAGAAGATAATTAAGGAGAAAGAAAAATAGATGAAAAACTGAGGTTGTCAGTCAAATAAGTAAAAATAACATGGCAAGTACAATAAAGGCAAATAACGACATCAAACAAAGGTAAGTAACAAAATCGCTTTCCTTCTTTTTGCTTACTAGTTGAAAGCCACGGTCCATTTTCACATCTTTCAGAGACAAACTCACACCGGGATCTCCCATTTTTACATTGCTGCCTATCAAGATCGAGTTGTTAATACCCATTGTATCGTTGTTTATATAAATGTTTATGCTGCAGCAACCTTGTGGCGATTCACCAGAGCAGCCCCCACGCCGAGTGATCATAGTCGCCCCAACATTCGTCCCTCCCAATTTGACATTTTCGAAGGATCCACGGCTGATTTGTGGTGGCATTGGGTGGTTGATGGATTTTGGTAAACGAAATCTATGAGCTTCTCTCATGTGGTTTCAGTGGGAGAAGTTTTTCATGACTGGTCTTTCTCTTCCCCTATTGGGAGGGTAATTCCTTTATAGAATGAGCTGCAATTACTTTTCCCCAGCTACAAGGAAAGCCAATGTTCCTTTGGAATGACTTAATAATCACTCAATCAACCTTATTGATGTCTCTGCCCCCACGTTCACTAAACTAGTTGCATTAGCATGTAGTAATGAACAAAACGGATGGCGAAAAAAGATTCATATAATCGACTCAAAATTTTGGGAACCCTTTCTCATTTCATTCTCTTATATGTATGCATTTAGTGAAAAACATGAGCCAATGGATCGAAGAATGGCCACAAATGGGCATGGTAGAAAACAATCATTTAAAGAAAAACATCATTTCATTTGAATTACACAGTGGCTCAAAAACCATCCAAAAATAATCTCATCAGCCTATTTTCTAGAATAACTTGCGAATATTGGAATCGCTGAGGAAGAATCCCTCATATCTTCATACTTCTAAGTACGTCTCTTGAAAATGGACAATCTCAAACTTGTCTAAACAGCTGAATTTATTAGCTTTTATTGACTACAATGTCAGTTGATTTTTCGATTCTTCATCAGAAAAGATACAAGGTAGCAAGCAATTTCACAGCTGAAGGAAATGAAGGCAACACATACCGATTCCAAAGGTTTGAGAAGGATAGCTGAAGTTTGCAAATTAAAGAATTGATGAACATCAAGACCATGACTGCGGGGTTACTTTTTCACTAACTGTAGAACCATACTGTGGACCACCTTTACGATATTGTATAAGAAACTCAACTGGATATCCCTTCAGTTTATGCGGCGCAATCCCAAGATCCTCAAATTTTAAAGCTGCATAACCAGAAAAAAATTGGTTGGAATGTATAATAGTGAAATTTGTATAGGAAAATCAGAGGGGTGTTATAGGTTAGTAAAACCAATCGAGGAGAAAACATAATTCTTAAATCTGACACACCATTTTCTGACACCAGAGTATCAGTGGCAAGGGCTTCAATCAGATCCAGATTGAAGATGGTAGGAGTAGGCATTGGGACGGGAACTTTCTTAAGCAATATTTCTCGAGGCATTGCCATAGCCTGAAACCAGACATGTAAACAAGAAATCGTCAGATAACTCAACAATCATACAGGGAAACCTGCAAGGATGCACCAGGTAAGCCTTATTGTTTCGTCATCTCATAAATACAACACAATAGACATTTCAAGAAACAGACTTGTACGAAATATTGGGGAAAAACTCAAAAGTTCTCATTTAGCCCCCATTCGATTTTGCTTAAATAAGATTTTTAGTAGATTTGATAATATGTGTGGTTGAAAAGTGAATAAAAATTGTAGGTCTATGAAATGTGGTTAAAATTAATTGTTTAACTTCGACTTAGATAGTTATCAACTTTTTTAGCTAAACCAAACATGGGCTTGATATTTTTAATATTTCTTTAGGTCCCATTACCTTTACTAAACAACTTTACCCATTTTCTCATTGAACGAACGAATGAATGAAACAGGCAAATTGATTTTCTCCCAAAAGTACCATGTGAATTCTTCAGATAGATGAGCAGTAATTTGCAAAGCTCATCCAGAGTTCCATTATTTCTGATTGTGCAGGAAAAAAAAAGGGGGGGGTCAAGGCAAATGTAGCTCTCCAAAGGGGTAAGCCTAGAGCATGAGCAGAAGCCACTAATATAATTTTATATGGAGATTGAACTTCGACATGGAACTTTTCTTAGACTGAACCTGAAGCCACTAGCACTTATCGTGAAGTCAAACCTATGCTGCAGTTATTTAAGAACTCAATGATGTAATTTATTGGAGAACCCCCGTCGTTGATCCTGAACCAATTCATGTCTAATCTTTTACAAAATCAATGATTTCCTTTACAAAGGTTAACTAAATTTGGACCAAATTATTTACAAGCATTTCTCTTGGACACTTGTTACAGTCAATGTCTTCTTATATAAACTAACAGGATTGTCAATTAAGAAACTTGATAACTTGTGCACCATCAATCTGAGGCTGGTATATCACAAAACACTTGTGCCACATAAGAAAAAAGCAAACAAGATGCTAATAACACGAGCCAAAAATGAAAATAATACTTATAGGCAGTTCCAGATAAAGAGCTTAGCTAAAACCATATGAAGATATACTGCATAGGGATGCACTTGTAAATGAGCTTACCTTAGCAATGGGAAAGGGAATCTTCACATATCGAGGCCATTCACAGATCACGTCATACATAAGGTCTGCCTACACCACAATTCAAATTCAACTCATGACTGCAACTTTAAAGGAAAACAATCAGAATGGCATGGTTTTGGGGAGATTCACCAACTCATGGACAGTGAAAATATCTGGTCCATCAAGTTCATAAACTTTTCCCATGCTGGTACCATCATATCCTTTAAGGCAGTGACAATTGCAGAAGCAACATCAACAACATGTACAGGCTGAATCCTGCAAGAGATAATCATCATAAACACAATCAACAGAGATAAAATAGTGTACCACGTTGCGTGGAGTCCTACTTGGTAGATCCATCTCCTATAAATGGGAGAAAGCTGTATTTTTTTGCAAAATGCGCCCATGGATTTAAAATTCGATCCTCTGTGCCAACCATCACGGCTGGTTTCATAACTGTGGCCTAGAGATTGATATAAGATGATAAATAGATTAATCAGTCAATCATAAGATATTTAACACGTACCAAAAAAAAAAAAAAAATGAACGGCATCAAATCTATAACCATATACGATACCAAAAAGTTATACAAACAGTAAAACTTTTGGTCAACCACATCGACATGAAAAATAACAGTAAACAAAGACTGTACAATAAAAAAGAACTGTATCACCTTAAAGTTCATAAAAAATAGTTTGATTATGGAAGATTGAGGAGAGAACTGAGAAATAAATTAGAAGAATTGTCATGCAAAACTTGAAAAGGCATCCAACAGGACCAGATGTTTCTTTGTTCACTTGAAAGCCATTTTGCACTTTTAAAAGCCATTTGTGAGGCGTAAGCCTCAGTAAAACGTGGCATAAGCAACACAAATAGCTTTAAAAGTGCGAGTTTCAAGGCATTTTATGATAACCTCACATGAGGCTGGATTTGAGGCGTAAGCCTCAAATAGTGTTTTTAAACCATGCATAAGAGTTGACTGGAGATTGTGTTAAATTCAATTGTCCCCACAGCTTAGTATTTCATCTAACACAAGTAAAAAAAAAAAAAAACCTAAATTGCCATCAGGCACTAACATAGAATTCATGATAAAGATTTATAAGCAACATCGATAGTTGCTCAATGACAAGGAAAGTGGGTCATACAACGCGCAAATAAAAAAGGATGATAATTTACCTCGGGCAGCTCTCCTAAAACAGCTTCTTCAGCAACTGCTTTAGAATTGAGATATCTGGATGAAGATGATAGAGAAGCCCCCAAGCAAGAAACTTGAATAAATCTCATGATGCCACTGTGTTCTTTAGCAATCTGCACAAGTTTATAGCTATATAATCTTATACTCATCACTGTGAAGGAAAAAAAAGAAAGAGAAACTGGGTATAGATAATTTTAAAAAGTGGATGAAACAGATTGCTTATCGTAAGCATCTATTTCTCATTGGAAAACCGATGTCAAATAATAACAATAAAACATCATAAATGCCTTTCAGATAAAGATTCTCTCCCTTGGTTGAGCAGCCAACTAGGGCATAAATGTCACTTCCCCTTCCCTCAAATTCATTAAAATTTGTTTTCTGTTACATGGAAAGGTACATCAGTACGTGTAAATCATAAGCATGGACATCCCAGTGAAAGAAGGTTCCTAACTGAACTCCCATTTTTATCCAATAAAAGTATAGTCATTAATGAACTGCTCCAAAGAGATGTGAACAGCATTGACCACAAGTCTAGAAGAAGTTTTTCACGCCAATTTAAATTTTGATGCACAAGAGCACATATAAGTGTGTGCACATGTGAACAGACAAAGGGAGGAAATATCACTTTTGAAAATGATCGATCATTACAAAACTGAGAAATACAAGTTATCCAATTCCAGGCGACCAATCAATCAAGTTAAGTGTAAACAAATTCACATAAAGTGCATAACTACCAGTAAAAAAGTTGATGCAATTTCACCTAGGGAACGAACGACTTAAAATATTTAATAACAAGTTCTTTTGAGTCCCATGTGCCCCCTAGGCATCTGCTTTTCTTACGGAGCCCATCTTCTCAATGGGCTCATCTCTCTTGTAGGTTATTCCTGATAACCCACACTCGTCCTTTTTCTTCTCTCTATCTTTAACTGACCACTTTCTTCTGAAGGCCCTTTACTCACAAGCAGTCCCCTAGTCACCTTTTCTTCTCAATTGCAGAGAGAAATGGTTAGTCATCTTTTATTGACAAAATTCCCTCAGATCCTGACTTTGAGTCAATTATTCCTAAGACTGAAATTTGACAGGTAAATATTCCACATTGTGCCAAAGTGAGAAGAATAGTAAAATCACACATAAAGACCAATTTGACAGAGAAAAAAATGTAAAAGATAACACTAACATACCTAATAGTGATAGGAAAGTGCAATATCGCTCAAGAAAATATGACTTGTAACCAAGAAAATAATAAAGAAAAGAATCGCTAGACACTAAGAAAATGGACACCGGTCAATGATCTGTTTCTTACAATTTCTTCACCTTATTAGGATCCCATTCTGTTTCTCACTTTTCACATTGCTTAGAATAATCAACATTACACAAGTGTGTCCAACAGTAAAATATAATGTCAGGAAAGTTGAAACTCATTACAAACTTTTTTATAGGATAAGTATGGGAACATACCATTGCAAGCTGTTCAGCCATGTGATGATTGACTTCCTCGAAGCTATAATTTCTGGTCTCATATTCCCTTCCAATGCAAGATTTTGCCTAGTGCCAAAAGGTAACGAGGAACATGTACCAATAAGATTAATGACAACATTAGCCTTTGCCATCACTGCCTTGATAGAAATTTCATCTCTAGGGTCATATTTCATTGGAACAATCTGCATATAGATAATTGTATAACTTATACCAAATCACATGCCTTCCAAATTGAGCAAAATCAAAACTTCAATTAAAAGCATAAAGTCTTCCAAAGAATTTACCTGACCCAAATCACCCATTAATTTGAGGTGCCGGTGAGAATCCTCATATCCTCGGAAAGGAACTAATACTTGAGAACCCATTTTAGCTGCAGAGAAAACAAGATAGTATATATGGATCATATCACAAGAATATTAAATTCTATAATAAAATTAGTCCTTTTGCACAATGTATTTAATCACAAAGCATTGAATGGAGTTGACAAGTAATGTACCAAGCTGCTGCACAAGATAACGCCCAAGAAATCCGGTAGCCCCAAACACTGTCGCAACAATTCCACTGCCAGACAAGCAAATTCCAATCTCACCTCAAAGCTTTTGAATCAAAAGTTATCTGGGATTACATTTATTTAAATAGTTAATAGCATAAGATGACTAACACATTTCTAAAACAGTATTCTTATAAACTGAAACCCCAAAAAATGCTTAGATTGAGGAATTTAAAAATGCACAGTAATAATCTTATCACAGAAATTAAAAAAGTAACTAGAGTTCCAGTAAAATAAACATCACAGCTGCACAAACTCAACCTAATGATCCAAATGGAAAAAAAAACAAAAAAAAAACAATGCAGTAACATTAAACTTAAAAGGTTAATTTACAACCGATAAAACAAAAAATTTAAGGCTTCTAAACTAAAAATAACCTAACAGACGATCTTCCACCAGTGCCCTTACGAACTAGATGTCCCACCCCTTCGGCGGTTAGCGTAGATTGGTACCCCGGATTCTCAACTCCATAATCTGAAACCCATAAAATTTCACTTTACATCATCGCTAACAAATAATCATCTTTTAATAGTATCGGAATTGACAAAAAAAATGGCGAGAAATCTATATCTCTAGAAATGCTGAGAAAACACATACACCGATCAGAAAGAGGGTAAATGGAAGAAATCGAAGATGATTGCTTGATGTATTGGTGTCCTGGTCTTCTCGAAACGGCTTGCATCGTGCTTTTCCAGCTGCAACTTCGACTCGCTGGACAAGGGGAAGAATTGATTGTAAAACGAGTTCGCACTGTGCAGTTCTGAAAGTGCGATTTTTGTTAGGACTTGATTGTACGAGGAAAATGAATTCAACTTTCACCCGTTTGTTTGATTGCAATCTGAAAATTGCAACAGAATTTCAAGATACAATTGCACTTTCATTGTTTCAATGAAAAACGAATTTTTATGGTTTTGATGAATTTTTTTTTTTTCAACTAACATGAAATTGAATTTCACTTCATTTCCAATCAAACGGACCATTGAGGTTAATGCTAATTATATCAACAAAATAAACAACGTCTATTTTTCTCGACAATTTCTATAGATAGCTATGAATTAATACACGACAAGAGACGTTACATGACTATACATTGTACGAGAATGTAACTCTTTACATTTATAATTTTTTTTATCTCGTGAATGTCAAAATAGTCCGTAATGTTCGAGCAGAACCCCTTGAAAATGAATAATTTAATTTAATCCAAGAAAAAAAGGTAGATAGTAATATAAAATTTTCAACTGTTAATAAAGCTAGCTTAAGTTCGGTGGGCAAGTGAGCTGATCTCGCCTTTGTTGATCACCGTCTTACCAATGTCGTGCACACTTCACTCGATTATATGACTTGTAGCATGATTGGAAGTGCTTGATAATAAGTAAGTAATATGTTGTGGATTGTGAATAAAAAGTACGTTGTCCAGATTAAAAAATAACATAAAATAATAAAAATTACGCTTTGCCAAACATGAGCTCAATATCATGCAGAAAACTGAGTGGTCTTATTTTCAATTCAAGGCAAGTCCTACATTCTTGAAAAGACAACTAAAGGATGAAACAAAATTCAAAACCTAGTCTCTGGGAACAAACTCTACAATTTACTCCAGTGTTTTCTAAACGTAAAACTCAAAATTTCTTCTGCGCTGCAAAAAAAAAAAAAAATCCTAGTTTATTGCACATGTAAAATACAATTGCCTCCCCATCTGTTCAGCCAGCTCTTCTTACCAAAATTTTTTCTATGGTACAGAATGTGCAGTGAGTGAATTCCCCATTGTGCCTAAGAAGGGGAAGAATTTTCTTATCTTGACCCGAGCTTCCCACCCCCGACTTTCAGTCTTATCTACCATAAATATTTCTTCAATCTGCTAGATGCAGACCAGTTCATTTTCCAGGATGATGTAGGCTCTTTTTGCCTTCTTGACCAGATTCCATGCATGACGTTGAATCAAAAATCTGGTATCCCACTTGACCTCGACGAGTATTCTATTACTAGCTTAAGAAACATGGAAGATTTGTCCTCTAATAACCTTGCTGGAGTGTCAAACTCTGCAACTCGACCTGCGAAACAGACAAAGATACAGGCAAGTTAAACATTCTTACCGTGCACATTAGAGCAACTCCATTTTAATATCAAGTTTGAATGACCCTGAAAAGTAGGGAAGAAAGGAGAAACAGATTCCTAAAGAAAAACCTCCGAGAGCAAAACCAAGCAAATCGTTGTCTATTTTGTCCACAGTAGTCCTGGCACATAAATATTAGATATAGAGAACTAGGAAAGGTACATAACTCACCATCACTAAGGACCAGAACCAGATCGCTATCAATAACAGTAGGAATGCGATGAGCAATCGTACAAACAGTGCAATCCTTAAATTCTGTCCTAATAATCTTTTGGATAAGGTTATCTGTGGCCGAATCAACTGAGGCCGTAGCTTCATCAAGCACCAAAATTCTTGCCTGCTTAAGTAAAGCCCGACCAAGAGATACTAGCTGTCGCTGGCCTACACTCCAATTATCTCCATTTTCAAGCACTGCCAACAACACAAAATTGAAGAATATCCCTATTAGTCATCGAAATACTGTGAAGGTGGCTTCCTTGCCACGAAAAAGCAATATTTTAGTCCATCGGTGTAACATACTACCTGGTGTATCAAGTTTTTGCTCTTTTTGGCGAACTATCTCACCCAGCTGAGACTTATCAAGTGCCTGTGATAATTCATTAATAGTAAGTTATGTTAGAAACAGATGTGAACAGAGTCACAGACAAGAGTATTTAAATGACCGTTCGTCCTCCAAATACACCATATATAAATGGACAACAAAGAGAAGCTAATGGCTATCAATTAAGAATGGTTCAAACAAGCTTTGGATGTTCAAAATGTTTGTTTTTCTAATTTTTTTTGTGTAAAAAAAACTTCATGAAATCTGTGGTAATCCAAATTGACATGGAAAGAAAGAGGCAAAACGGCTGAACCTGCCAAATTTCTTGATCTGAATGCTCTTCGAGTGGGTCTAGATTTCCTCTAATCGTTCCTTCAAACAATGATGGATCTTGAGGTATGATACTCAACCGACTGCGAAGATCATGAAGGCCCATAATTGAGATATCAATGTTGTCTATAATTATTCTGCCACCAACTGGTTCAATCAATCGAAACAGAGCTTGAATTAAAGTGGATTTACCACTACCAGTACGCCCAACAATTCCTATTTTCTTCCCACCAGGGAAAGTGCAGGATACGCCGTGGAGCACAACAGGAAGGCTTTCCTTGTAACGAACCTGCAAAGGGGGAAATATTGATAAGATATCTTAATTATTTATATCTACCTTTGTCCCCAGGGAAAGCGCTGGATATGCCATAGATCACAACAGGAAGCTTTCCTTGTAATGAACCAACAACAGGAAAAATAGAGATAAAATTTCCTTATTTTCTGTATGCCTTTGTTCGCCCCGCCCCGCCCCCTGCCCAAATGCCAGTTGACATGTTAGCTCGGCAGTAGGAATGTCAATTGTCTTTTAATTAGTATTCTCCCTTCGTCATTTTTTCCTTTACGTGTCTGTAGGTGGGGTAGGGATGGTGCTGGGCCATGGTGGGGTGGGGCAGTTCCAAGAACCCCATGCCTCTTTTATTTTCCAAAATAAAACTGTAATTCCCATCTAAAATTTTGGGGAAAAAAAAAAACTAGAATTCCCATCTAAAATTGGAAAAACTCGCAAAAGACGCCAGTCATGGAAACCTAACTAGACTAAGTCACATAAATTCAATACAAAATCTATATATTCATTTATGCATACTTGTTAGCTACACTGCAACTACACAGGTTCAAATCATCTTATAAGAAAACTAATTTAATTAAAAACCAAAACATAGCCAATAACATAATTGAAATGGAGGAAGCCGACTGTAAATTTGGTGGGAAGCATAGAAAAATCTGCTAATCGGGAAAAGGCGGAGTGAAGATTCGAGATCTAATAATTTCGCCTGCAAGAGAGGCCGAGGGGGGGGGGGGAGGGGGGGGGGGGGGAAGAGGCGGCGGAGGTGAGTGGAGATAGGAGGAGATGAAGTCAAAAGAGGATAGCAGTTGCTGCGCCAGACAGTTACAGTATGCATGGTGGCGACTGCTGGGAGAGAGATTAAGAAATAGGAAAACGGAATTAAGGATTCAGATCTGAAATGCTTTTGAAATTAGGAGCAACTTTTTTTTTCCCTTAAAATAATACGGGGACAATGTTCTCCGTCCTCAACCAGGGGCAAATTTCATTGCCCTGCTCCCATCCCGCCAACCCAATTAAGCGGGGAATCCATGCCCCGATCCCCACGGGGATCAGGTTGGTCGGGTTTTTTTACCAGCCCTAGGGTGGGTGGGGGATGATGGCGTCAGGTGTACTGACATATGTTAGCTGGTTCAAAAATTACTTCAATAAGCCTAAACTTCAGTTGAGACATCATTTGGCCATAGCCTTTACTCAATCAACCAGGTAGGCTTCTGTTGTATTTGTCCAATTCCTACGTACTTGAACAACTACGTTTCAGATAAATGCAAGTAATTTTAATGCATTGGTCAATTAGTATGCAACCTTGGGATGTTCAATCTGAATCAAATCCCAGATCATCAAATTTAGAGAGAGATAAAAATCCCCACTAGTTGTGCAAGTACTTAAAGCTAAATGGAGCACTGTGACATCTTTTGAGCCATAACTTGGCAGCATAGGTTTATGACATCATTTTTCAAGTCAACTCGTGAACATTGCTTTAGGACATATGTATTTTCTTGTCCTGTGGTGTTCCCCAAGTTCCATTTATTATTTTTCTTTCCTTTCTTCTTTGTCCTTCAACTTACTTTTGAGAACTTCAATTTCTGACCATTAGATAAAGTAAGGCCTTCAATGTTGACAATGGACCCAATTAATGTAAATATACGCTGCTTCATATGTCACAACATATATACTTAGATAGGAATAAGAGGCAATTTTGCTTCTTATATATGGATGGAATAGAGGGAAAGTTTTTCTGACTAAATGAAAAGAACATAAGGTAATAATAATTCAAATGTCATACCTTTAAATCAATTAGTTCAATTGTTCCATTTTCTGGCCAAGATGATGGGGGACGAAAATCTTCAATAACTGCAGGAGCTTCACCAGGTATATGGCAGTATTGATGAATCCTTTCTATGGAGATAATTTTGTTCTCAAGTTTGCAAAAGCTAAGAATCCATCGGGATAGACGTGCATTCATATTCAGACCATATGTCACAGCAAGTCCTGCCATACCTATAGAGAAACTTTTAATTATAATCAGAAATATAATAAAGACTTGCACAATGATTGCAAATGGTGACTTATTGCGCTATATCTTCAGTAATAAATTGTTTTCATCATTAAATTGAAGAAATATTTCCATAACAGTATTATAAGTCACGGCTGAGAATTGGAATACCAGTACATTTAATTTCAGAATTGCAAATGCATCACAATGAAATTAATTCGGTCTTGGCAAGAATCTTTAACAAACGTGCATTTGACGTTGAAGGGGAATAGCAATGTACTTACTTGGATCTATACTCCCATGTGGGAAGCTCACAAGTAAAACCATGCAAAAAGCAAATACAAATGTCGAGAGCAGTTCCATACGCAGGCAGAGCCATTCAATAGCTGCAAGGCTGCAGAAGAACGGCCGAGCAAAGCAATCAAGAAGATAGATATTCCTCTTCATGAATCTCTTTTCTTGTCCAAAACCTCTTATTGTAGCTGCCCCAGCAATTGACTCGGCAAAAAGATGAATTATCGGAGATTTTTGGATACTAACAATGCGAACGAGTTCCCTTGACGAAGCCATATAGTATTTCTGCATTTGTATGGGTTAAAATGATATTCATTTGATCAAAATTTAACATTTTGCAAAGATATTTGATCACCATAAATCTTAATAAACAGATGCAAATCACGAGGTGATAACTTGCTCATCCAAATCTCTTTTGATACTCGAGTTCATGTTAGAAGATGATTTTTCCAATGAACAAAAGGTTAACTATGCACACAACATCATATCTAACAGCTTGCAAGCAAGCACGTGCATTCACACACTTAATACCATCAAATAACAAATTGACAAAGGGACAAATTAATCTTTTGAATTTATAGCATTATAATATTGCTACCTGCATCCACAAGCAGGCAATTGCCATTGGAACAATGAGGAGCAAAATTTGCCAGGTAACTTTTGTCATTACACCAACAATACCAACAAGCTGGATTGTTGTTGAAGCAAAGCCACCAAGTCTGAATGGAATATCAAGATCAACAACACTTTGGTCAATCGACACCTGCAGATAATAAGAAATCCTCATAATGGTGAAATAGAACTGGAGAGTGAAAATGGAAGAGAAGAAAAAAAAAAAAAAGGTTGAAAATATCAACTGTAAGTGCCAAAGGTATATAAATACAATTTTAGAACTGATAACATTTGAGCATACACGATTTAGTATTCGTCCAGCTGGAGTAGAGTCAAAGAAAGACATTGGTGCCCGAAAGACTGTTCTGAGCATTTTCAAGAACAACTTCTGTGCTGCTGCAAGACCAAATGTAGCAACCAGAACAGCCCTGACAAATATGAAGCAGGAGCTCCCAAAAGCAAGTGCCATATATACACCAATAAGCACCACACTACTGGTTTTTGGTTTGTCCCCAGCAGTTTGCGGATTAGCCCAAGCCATCCACCAATTACTGGCTATTTGAAGGACCTGAAATAGTGTTTGTGCAATAATAATAAGTGGAATCAACATCCCTTTGTATGCAGCTGCCATATATGATAAATACACTTTCATGCTGACACTTCCCCGTTCCCGTTCCTCTTCCTGCACAAGTTGCTTTCTCCTAGAACGTTTGGCTTTCTTTTTCTCCTTCATGGCTTTCTTGTCTGAAATTGAAGCGCTTTCTTTGACTTCCTTTGCCATGCCATCCATATTATTAGCAACTGAATCGCACTTTTTACTCATGATAATAGACCTCTCAAGAGGATTATTTTCATCTGATTCATCAGAAGCTTGGTTGGAAAAATCCATAGCCTCAATGGCCTCATGATGAGCACAGACCAATGTGTTAAAATCAGTCCCCGCTTGCAAAAGGTCATCATATTTTCCAGCCTGAATAATACGACCTTCCTTCAAAACCTACAATGATGATGAAAATTAGACAAGAATCATAATTAAACTACACTTGGTATCTGTGCTCTACGACCCTTTTTTTTCTCTTCTTTTTTTTTTTTTTTTTTTTTTTTTTTTTTGTGGGGGGTGGGGTGGTTTGGGATTAATGGGAGTTCAGGTTGTAGAATATGCACTAGGTTCTGAAATTGTATGTAATCTGAGAGGGAGAGAGAGAGAGATTAAATATGCAGAGGAAAATGCCACTTGAAGTCAAAAACTCAACCAGAGGAGCTTTGAAGAAAGTAGAGGGAAAGAACTGCGCAAAGTCATAAGCGGGTAGATGAGTTGGCAGGGCTATGCTATGAGGCATGGATGCCTAGGGGGTTAGGACTAGGGTTTATCTGCTCAGACCAGCAAATCAGAGATTCACAAATCAGATTGTAAATATGAAGAACTGAAGAAGTATCAATTTGACATGACACTAATATACATTCGATCGAAGTTGAAAAAAAATCTGTTTAGGATTTCAATCTTCCCTTTCTGCAAAGTATTTATCCAGAAACTTGATCATACTCTCAGTGCCTAAATAACTGCCGTCTATTGTCATGCAGTTAACATTTGAGGAAGGAATGAAAACAACTCAAGTACTGTTACTACGCGCGACTTGCTTAAATGTTTACCAGACCAAAACTGAGGGTAAAAAACTAAAAAGAAGTCTGGAGGGAAATATTTAGACACAACGTGACAAACAGAAATAAATACCAAAATCAAATCAGCAGCAGGCAGAAATTCAACTTGATGCGTTACAAATACCACGGTCTTTGTCGCTAGGGCTGTCAGTATGTATTCCTGCAATTACACATGATACTTTTAGCCTGACACCATTTTTTTGAGCAGCAAAAGAAATGATTCAACCTATGTCCAAACCTTAAATAATTCTGAACCAGTGTGAGCATCTACGGCACTGAATGGATCATCAAGTAAATAGATGTCTGCATCTTGATATAGAGCTCTGGCAAGTTGCACTCGTTGCTTCTGACCACCACTAAGGTTTATGCCTCTATCACCAATAATGGTCTGGTCACCATGTGAGAAAAGCTCCAAATCTTTCTTCAGTGAACAGGCATGAATAACACTCTTGTATTTTGCCTTATCCATAGGATACCCAAAGAGAATATTTTCCTCTATATTTCCCGATTGTATCCAAGCTGACTGTGAGACATAAGCAGCAGAACCGCAAATCCTAACCTAAAGAGAACACCCTTAGATCAAGCATGACACAATGAACAAAATTCCTGAAGCAGATACTGTCTCATAGTAAATGGCCAAAAAACTGACAAAAAATAAATTTTAGTGTTATAAACTCGGACTTACTTCGCCAGAGACTTTTGGAATCTCACCGAGAATGCAGGAAAGGAAACTGGATTTCCCAGAACCAACCACACCACAGACAGCCACTCGCATACCCTTCTCCAACCTAATTTGAATTCCTGACAGGGTTAGGGTCGGGGTTGGAGAAGATGGATCCCAAGAGAACTCGCCTTCTTTGATTTCTATGGCCACATTTGTAATGCCTCGTGGCAAAATGATAGTAGCATCTTCCGGCAGCTCTTCCTCCAGCAGGAATCCAGAAATTCGATCAAGGGAAACTTTTGTCTGAGCCATCATCGAAACCAAGTCAGGGAAATTCCTAAGTGGTTCTTGCAGGATCCGAAAAGTAGCGAGAGCGGAAAGAACGCTTCCTGCTGTAAGCTGACCACCTAACAAAATGCAAGTGCCAAAAGTGATAGCTGAAACAAATATAGGGGAGCTCCAGAAAATAAACGTGATGAAAGCCTGTGAGTAAAGAGCTTTTCGGAGATACTTGAATTCCACACTTCGCATATCTTCAAGCAAAACTCTGTACCTTTCCTCCCATGCTTGCAACTTGAGAATCCTCATGTTCCTAAGGCATTCAGAAGTCTTCCTCATCCTTTCATCCTTGGCGGACATCAACTTGTCTTGGTAATCTTCTTGAACCCTTGCCAATGGGACAGTTGCAACAATGGATATAATAGTGGCAACCAGTGTGGCAACAGAGGCAATTCCGACATTCTTATATAGAATAGCAAGGGCAAGGACAATTTGAAGAGGAAGCATCCATAAGTCATGTAGATACCAAGAATAGTCCCCGACTCTTTGTACATCAACTGCCATGTAGTTAACGATCTCCCCACTCGAGTGACTTTGCCTGGCTGAACTTGAAAGCCTGAGTCCTTTCCGATATACCATTGCCGTGAGAGCTGATCTAACGTGCATTCCCAAAATGTCGACTCCAAGATACCATTGCCGGGTTGTTAAGGTCTCTATTAATTTTGCAGTGAAGAAAATTCCTGCAAGAATGTAACCTTCATGCGGGAAAGTCTCCTTCCCTCCCAAGTAATCCACAAAGTAGCTAATCATATAAGGACCCACATATGAAACTAAAGTGTTCACCCCTGCAAATACTGCATTACAAGCAGCCTCCTTCCAGAAAGATTTGAGAATTGCCCAAGCTAAAGATGGCTGCTTACTTGGATCCTGTGACTTCAACTTCTCCCAATTCGAGTTCAGTATCTTATAATTCGTCTTGCTACGATCTTTCGGTGCAAGCAATGGAATGTCTTTTAGCTCAAGCGGTCTCTTTGCCCCTATGGAAAGAAGTGAATTCAACCAGGAAAGAGTGACCAAACTAAAAAGGCCAGCTTCACTATAAGGGGTAACCTTAAGACACCCTGCTTCTTCTTCAAGAAGCAATGGCTCTTGAAGATCAGAGTTCCTGCACACTTGAATTCCAGTAACACCCCTAATTGCAACAAAACATAGAAAAGCAAGAGCCGGAGTAACAGCAAAATTGGCCGAAACGTGAGAACTCAAATGGCTTGACCCTTCAACCAGAAATCCCTTACCATCAGCATACAAAGTACAGAGACAAATTAAAAAGGAAACAATCCACCAAATTCTCAACAGTAATGGGAATTTCTCAGCAGTCTTGTATTTGCAATACAGAGCTGAAAAGCTAAGCACAATCCAAGCTAAACACAGAGACGCAGGAAGTAACAATATCGTCCAATCTGAATTATTACCCTTTCCACTAGCAGCACCCCTCACTAAACCAACAGCATCAAATACCAATACCAAAACTTGCACAAACAAAACATAAACGCAACAAAATACTGAAGCTTTGTAGTCTTTACCAATCACGGCACTCTGAATTTCTTCACCTTCAACAGCTCCTCTGTGCCTAATGGCCACCCTATTCCCATTTGAGTCTTCTTTTCGAACTCCAATCCGGTCCAAACACGCGAAAACCAGCCTTGCAGAGACAATTAACAGGAACGCGAGAAACAGTGTCAAGTTTATGCAAACTGAGGCTAATTCCAATATGGGCACTCCCCGAAAGGCCCCCGGGAGATGGTTTGAGGCTTCAGATGATGTCGTTTCAGTAGCCCAGAAAAGATTGATACCCATATTAATTGTTACAGATATCAATCTTTGAACAGAGAATGATGAAAATAAATGACTAGAGTATGATTAACAATAACTATGGCGAGTCCAGTATTGATATGATCAGGGCGCACAGATCGAATCGTGATAGGGGGCATTACACCATCTGGCAATGGATACGCAAAATGATGACAAGTCACAGAGAGAAGGAGAATCTGCAAGACACAGAGCACACGCAAACAAAGTCATTGAATATAATAGGAAGAAAGATACAAGAAGCAATTACACACAAAAACATACGCAAAACTCTCAATCTTTATCTCTATCTCTATCTCTATCTCTCTCCCAGTCCCTCTGTGTGTGTGTGTGTGTGTGTGTCTCTCTCTCTCTCTCTGAGTCTTGTTTGTACTTTATCAATATTAAGGCGAGAATGGGACAAAAAGAGTGGGCAAAAATTGAAATCTGAAACGAACCGTTTACAGAGAATACAAAAACGTGACTTGGGCCTCTGATTCTTTCCTTGAAAAATCGTTTACCGAGCCGTGATGATTCCCGATGCAAATTCAGCAATACATGCACCGATACAGATAAAAATCTAGAGAGAGAATACTCCCAGCAGATAGAGAGATGCTTATAGAGAGAGAAACAACCACTCCTCACAGCTATACTGTACTAGTAACATTTGCAGGTAATGTGATGAGAGAGAAAGATATACACGAATCCACCCTAGCATTATATACATTTTTGTGTATGCATAGATTAAATTAATCATCTTATTTTAGAAATAAATAATACGTTACACTCCTAACTAACAAGACCATCGTAGTTAACAACATTAATTCTGTTTGTGATTAGCGTATTTGGGCGGGCCGACATATAGTGCCGTGTTAAATCACAACTTTCAAAAGGAAATTCGTGAAGAAAACCTTTATGGTCAATATTACAGCTCACGAAATATGATTATATCCTCGTTTGTTTCATTTGCCCGTATTTGACTAATGTTTTCAAGATTATTTTTTCTTCTATCTATTACTATCGTATCATTCATTTTTATTTATTTATAATTTAAATCGTGTATAAATGCTTCATAACCATACTTAAGTGCCGATCAAAATGTATGGGATTATTTGATTTTTAAAGAGACATTTTAAAGTTTATGAAGAAAAATCGATTAACTTTCTATTATTTACCGCGGATAATGACTATATATATATATATATATATATGCGTGATTGCAATGACGTTGATGTTGATATCATGTGTTTATGAGCACATGAGTGGTGATATGTGCAAGATTTTTGTCGCGGCGACAATTTTTTATTATCTCTTCACATTATAGGGATTGAGCGGATAGTATATATAAACGTTGTTAATGACTATATCAAAGAATCCAACGGATTTCATCAATGATATGAAAATCGAATTTTATTACTTTTGATAAAATGTTGCGACCTATATTTAATCAAACATGTCATGATCACAATAATACGCTATTTATGATCTCGATTACAAACTAGTCACAAATCACACATCTTCACATGCTGCACAATTGATGGGTCACAACAACCACTGCCATTACCACTACCGAACCGAGACCCAAGTCCATATCCAGCCACAACAGTAGCTACAAAGATTAAAGTCGAACCAACTATCTGAATAGACGACATGGTATCGACCACAGATTGGACGCCCATGAGCTCCCTCTACTCCCCAAAACATTGACTTTCATAGCAATACTGGATGGAGAATCAAAAACAGAACTAGAATTTTGCTCCAAGAAGGAAGCCTGGACAATGGAGATTGTATAGCTGTGGGAACGAAAACTAGTTGGGGAAAGATGGGAGAGATTCCTACGGTGGAAAGTCGGGATGCAAGGACATCAATTAAGGCATCGAATGCTAAGGAATTGTGTAATTGCCTCTTTTGGGTTTTATGTGATGAAATGGTTATCGAAATAACTAATAGATGTTAAACTTAAAATGTTTTTAAACTTAGCCCATGTTTGGTACACATTAAAATTTTCATTTTCATTCTTCTACTCATTTTCAACCACACATTTTTCAATAAAATAATATTTTTCATCGTATCAATAACTTTTCCTTCTTTTTCAACCACACATTCTCCATCAATCTACTATTCCAAAATACATTCTTCAAAAAATATACTTCATCTAGTAACACGTCTATATAAGATTTTATTTACTTAATTACTTTAAATTTTGATTTGAGCTTTTGATCCTTGATCATGACAATTCGTTTTTCAAAACATTGGATTTTATAGTCTTAACGAATTTGAATTGGATTGGTCGATTTCATCCCATTCTGGGAAATCTTGAATTTTAATATTGTTAGGTTTTGGTTAATTTTGTAATTGGCAAATTCCGTGGACGAAATGATTTAATTTGATAGGATGTAAAAGTTCAAGGAGCAATGTGCAATTTGTTCAAAAGTTAGTTAGTATGTCTAGAGTTTTGCGTTTGGAACAAGGAGGAAAACGGCACGGATCTTCGCTAGACTATCGTCAAGGGTTGGCTCAAACTACAAAAGTAGAAACATCGTCGTCCATCATTCGCTTGAGCAACAGATTGTTGCTCAACTGTCGCTCGGCCCTCGTTTGAGCGACGATGCTATCCGAAATTTTTTATTTCGCGATTTCAAGGATTTTTTACTTGGCCTATTCATTTCTTGACCTACTTATAAATATTAGAACTCACTTGCCCGTTTTTTTTTCCTAAGGTTGAATATTAAGATAAATATTATGAATCTCATAAAATGTGTGATTGAAAAATGAATTTGAGAGAAAAAAAAAAGAACTTTTTTAAAAGATTGAGACCAAACGTAGGCTAAACAGATACATGTCAAATCAATTAACAATAATTACTTACATTCGACTAATTTAAAGCCATGGTGGGTAATGATTTAATGAATTAGCAACTCTATGTAATGTCCTCTTCTTTTTAGCTTATGAATTTGTCCTAATTACATGTATTGCACAACACCTAATTTTCCTCATGGGGATATGGTGTATACGGTTGGGTCTTCTACTTTGGGAAATTTGGTGTGAGCCAACCGTATTCCATGATGCATTTGAGTAACTTCAAGATGAGGTAACATAGTTAATGAAATGTCACAATATTAAAAGGAAGTGATAATAACATCGATATTTCAATTATCAGCTGTACTTAGTTTCGAGATTCAAAGTGTGACGAGAGGCTCGAAGCAACAAGGAAAGAAGCTTGGGTTTTACTTGTATATATTAGAAAAAAAAAATATCTTGATTTTATGTTACTTTTACTTTGCACCTCTAAATCTATTGTAATCTTTAATTTGATTTGTATTCTCCACAAACATGATACATAAATATGTACAAATAAAATAATAAGTTAACACACCTCTTTGGGGGTGACCGAGTTGGTAGAGCAGATGAACGCGAAAATCGAAGATCACGAGTTCGAATCCCCTGCCAACACTTCCTCAATCGAGTCGTCGCACCGACTTGTCTAGTGCGATTTATCTCTCTCGTGTGGTTTGCATGTTACTGCACATGGAGTGAGATTTACCCAGCACATGGAGTGAGATTTACCCAGTACGCACTCATGGGGTAGCGATCGCGAGTTTCTACGTTAACCAAATAATAATAATAATAAGTTAACCATAGTCGATAATATTAGGAGCATATTTGGCTAAGGTTATGAAAAGAAAAATTACTTCTTCTTTATAATATAATAGGTAACGTACCATCAAAAAATAAGTTTTTGTACTAAAGAATCCATAGAAAAAGTTGGCTTTTCAAAACCTCGGATACAATCCTTAAGAAATTACTTAAAAGTAAATCTTATAAGGAACAAAAAAATTAATTTTTAATCATTATTCATCCTCATCTCTTTAAAAGTTTTAAAAAAGGGGCACTGCCGATTTGTCGGTATTTGAAACATGTACAATATTTTAAGCTGTGTGTACCAAGGCAAGTAAATAAACTGGAAAATGCATATTTTAGCCGTTAAAGTAAATAAAGTTAGATCACTCGACAATGAAAGTGAACTTTTATTTTTTTTTTATTTAGCCAATAAATGTACCGTGCCTATTTAAAAAAAAAAACCACAAATTAAAGATTAGTTGATTGCTGAAAAAAATGTAGCCCTGTTTGGTTGGGATTAAAAACACTTTTTTAATATATTTTGATAAAATAGATTAAATGTGATTGAAAATGTGTGGATTCCACAAAATATTTGATTAAAATTAATTGTTGACTTTAACTCATATTAAAATTTAAAATTTAATTTATATCAAATAAGGGTTTATTGTGACTACAATGACATCCGTCACGGTCAAATTCGACGGTACCATGATAAGTGGTCCATACATATTATTCTATTATAGAGCTGTCACATTCAACTGGAATATGGTATCGGTATCATGATTGTTTCTTACAAACAACTATTTATTTATTTATATTTCGGTAAAGAGGATGCACCTTGTAAGATAAACATATATGAGATGTTCGTTAAAAGATAAGATGTGTTATATGGAAAATTACACTAAAATAAGTTATTTATTCAAAGTTAAATTTGAAAAAAAAAATAAAAAATAAAAAAATTGTCTAACCTTGAAGAGAGTGAAGCTCCTATAGAACCAAAGATGCCTAGAGTTGGTGCAATCTCTAAACAAATAAGGTGGTTGTCTAAGGTTGTATCTCATGTTTAATTAAAGACCCTAAGTTTAAAATAAAAAAAATAATAAAATCGTTTCAAATAATTTTGGAATATGTGATTTATATTTTTTCGATAGGTGATAATTAAAATAATCATTTTAATAAATAAAATTTATAGATGGAAATTTTGTTACTAGATAAAGCAATAAAATAGTAAATATTACAGACAAATAAGTCCATGGATTACAAAACAACAAATATTTTAAGATTAAATGTAGAGTTTATCGACGGTGGCAATTTTTTTTTTTAAATATTAATAAATTCTATTTAACATTTGAATTTTTATTATTAAATAAAGTAATAAAATATTACAAATTGATATCACTTTAAAGAGAATATGTCGGTAATTAAATAATAATTGACAGAGAACTTAAACTTTTCATTTATTTATATTAAAACATAAATATCTCAATAGATTTAAATATATGAAAAATATTTAATGCTAATAGAAAATTCCATTTGAATTAAATAATAATATTTACTGATAATATTTCAAATATAAAATAGAAAGATATTTAAACAAATTTATAATAATTTATAAGAAGATATAAAGTTATAGAAATGGTAATTTTTTGTTGATGATCCAACGACTTTCCGTCGACTATCGTCGATCATAGCATTGTTGACGATTTCATATAACATGACTTATCAAATATTGTCATCGAAGAAGGTTGTTCCAGAATTGTTGATGATATCGAAATCATCAACATATACTTTGTATCGTTGATCATTTGCTTCATTTTATTAATTATCATATTCAAGAAACGCTTTATCTAATTTAGCATGGTACGAAGGACATATAAAGTATACAGATTTTTCAAAGGGATAAATTAAAGCAGTCCACTTACTAATACTCCATCTTTGAAAAACTGAAGTCAACATTGACTTTAATCCAATCTTAATCTACTATGGACTGCCTTAGTTCATCTCTTATGAATCATAGCCTACATTTCTCTTGAAACTAGTGAGGGCACGTGCAAGGCACGTGTTGTAGTATAGTTGGCTACGTAATAGCGTTGACAAATTTTTGGTTATTATTGAGACATCATGCATTTTGGATTCATGTGTCTAAACAAAATGACATAAGAACACAACTCCACAACAGTGGGGTTAGACCGGGAGTGAAGGAAACTAACAAAATATTTCTGATGGAAAATATTTTGTGATTGCTTATGGAAACTGCAATCAAGCTTCTAAGATGAATGTCAAAATCTCCTAATCTAACCTTGCTCATCAACCCCATATAAACTTGAATTTTGGAATGTTGAGAAATGCTGTAATTGAATAAGAGTACCTCTTTAGAGTCCTATGAGATCTATTTCCGCAACACTCAGATTCATAGTTTTCGTTTTTAACGTATCAGGAAGTATCCTTATTATTTAGCATAAATCTTAACGTGATTAAATACTACTGGATGTGCAGCATTTAGTGACCTAGCTCTCGATTGAGAATGAACCACTATAAATTATGCATTCTTGCTTTCAATTTTCCCTTTTCATGTTATTTTTGCTCTAGGTATTATGGGATAGCGACTAATCATAACAAATATAATGTGTAAAGACATTTAAAATAAAGACATGTCCACCATTTCTTGCCATTCATTCCAATGCTTTTGGAGTACCCAACAGAAGTATATATCTAGACATATAAGCTGACGTAGTGTAGTAGTTTACCTCTACCCAAAGAAAGGGAATTTTGACTCTGCTCATATTGATTTTCAGTTGTAAATAAAAATTGATACGTCAAAACTATGCTCCGCTCGACTAAGTCAAATGTTGAATATAATATCAAAACCCTTGTTTTAAGTGAGAAAAGGTGTTACTGATGAGAAAGTGAGCAAGAAACTAATTACATATTGTTGATCTGATGCCTTGTTCTTGTCGTTGAAATAAGATGGTGCTGCTGATGTTCCGCCCAAAGTAGAGTTAAATGGAAAAAGAAGAAGACCTCTGAACCCATCATCTATCCACAGAACCTCACTCACATAATCAGGAACAAAAAAGGACGATGGAAAACGGTGCCACTCACTTCCAATGCAAAGGGTAGAACCTATATTACATGTAACCAAAATAATACTAAGATATGCACGTGAACTAATTGGAGAAAACTGTGAATGCATTGATTCACGGACACTTTGAAGTCCACATCCAACAGGACAATCCTCATTGCACACCACAAAACGAAATGTGTCTGAAAATCGGGAAAAGAACACCGAACGCATGCTCAACATACATTACCAGTGGCAAACACAGTTTGGACTCAATTTAAACAACACGGCTAATGTTTTGATTCAGTGTTGATTTTAATTGAAAAAAAATTGCTTTTTTCCGTCAAACTCTATCATATTGACGCACTTAGTATAAATATATATCTCTTGGCACTTAGAAGATGGTTTAAGAAAAGCCACCTCATGTTGATACGTCCCACCACTATCTAGAATTAAAATTCTATCCTCCACTTTCTAATTGATGTTGCTAAATGAATTTGAATACATGCACGTCACTTTTCTCAATTTTCCATATCCAAAGAGTAAGGTAGTTTTGGAATCTAAGTGATGTTTTAATATTTTGTAATGAAATTCTTTCTGTGACAACCAATAATAAGAAGAATGCCTTGCAACATGGGATGAATCTGTATGTATGAAGTATAAAGACTTGAGAGTATATAATCGCTTCCAATTTTCACAGTAGAATTGCTGTGTACACGCTTAGCTTCAAGAACTGAATGTCCACGCCATTTATTTGAAGCAAAACCAGAGTTTGGCGCATATTAGTGTATAGAACCAAAACAATCACAAGCATCCTTTGTTCTCTCTTGGGGTACAATTCTTTAATATTATAGGCACAGGCTCTTCCTAAATTTGTTTAAGTGGAGAGCATTTCCAGCAAACAAAGCAATTTCTGCCTAAAGGATTTGGCAGGCAAGATGACAAATATCATGTTTGTCTAAGCTAATAAATAATTAACTTATTTTGATGTCAGAGGTACTTCCGAAAAATGAGTAACTTTTTAAACTCGAAAGTAAGAAAAAAATAACATATCTAGACAAAAAAAAAAGTACTTAAAATGTAACAATGGCCATAAGAGCATCCAAAGAATGCCTTTTAAATTGGCTATAAACATAGAAAGGATCATCTTATAAATTGCAAAAGCATTATCTTTTAAATAAGGTATAAACATAGAGAGGATCATCTTATAAATTGCATGCATACCTATAAATTCTCCCTTCGCAAGAGAAAGTAGAGGACAGAAAGAGGCACCAATGCTATGTAGTCGTGGAGCCAATTTAAGTGTACAACGAACAGTCAAGTAACCTTGTATCTCCAAAGAGACGCTACACCACACCAAAATGCCACATATAGTATTAGAAAACTGAAGTTATATCTGAAAGTAAAAGGGCAAAAGTTACAGAACAACCTGAAGAAAGACAAACTTCCATCTCGAGAAAAAGTTAGCAACACAGTACCTCGGGCGAGCAAAGAAAAGGTTCTGTACTGCACAGTAGTGACTGGAGAATTTTGCTTGCTGCTACTTTTATTACGATGAGACCTAGATAATGGAAAACCATCAATTAAAGGGGGCTGGGAAAACTTACCAAAAAAACTCCGTGTGGAACGGAGGTAGGCATCGTGCCTCCGTTCCACATGGAGGCACGAGCTACCTCCGTGTGGAACGGAGGCACGCACCGGGCCTCCGTTTCACACACGGACGGACACGGCTGCCTCCGTGTGGAACGGAGGCAGGCATCGTGCCTCCGTTCCACACGGAGACACGGCTGCCGAACGGAGACACGGCTGCCTTCCTCCGCGACTCAATGGAATATATATAAAAATTGAAATTGTAAAGAATAATAAAAATTGAAATTGTAAAGAATAATAAGAAGTTGAGATTTTAGCTGAAAAGTAGGATTATGATTTCGAGGAAATTAGGATTATGATTTCGAGGAAATTAAACTCGTCCACTTTCGGAAATTAGCTTCAACTTTCTGCTAAATGCTAAAGTGAGAAGAGACGTGTAAAGTGAGAAAGTGAGAAGAGACGTGGGTGTTTAAGGGAGAAGATGGCGGTTTAAGGGAGAAGAGGCGGTGATTGACGATGGGAGAAGCCGACATCTGTTCAAGGAGAAAACGACGTCGTATTGACGACGATGACGCGGCAAACTCCCTCTTTTATTTTAGTTAGGATAAAGGATTTTCTTTAACAAATTAATATTAAATAAATTGAGTAATAAACAAATGATTTTTTTTTTTCCAAACTTGGTCAAGAAATTAGGTTTGTGGAAAGATTCCATGTTGAAAAATGACAAATTCCAACTAGTGAATTGGTCTATAACACATGGCTAATATGTACCGAAAGTTGTAGCTTTTTATCCTGCCATTCTGTTTCCACTTTGCTCTTTCAGCTTTATGCCAATTAACAAAAGAAGATTTAAAATACATTAGTAATCTTGAAGATTTGAAAATTGCAATAAGGCAAGTGCTTCACAACCAACTATTAAGCTCTGTTTGGCCAGGATTAAAATCATATTTTTAATAGATTTTGATAAAAGATTGATGAAACACGTGCTTGAAAAGTTGTGGAACTTATGAAATATGTAGTTAAAATTCATTGTTGACTAATTCAGATTAAATTCTGGATTTTAATCTTTACCAAACAGGGACTTTAATACTGTTTTTTGAAGATGGCAAGTTCGATAAAATGATGGATAATTACTATATTGACTTTTCATAAATTCACACACGATTATTAGTTTAATTCATTATTTGTTGATTACTTCGGATGGAAAATTCGACATTTTATTCTTTCCTTTTAAATTAAGGCATAAAGTTGGATTTCCATCGCAATCTTGTCTTAGTGGCTGTACGGATTCATGAGAGACTAATTGGGCCGGTTCAGGACCATATGGCACACAACCAGGTATGTCATTTCAATTGGACTGGACCATTAATTGGCAATCAGGAATGAACATAGCACCTTTTTTCCTTCCCTAGATACTAGCTATTTTAAAACTTCACATCTTTAAAATTATGTTTTAAGAGACTCTTTAAATTAATATTTTAATATAAAGAGCGAGGCACGGTTTCACGGATCGCAGATTTGGCTCTCAAGGTTCAACGCCTCAAGATCGCCTTCACCTCAATCTTTGGCCGGTAAGCCCAAACAACTGACATACATGCATGCTAAAGGGAAAATATATGCATATGATCATATATCATTAGTACACTATTGGTAAGATAGGCATCGCGCCTAGCTGTTAGCGTGTTTGCTGTGCCGAATGGGGAGCTAAGCATTCTCACTGCGTGACATTCTCCCCCCATTCGAATTTGCTTACGTCCTCGTAGCGAGAAGAAAGTTTCGCATCAACACGCATCCGTCTCGTTGCAAGGATAACGATAACACCATTCCATATGGACATACCTCCAAACCTGTAGTAACTCGTACTTGCCGCCTCCGACACCAACATTCACCCTCCACCCCTCTGAGCATTGGTTCCTCGGGTGGACGGTCTCTGAACTGCAGCTCCTCAACGCATGTCGAATTGTGTCATGCACGGTGTGCTCTCCGAAAACTCATTTGAAAGGCATCCAGGCAATTGCGCAATGCTGCTCATCTTCATCCTTCTTCCCAACAGCTTCCTTCGTCGTGTCCCACCAGCTTGCCGACACGATCCGTGGCCAAAATTTTTTCTCCACAAGAACACACGACATTGTCTAACAACAACACCGCATGCTCAAGCAGTCCCGCTTTGATACCAACTTTCACGGATCACAGGTTTGGCTCTCAAGGTTCAACGCCTCAAGGCCGCCCTCGCTTCATTCTTTGGCAGGCAAGCCCGAACAACTGGCATACATGCATGCTATGAGTAGGATATAAGAGATAATACCTGCATATGATCATATATCATTAGTGCACTATTGGTAAGATAGACATCGCGTCCAGCTGTTAGTGTGCTTGCAGTGTCGAATAGGGAGCTAAGCATTCTCACTGCGTGACACACGACCTGTAGAGCACCAAAAATATAACTAATATTGCTTCACTTGTGCCCTCTATCACCCCACCTCCTCGTCCTTGAACTCAATTCCCAATCATAAACAGAATTTCCTATATCAAGTAATTTTGTATTAAATTACTTGGACACACAAAGTGTATACCTTGATTGACACCCCTTTATGTGTAAAAATTTGACAATTGATTGAAAAATATGTTGTCAAAATCAATGTATTAAAATCTGTCAACTTATATGAGTAGTGTAAACCAATGTGTCTACCTTTATGTACATCTAGCATGGTCTAGTAATTTTAAATATCTGATACAAAAATAATCCGTATAACGAACAAGAATGTAATTTTCTTACAAGTGAAGTTTGCTCGAAAAGGAACACCCATTGAAAGGAATTCACCAGGTAGCTTGAGTGCCTTAGCGGGCCAATCCAAAATGATCATTTCTAAGTTCTGTTGCAGCAGGGGAAGTTGAGATATGCTACACCTACCAACAGGTTTACAGAAATTACATGTGGCAAGATCTCACACCATCTTGGACAAAAAACACAATTAATTCGGACGTTAAATGCTACCATGTCATGTCTGTAAATAATCCGGGCTTTGCCATTGTGTTACTACTCCGGGCAATATTTTTTTCCTGAACGTCCGCATTGAAAATGATAACATAGACTATCAATATATATCTTCCGAGTTAATAAGAATGAATTCAGACATGTAATCGTTCATGTTTCTGACCAATTAAATATTAAAACTGGACAATCAAAATCAAATTGCAAATGCAAAATATAAATACTTACAAACTTCCCCATTCAAAACATCTTGCAACGATTCGGGATGAGTTGGTGCAGAGTCTGGCAGAAGTTCACGCAGATATCCGGGCTGCAACCTAAATAAAAATCGTTGTGCTTTCAATTTTAATGCCAAGTTCAACTTTAATGTATCAAACAAATAGTTTCTCGACAAAATTTCTCCATGATTATTGATTTACTCGAACATTTACTTAACAACCTTCTATATGGAAGTATTTGCTTTGAAATATAATTTAATCCTTCAAAAAAAGTCCAAGAACCACATCACTTCTAATGTACTAGCAAAATTGACCATCGGGGACAGAATTTAGAACAAATATTTTGAACTTGAATCCAAATATAAGAGTTATAGTCTAAAACCTGAACTTGGCTAAGAATTGGGAGATTTTCAATATTCTTGTAGTAATCAGCAATGGAGTCTACATCTTGTGAGCACACTCCCAGAGTTGTCCTGCATCCATTGGCTATCACCTTCCCTATATAGTTCAACAAAACCCAGTTACATTATACGCTCAAGTTAATATTTTTTTTTACCAGGATCAGATGCAAAAACATACACTTTCATCTTCAAAATCATACCATTTTGTTGGCAAATTGTGAAACCCAAGGGAGATAAGTATTTGATGAATGGAGAAATTGGGTTTTTAGATTGAGCAGAGTTCGGAATTTGATCAGGTGAATAGAGAGAGTTTGCTTCGCTACCAGATCTGGCTTGTGGGCTGCTTTATTTTCCTTGGGTTGAACTCGGGTTGTTACATTATGGCCGGGTTCATGGACTTCGAGCGGAACAATCTTAAAATTCGCATGCTCATTTTTTTTTAAGTTCGTCGAAACTTAATGACTCTGATACAATATTAAGATTTGAAATTTCATCTTAAAATGTCAATTTTGTTAAAATTAGCGGTTCAAACTCTTGCAAGTCGATATGTTATTTCATATTTATTCAATGTAGAATTCATCTTTTAACAAAATGGAACTTCAGTGGCCAACCCTAGACAAGTGATAAAAACTAACAAGCTAGAGTATGATAAGGGAAGAAAATGAACGATAAAACGCGTAGAGATGAAAAAGAATATTAATGACCAAAGCAAGCTGAGAGAGGAAAGCGAGAGAAGGAAATGAAATTTGATGCCTCGATACTTCTAACCGTAAACGATAAATACTAGACATTTCACGTTTAACCGATTATTTGACTTGATTCCTTATTGGTGAAGGCGTTGACTACGTGGTAGCGAGGATGGGCCTACAGAAGTAGGGCAAGTGGGTTTGGATGCAAAGTAGGACTAATCGGAACAAGGCGACCGACCGAAACTCTTTCAAGCTAACCTTGGTCCTTCTTCACTTTCGATTCACTCCCCATTCTCTCTTAAATAAATAAAGCTCGTTCTCGAGCCTCAGGTATTTCAGTGGGTAGGGAAGGAAACGGGCTGGTGTGGCGCGCCATACACTGAAGGATAACTCGGCTAGGAATACGGCGTTGTTGGATCCATGAAATAATGTAGCTAATGCATTACGCATTTCGTCTAAAATTACGTTCGCACACAACTCACCAATGGGCCCAGGGGCAGAGGGGAGGGGAGGGGGGTCATGGGGCGACCCGAACACCCCCCCAATTTTTTTTTTTATAATTGTTTTTTATTTTTGTATTTACCAATTTATATTTGAAAAAACCTTTCTTGAATTTTATGTTGTACATTTTTCTTAGAATAATGAGATTTCAGGTTCTCTAAGTGTTATGGTGTCTGTGTGAGACATTTTTATTGTAGGAGAAGACAATACTTTAAACCCATTTACATCTTATTAATTGAACGAGAATGTTAAAATTTTAGATTTTTCTACTATAAAAATTAAAATGCATTATGCATATATGACTAAATCTTAACTTCTAATTTTGAAGTTTGACCAGTAGAATTGTAAGCGCCCAAAAAATAATTGTCGATTACCGACATGTCTCCATGAAGGCATTACAATCTTTTAAGTATTCAACTAATGTACATTAATTTATGTTCCTTTGTTTCATTTCTCCACGATAAAGTACCAACTTCTTTCATTTTAATAGATAATGTTTCATAAAAAAAAAAAATTGGGCGCAGCACCCCAATCCCTTCAACTATGGAACCTCCTACTTCGACTGGCTGGCTCCGCCCTTGAGTAGGCCCAATATTATTAACTGTAAGAATTGGATCCAATTAGGCGGTAGAGCATTGCCTATAAATCGCTTCAAAATTAAAATCTATCGGTTAGAATGTATATCACCGTCTACACACACACACATATACATAAATACAGATACATACACGAATATATATCATCGATAGTGAAATGGAGGATGAAGCTGAGATATATGACGGAATTAGGACGCAGTTTCCATTAACTTTTGGTAAGCAATCGAAATCCCAAACCCCTCTCGAATCCATTCACAATGCCACGCGCCGCCCCGCCTCCGCCGTGGCCGGCGAAAATCCATCTTCGTCTACTTCGAATAACAAAACCAACGACTTGCCTTCTATCTCTAGCTCCTCTAGATCTTGGCTGGACTCCCTCAAAAACCCGAAGCGTAACCCTAGATCTAGCTTTGGAATTAATGAAAATTTAAAGAACAGTGCCAAGGAGGATGAGTTGATGGGGCCGCCTCGGCCACCAGTCGGTGAGAATGATGCACTGATTGGACCGCCAAGGCCTCCTCCTGAGAGTGCTGAGAAGGAGGAGGAGGATGATGGAACAATGATTGGACCTCCTAGGCCGCTTGGTGCAATTGAGGAGGATGACGAGCCGATTATTGGACCACCTCGGCCACCACCGGACCCAGCAGAGTCAGACTCGGATGATGATATGGATGGAGAACCCGAGGATGATCGGTATCGAATACCCATGAGCAATGAGATTGTGTTGAAGGGGCATACCAAGGTATAATTTCAGGTTAAATCTGTGTTTACTTGGTCCTTCAGAATATTAATGTTTAGGTGAACATAAGATATTAAATTAATTACCATGATTATGGGTTAAGAGTTTAGGAATTTTAACTTTTCCATGCAGCATGATTGAAAGCTTTTGGATTTTGTGCACTTGTATGTGAATGAGATTATATTGCAATGGATCATATAGATAATTTGTGGTTTCCTTTGTCAGCAAAAAAATTCTATCTTTTTTCCATGTTACAGTCGATAAACATACTCTCACTTACTGCTTCAAATATGTGGGAAAAAAAAAGAAGCTTTCTAGGTGCTTTAGTGTTCATTTTTTGTTTGCAAGGGCGATCTTCAGTGGGCTACTTATTTGCCCTCATTATTTTATCTTACCTACATCTCTCTCAATTTGTTTCCCCGAAGTTCATCCAATTTTACATGCATACAGCTTTCTACAATAGGTTCAGAAATTTGCATTCCAGGATAGCTCTAAAAATCCATTATTGATATCTACTCAACAGATTATGGAGGTGCTTTCTGGAAATACCAATCTGAATATTACAATTTGGTGTTATGGAATTGCAATTTAACAACTTGATAGTGGGTTGATATATTGCTTTGGAATGGCATACACTGTTGGATAATAATTTGAAATTTTCATGGTCTTAAAATTCTAATGAAATGTAAACTCAAAGTATATTCTACATTTCTACCTCTGGCCCATAGAGATAGACCTGCTTTCCCTTTTTATCTGAGATCACTTTCCTTTTTGAGAGTATAGATGATTTTTTAGTTTACTAATATGTACATATTTAACGTGTTATGTTATCTACAAATATGAACTACACCTATTTAAACTATTAGTTAATGTGGGGGTATTTATTTCCAACTACATTAATTATATTTTCTTAATCTGTGTGAAAATAGAAACAAGCCTATCGGAGGGATTATTATGTATCTGCGTGGCATGGAATCTAATATATGCACAGCAATTTATCCTTTTTGGGTATTGATATAGTCTTGTGACTGAACTTCTTGGTGATACTCTTGGAAGGTGGTTTCTGCTCTTGCGGTGGATCAGACAGGATCTAGAGTACTTTCTGGCAGCTATGACTATACAGTCCGCATGTATGATTTTCAAGGAATGAATGCTCGTTTACAGTCATTCAGACAGCTTGAACCATTTGAAGGTCATCAAATTCGTGGTTTGAGTTGGAGTCCTACCTCGGATCGATTTTTGTGTGTAACTGGCTCAGCTCAGGCTAAGGTGCTTCTGCAATGATACTCCATGTTTTATATCTAGATTGATGCTTATAACATGTTTAGGTCGAACTGATCTTGTTTTATTGCAGATCTATGACCGTGATGGACTTACATTGGGTGAGTTTGTCAAGGGGGACATGTATATAAGGGATCTTAAGAATACAAAAGGCCACATATCTGGATTGACTTGTGGAGAGTGGCACCCTAAGTCCAAGGAGACAATCTTGACATCGTCCGAAGATGGTTCACTGAGAATATGGGATGTAAATGACTTCAAAAGTCAGAAACAGGTCAGTGTTTCGTATTCACAGGCTGTTTTTTCCTTCTTGAGGAATTTGTGATGTGAACTTTAACTTGGAGTAACTGAGTAGAGGAATATATTTATACTGGAAAATGACTTAAGCCAATGCATATTTAGCAGCTACCGAAAGCTATAAACAATTTTGTAGAATATTGGCTTTCAAAGTTTTTCCAGATTACTGATGTTTGTAGTGACGCTTTGAAATATCAGATTCGACTTGTTGAGTTTCACTAGTTGGGGTAAATGGCAATTGAATTTCTGCGCTTGTATAAAGTAGGAGAGGTTGATGAAATGAAAGTTCTGTGTGAACGCAGTGTATGTTTCCAAGGTCTGCAGAAGTTCTAGAATTGTCATTCTTGTTGGTACAGCCTACCCATTTGATGACTTTGTACATGCACAAATAAGCCCTTATTTGAGCCCCATTTTTCAAAAAATCATTTTCAACCACACATTCTCTAATAAAATAATTTTACGTGTAAATCGAAAACTTTTTCTTAATTTTTAACTACACTCTCCAAAAAAAAAAAAAAAAACTCACTATTTCAAACTCATTTTTTCCCCAAAACGGGGATCAAACAAGGGCTAAATTTTAGACTCATTTTATGAGACTGTAACTGCATTTTATAGCTCAGTCTGATGCTCTGAGAAGAAAGGATGTAGTGGCATAATATTTAATGGTATATGGGTCTTATCTCATGTCTTCATTCTCTTTGTCCTTTCCTTTAGCTTCCATCTTCTATATCCTGCTATTTACTTATTTACCTTGGTATCTGTTTGGCTTTTCTTGATGGGGTTTCCACCACCTGGGGAAACGGGTAGTGGTGGTGGTGAAAAGGGTCACCTTAATGCTCATTTGAACGTCTAACACTAGTAAGATTTGTGTTGCTTTCTCTACATGAGCATGTGATTGCACCACCGGTCATGATTTATTTGAAAGTATTAAGTTTTTAACTACATACTTTAACTGTCTCACTCTTTTTATAGGTTATTAAACCTAAACTTGCTAGGCCAGGAAGAGTTCCTGTAACCACATGTACTTGGGATTGCGAAGGAAAAAAAATTGCAGGTGGCATTGGGGATGGTTCTATACAGGTATCTTTTGCCAACTTTATTTAGTCAACTAAGGGTAAGTGGAAAGTGAATGAGATCTTTGGTTGATTTATATACTAATATCTACCTTGTTTGAAGATTTATCGTTGTCCTTTCATCACTGTTTTGTTTAAGTGCTTTATGTTCTTATTACAGATATGGAGTATTAAAGCTGGATGGGGAAGTAGGCCAGACATATCTGTTGCCAATGGTCATTCTGACGATATCACTGGACTTAAGTTTTCTAGTGATGGACAAATACTATTGTCAAGAAGCTTTGATGGTTCGCTGAAGGTATTCCTGTAATCCATTGTCAAACCTTCTCTATATTCTCTTTTCTTTATTGTTTAATACTGCAATATATCTAGGTCTGGGATGTGCGTAAAATGAAGGAGTCTCTTCGGGTGTTTGACGATCTTCCGAATAATTATGCTCAGACAAATATTGCATTCAGTCCTGATGAACAACTCTTCTTGAGTGGAACATCTGTTGAAAGGGATAGCACAACGGGGGGTTTGCTATGTTTTTTTGATAGACAGAAACTGGAACTTGTTTCAACTGTTGGAATATCTCCTACATGTAGTGTTGTTCAGTGTGCTTGGCACCCAAGGCTGAATCAGGTAACAGATTTTTGTTTTGCCCGAAAAATACTTCACCAGCAGTTCTATTTGTTATCATTTTTTTGTCGTTTGTATGGGGAGAATTAAAAATTTAGTGTACATTACGGGTAAGGTAATTAAGACCAATGTTGTCAAAACTGGACAATTGGACCTAAAAAACCAGGAACTGTTCTGGTTCCATGCAAAAAAACCGGAGTCAGAAACTAAAACAAGTCAAGAATCAGCCAGTTCACCTCAAATGTTTGTTTTATTTTTAATTTTTTTACCGCTGGTTTGACTCTTGACCCCTACCTTTTTCCGGGTCAATGCCCTGGCCAGCTTTTGAAACATTAAGACACGACAGATTTGGACAATTTTCCTTTTGTATTTTTTTTCAACTCTCTAGTTTGAACAAACCTGTCTGCCAAAATCGTCTCTCCTGGCTAAACTTCTTGGACTTTGACACTGTAGATCTTAGCCACTGCTGGGGATAAACATGATGGAGGCACTCACGTACTGTATGATCCGACAGTTAGTGATAGAGGAGCTCTTGTTTGTGTTGCACGTGCACCACGGAAAAAGTCTGTCGATGATTTTCAGGCACAACCTGTAATTCAGAACCCTCATGCGCTTCCCATGTTTAGAGATCAGCCAAGCCGTAAACGTCAGCGCGAGAAAATGTTGAAGGATCCACTTAAGTCTCATAAGCCCGAACTTCCCATGAACGGGCCAGGTTTTGGTGGTAGAGTTGGTACAACCAAGGGAAGCTTACTAACCCAATACCTTCTTAAGGTAATGTCACTTGCCGTTAAACAGAAACAAGCCCTTTTGAGAAACAAATCTTACATTTTGTGTTATATTTTCAGCAAGGTGGTTTGATTAAGGAGACGTGGATGGAAGAAGATCCCAGAGAAGCTATTCTCAAGTATGCTGATGTTGCTGCAAAAGATCCGAAGTATATTGCTCCAGCGTATGCAGACACACAGCCTGAAACAGTTTTTGCCAAGTCAGATTCCGAGGATGAGGAGAAATGAGACGATCTGTTAACAGTATTCTTCCCCTTTCGGAACAATTAAACAGCTATTCACATTCTCCATTTGATATGCTGTAACTAGCTTCTAAGTTTTTATCCGTGATAGAGTCGGCTCCGTGACATGTAAAAGAATCTTGTATCTGTTTATCTAATAGTAGAAATAAAATTCTGGACTTTCAGTCTCGTCGGGTTAGGAAGTAGTTGTGTAACGTGATATCTGATTTTGACAAATTTCAGATAGGTTTAATCAAATCACAGAATTCTCTAGGATCTTGAATCCACGGTTAGGGGTGGGCGCGGGTCGGTTCGGTTCGGTTCGGTTCGGTTTTTTCGGTTCTAGAAATTTTCGGGTATTTAGTAAATGGAACCGTCGGTTCCAGATATAATTCTGGAACCGTTCGGGTTTCGGTTCGGTTCGGTTCGGTTCGGTTCCATTCGGTTCTGTTCGGTTCCTACTATAATTAATTTTTTTAACATTCATAATAACACTATATAAATACATTTAGAAAATTTTGTCAGTGCGTCTTGAATAATTAATCCATAACATATTAGAAAGTTTTCACAAAATGCTAACACTTTAGTACTAGACAATATAGATCACAATTTTTTTCATTGCTTCCCTCAAACAGTTACTGCTCCACTACTTACCTACCAAAAGGTAACATATAAAAGTATATAACTATGTTCTTCATTTTGAGAAGTGGTACCAAAATCATTCCTATTTTCTGAAAACATTGTGAGAAGTGAGGCAATCCTAACGTGCTCAGTCTTTTACCGAGTGAATCTGCGTGTGAATATTGACCAGGTTCAATATTAGTTTTTACAAATGAACGTAATATTTTAAAGTATTAAAAATACTTACCAACTATGTAATGTAATCATCGATTGCTTGACTTGCCATGTACCATTAAAATGTTAACAATTTCTTGAGTATCATGTAAAGAAAAAGAATCCAGTAGCTAGAGCTGGAAATCTCTGTGCAAAGCTTTTGGAAGGCTTAAAAAAATTGTCATTGTAAACACGATAAAAGAACGAAAACACTGTTAGCGTTAAGAGGGTAAAATCTCACGTCTCTTAAATATGAAAAGAATAATTACGAGAGTACTCCAGCTTAGTGTGGGAACTAGAAGGAGGAGGACTTCTTCAAGTTGAGAGAAAATGACTCATGACTGAACGAGAAACATGTTGTGCGGCAGGAATGGACTGGAGAGAGAAGAAGAAAAGAAGACCGAAAATTCTAGGGCTCTGTTCCTTTTATATTTAGTGGTTTTTTTTTCAATTTTTTTATGTTGGTCGGTTTGGGTTATATTCAATATACTTGAAGCCCAAATGCTCAATTGTAAAAAAAAAAATAAAAAAAAAAAAAAAAAAATTCGGTTCTTATTCGGTTCTTCGGTTCTTGGTCTAGAACCGAGAACCGAACCAAACCCGTCGGTTCTCGATTCGGATACCCGTTCGGGTTTTTAATTTAAGAAAACCCGTTCGGTTCGGTTCGGTTCGGTTCGGTTCCGGTTCGGTTCGGTTCGGTTCGGACATTTTGCCCAGCCCTATCCACGGTTGTTAATTTCGCTCCCGCTTGTCTCCCTTTGAAACTTTTTTTTTTTAATTTTTATTTTCGTACTTATTTTCAATTACACATTCACACAACCAATTATTTTGCATTTAATCCAAAAAAAAAATTCTTATTTTTTAATTATACATTTCCCAAAGATCACGATTCAAAACATCAGTTTTTCTCAGTGATGACCATCAAATATGATCTTACTATAATCCTGAATTAACTGTTTATAATCAATTCTTAATATTAGTTGACAATTCGGTAGTTTTACGATCTGATTTTCTCTTTTGAGATGAATTGATTCAAATTTTATCTATGATCTAATTATATTTTTATGAAGGATGTGAATAGCTAAACACGACAATGAGAATATCAATTTAAAATTGCACTAAGCATAAAAGTATTTGTGTGTGTATATATATTGAATATTTCGAAAACAATATAAATCACAATTATGTTCTAAGGATAATGAAGTATCAAGGATTCAAAATTAATAAGAGAATAATGACTAAACATAAGAAAATGGTTGAATTGCAAGAACACGTATTTGGATGAGAATACATCATCGTAATTTGACAATAATCGGAAAAAATAATAAATTCTCAATCATTTAATCTCTTCCATGGATGTTGACTCCCTCTTATCCTTACTAAGACTACAAGGGAACCCAAATTATTTTTTCTTCAATTTCTATAATCTTGTAATTTGGCTCCTAAGATTTTCCTATAACCGTCTCCCCCATCCAATATGAGGATTTTCTTATTTTATATAGGTCTTCAAAAGTCTCAAAATCATGCTTAGAAGGCCTTCAAATCTTCAAAAAGAAGTTTCTAAAACGAATAAGGAAAGTAGCACAACATTGGTTGTGATTGGGTACCCAATTTGGTGTCGTGGTGGACGCAGACATTTTGAGTTAGAAAAGCATAATCAAACAAGCAAAGATAGAGGTGAAGATCAAAACTAGCATATTTATATTCGCCGCATGTAAGTGTCTTGAGAGAGTTTATGGTGATTAAAGGCTACTTATTTTTTTTCCTATTAAAAATTGTAGCAAGTGTTACGGCACTTCAAAATAGCCTATTTGAAGAGTTACGCCTCTTTTTAAAATGCATGTTTGACGCACATTTAACTATTTTTTACGTTCGTTTGGATCATTCGATATTGTCTATGATATAATTCTCGTAACGAGTTTCAAGATGATGTAGGCAATTTATGGATTCGGCTAACTTACGATCGTCGAAGAATTTTTAAAATTAATATCTTATCGAAATACCAATTTAAAACATGGCTACTTTGATGCGCCTACATTTGATACGGTTGGCCGTTTCGTGCGTTGTTAACGAATTGAAAAACTAGACCGTGTGCACTTTAAAATAATATTAAAAATGTAATATTTTGACTTTATGACATCCCGTAATCATTTAGAGAAAAACATAGTAAAATTAATCATGGTCAAATAGGGACTTAATTTATATACATTTTTATGGCGTGTCAAAGTAGAAAAATAAAAATTGATTTCTGTCCAAAGAGTTTGGGAATATAAATGTCATTTGGATGTAATTTAAATTACATTTGGATTCCGTTTCAAAATCCTAATCTTAAAATCAATGATCAAGCATTTTGTTTTTCCAATTGCATAAATGATCGAGGCTTCCAAAGATGTTTGTAATATTGATTTTTGATTTCTCAAAAATATAATTAAATTAAATTAAAAGTTGTTGGGTCATGTGATCCACCAGGACCCACAGTAGGTCCGCCACCTGGGCGCAAAGCCAAATCAAAACAACTAAGGGCGGCCCATAGGATTCGCCCCCCTAGCACAATGTGCATTATACTCCAACCTCAAATTCGAACGCACTTTACTTTAATCTGCAATTTCGAATTGCGGTCCACTTTCTGCTTGAATTTTAAATTCAATTTATATTTTCAATGGTATATCATTTTGTCCTTTGATATTTTTCACAAACTTGCTCTAATTTTATCACTTGCTTCTTAGCTGGGTTCTTCATTTTGTTTCTTGAGCTTTCTGATGTTTTACCGATCACTTCAACTCTTCACCATTACTTCCAACCACCTAGTTACATCCAAATTTCCTCCCTTTTTAAGCCACATTTTCTAGTGTTCTAGCCCCAGTTTTCGAATATTCCATCTTTTGATCCCTCTTAGCATCACAATCCTTTCATTTTTGTCTTTTTTACCTTTAGGGTAGGAGATTTGATCTCTGAAAAGCCTTCTAAAAAGTACGTCTAGACGTGAAGTGTGGAGGAGAAACACCACGACATGACAATGTACAAAACTAAACAATCAACTGTCAAGTTGATCGCTTAATGCATGATTAGAACCACTTAGTTGCACCTTTATTAATTAATTTATTTTTCCTTTTTAAACAAAAAATACTTTTTCCTAATCGCACAAGGATGATGATTTTGTATCGGATGTCACCGAAGACGAATTAGATTAAGAAGAGAACATTAAATTGGAGTTCGATAAAGAGTTTAATAAGATTAAAGCTATGGTGCTATCTTTATTATCGTTATGCAATTATGATTTTAAGAGTTGTCGTTTTGTTGGAAACTTAAAAAGTATGTATTAAGTTCCTATAAATTTATTAAGTATGAAATTATTTAGTTGAAATTTGAAACTATGAAAAATAGTTTAGCTTTCGAATTTCAAAAAATTGTATAATTGACCAATTGTAGGAATCATTAATTAGTATTTTATAATGTTAGATATTTTGTGCATATTATTTTAGTTATTAAATAATTTCTAGAATGTTTTACGCCTTTTAGAATGCTGCATATGAAATCAAAATGTGTATAAAACTTTATAATGTTTTCTGAGTATAGTTCTAGGGAAGAAACAAATACTAATTCAAAATGGGAACATAATTTTGATATATACAAGTGCAGTTTTATTCGAAAATGTATATTGTAAAAGAAAAATAAATTAGAATTTAGCAACTGAACGTCAATAACATACATTCTGTGTAATCTTACAAAAACAAGCCTCTTGAAATACTCAGCTTAGAAAAAACATAGTAATCAAACTTATAGCGAAATTTTAATTTCAATTAGGTGAAAATGACAATTAAAGAGAAGAAAAATGTTTGGCGTGTAGTACTAAACGTTTTGAGCAGAGGTTGCAAGACTCGCTTCTTGTACTTGTGTAGACGAAAATATGCCGGGAATAAAATTACTCTGCATATTTATTCAACAAAATTAAATCACCATCAACTTCACAAGAACAGGCTTCATTGCCAACAAAATAGGATTAAAAATATTTTCACAGTTGAAATCAAAAGTCACATATTGACAAATAAGGACCAATAGTCGTACTCATGCACTCCATTTACATATGAAGTTGTTGGATCATAGTAGCTGCTCAAGTTCAAGGCAATGGCTAGAGATTCCAATGATAGTTATGCCATCTCTGAATGCTGCTCTACAGGTTCAGGTGCCTGCTACACAAAAGAACCATAAACAAGAAACCCTCAATGAAGAGGAAAATGCTATGGGTACATAATTGTACTCACAGGGGTGTCACAACCTCAATGAAGATATGTATGTTTGTGTCTCTGTCTCTGTGTGTGTATATAATATAGTACCTCTTGAGTATGCTGATCTCTGGATAAAGACTTGAGCTGGCAGGTTTCCATGTTTGAAAGTAACTGGACAACAGTGTTCAGATGAGGTACACTGCAAGAATTGAATAGTAAGCGAAGTGAAAAGAAGAAAGGGAGGAACAAAGCAAGTATACAATTAAGCCCCTGTCGGTTCATGGAATGCTCATAAATTAAATCATAGAACACACAGTTCTTTTTATATGATATCAATTATTATACTGAATTATTAACCAAGGGCTTGGGCTACTCCTCTCGACAAGGTTGACATTTTTAAGATGAAACCCAAGTCTATAATACCTACAACTCTGGATTTCAATCTAACAAATGCATAGAATGGGAAAAGTCATTCTGCCTATAATACAATTCCAACTTGAATCAGGGTGGAATGATCTTTTCAACTCTAAGCCACAAGTTAGAATTGTCTAAGGAAAATCAACAGCCTAAATGTTGTACAGTCACTGCCCCAAGTCCATAATAGTTACAAACAACACTAACAAAATCACAAGATAACCTAGAAAAAATCGTAGTTTATCATCGAATTCGAAAACCTGGAGTCTCCACAGTATGAAATCATTCCAAAAAATCATCACCAAGTCGACCACTTCAAAAAGAAATTCAACATATTATAACTTGACAACGAAAAGCCAAAAATATCAAATCATAACCGCAGTTATTAACTCCCAATGTATCATATGAAGAAAAATAGAAAAGAAAATGCAAAAAAGGGAAAAATAGGACCTTTAAGGATGGCTTTAACTGAAACTCGGGTCTTAACTGTATTCACCTGGTTTTCTACTTTTAATTAATGATTCATCAAATGAATGGCATCAAACAGAAACCTTAATTATAATTTTCACTCGTTTTCTCCTTGAAGTCAGACCTTTGTTGTTAAACAAACCGCTAAACACCAGGTAAAAATTAACATGCTATTCCGATATGTAAACAGAATACAACAGATACCTTTGCAATCCACTTTCCACATGTGCATCCAACGATGAAATTACCTGAGGCAACTGCTGCAACACCTGTATCAAGCACAAAGGATTGTAAGGATCAAGAGTCAAGAGTCAAGATAGTATCATTTTCTGAAGCGAATTTAAGCTCGTGATTACCAACTCTGTGTTTCTTATCGTGGAGGTTTTAGCCAAAAGGTTTTTCGGAAGTTTCATTAGCTTGGCCTGCAAAGAAATACAGTATATCATTTATAATGCAAATTCTATCATTATATCAAAGTTAATCTACAGAGCTAACAAGCAACCTTTCTAAGCAACAAGTAAAATTCCTTAAGGTGAAAATTCGAAGAAAGATTTGCAAATTCGTCATGAGTTAATAGCATTAAGAATGCATAATTTATACAAAATAAAATACAAATGATTGTAAAATAGGGAAATATCACAGCAATTGCCTCCTACTACATACTTCCTCCATTATTTTTAATAGTTGAAGGATCTTGCCATTTTTGTGTCCCTTGGAGAACATTTTACTGAATTCATGAATAAGGTCGTGCCACTAAATTATCGAAAACCACTCCACGGTATTTAATAAACGTCTTGATAGGAATGTAGTACATGTGAAACGTTATTATTGGTTCTAGGTGGACAACCTCATTACAACTACTCTTATCATCATATATTAGTGTGTATTATGTAAACCTTCAGCTCACCTGAAATAGAATACCAAAAGAATTACTGTATGTTACTAATAAAATTCACATCATATACTACTATTTGGAAGCTATGATTAATTGCAAAGCATAATATACAGTAAAAAAATATGACGGGATATTTGATTTGGAATGGAGGCGCACTCAGAGAAAATACATTTAGGGACCTTCTGATGTGAAATTGATGCACGTAAATGTTCCAAGGAAATACGTTTAGTGCACGTATGGTACACATTGCTAGACAACTGAGTACTGTTGAGTAAGAAAAAAAGACTAATCTTCTTCAATGTTTTTTTCCCAAACCCATCCACTGCTGCTTATAATACATGCCATAAATCTTGTATTGCCAAGTTCTGATAAAGTCTCAAAACACATAATTTGTTGAGGGCTTTCAATGCTCAATGATCGTACTCTATGGTTCCTACGGCTTAATGATCACTAGTTTTGGGAACTACAATTCCAATATTATCGTAACAAACAAAAAAATTAAGAACATCCATTTCATCAATTATAATAAAATTTCATTACCCATTCCACATAAAAAAAATATCCAATCCATTTACCAAGACTAGAATACATGCACAATAAACATCAATTAACCAAATAATTATCAAAAATTGATAGAATCATCAACTTCATTCTACTCACAGGTCACAAGTAAACACACAAACAAGAAAGAGGCAGAGTGAGGGAAATGGTCTAACATGGGAAGGAGAGGACTGGAGCATGAGATGGAGAAGATTGGAGGTCGATTGTACGGACTGAGAGATTTGTTCCGCTACTATCGTCTTCGTGGACCCTTCTTTGCTCACCACGCTTGATGCGGCCATTTTCCTTTTCCGATTCTTTTAACCCTTTTCATCTATTTATCACTGATTTTAGAGATGCACCACGCTGTTTTCCAAGAAAATAAAAATTAAAAGCAATTTTTCTATCTCGAATAGTTTGGATGTTCATATGTACGTCAAAATTTACATAATGAATTACATAGCATTCACGATAGCAAAAGATATGATCTTATGGACCACTTTGTTCTCTCTCGACATGAAGTAATGAATCCACTTGAAAAAATATCGCATTTCAACCTATTTTTTAATAAAAATTTCAACAAATGTACTTTTAGCAAAATAATTACAAATATATATATATATATATATATATATATATATATATATATATATATATATATATATATATGTGTGTGTGTGTGTGTGTGTGTGTGTGTGTGTGTTATTTAGCCTCCTATTTGGTGGGAATTAAAATCAAAATTTTAGTATATTTTAATAATAATTGATAAAATATATGATCGAAAAATTGTGAAATCTATGAAACATGTGGTTAATATTAATTATTAATTTTTTACTTATATTAAAAATTGAATTTTAATCTATGCTAAACAGGGACTTAGTTTCATTAGTAGTGCACGAGTCTAAGTGTGTCAATAGTAAATATCATTACTAAGACAGAAAAAATGGCTTATGTTTAATACATAAAGAATCGATTTTATATCACGTTTTTCCATTTTACGGTAATTCAAGAAGTAACTTTATGGTGGGAAGCATAGTTATAAAACTCTTCTCGAACCGGTTGGATCGAAAAACCTGCGATCGAGGCACTTGATCGGACTGGACAGATTAATTTGATAGGAATGCAAATGACTATATCAAAAATTGACTTTGATCGAGTTAACTGTCGAATTTAGTATTAAGAAGAAATTATACTCCTTACCTCACATTTGATATAATTTCAAGAATTATTTTGTCATTAATTTTATTCAAGATATTCAGTTAACAATATAGTAAAAAAAAAAAGAAAAAAAAACATGTAAATCACCTCACTCATACTGAATGATCAATTGTGAGCTATATATGTACAACCAAACATGCCACTTACTAAAATTTTATAAATCATATAGATGGCACATGAAATATATTTTTGCAAATTATGGGTATCTTGAAAATTATGTATTTTTGTAACAAGGGAACATTCATGCTAGATGGATTCAAAAAAAAAACAAAAAAAAAGAGGATTGATGATTGTTTTTTCCCCAAAAAGCATGTGCTATGATTTGGCCAATGAAGTTTTGTTTTTTGTTTTTTTTAAATGGTTTAGAAACAACCATAAATGACCAGCTTAATACTAGGATGATTAAAATTAATTTCAGTTAAAAAGAATATATGGAGTCTTAATTGGGTATATAGTATTTTCCAAAATATTAACCATATCACAAAGTAATATTTGGATTATAAAAATCACATGGTAAATTTTGAATATTTATTCCGTAATGATGTAGATACAAAATTTTTTGTAGTATTAAACCGCTGGCCCAATTGATCAGGTTTTGAAATTCTCTTTCAAAATTTGTGAGTCTAAAGGAATTGAACATTGGACCACTAAAAAAAAAAAAAAAATTGATTCCTCACCGCTGAAACACATTGAGGGTTGTAGGTTTTTTATGCATTTGAATTTTTTTTAACTTGTAGTACTTGGCTTAAGTAGACCAGCCACTTCAACATTTTATTTTACATCTTTTGCCAAAAGAAATGTAGTGGATGCAATGACATAATCAGAGGTGATAAGCAGATGATTTAATGAAAAAGTTGATCGTGATTGTTCAACATCCTCATCTCCTGTTTCTACCATGCCTATATCTGTTCTTTCTGTCAAAACATTTGCACTTACAGAGCTGGAGAAAGCCACTGACAGATTCACTTCAAAAAGGATTTTAGGTGAAGGGGGGATTTGAACGTGTTTATCTTTGGGATCATGGAAGATGTAACTGAAGTAGCTGTGAAATTACTGACAAGTGAATTTATTGCTGAAGTTGAGATGCTAAGCCGATTGCACCACCGCAACCTCGAGAAATTTATTGGTATATGCATTGAAGAACGTACACGCTGCTTGGTCTATGAGGTTGTTCCAAATGGCAGTGTTGAGTCCCACTTACATGGTATACTTTTTGAAAGGAAAAAATGTGGCACAATGATGCAATGGCTAATTGGGCTTCTCTATGCTAGCCCAACTGGAAATGAAACCCAGCCCACTGTCTATCTATTTTCTTGTTTGCAAAAACGTGTTGGTCCTTTTGTGCTGAAATCGTGTTTCCTCTTTACTTAACTCCTTGGACGCCTGTGATGTCACCACGTGTCGCCTCCAACACCGTTGGATAGGTGACTGTAGAGTGACTCACTTAAAAGGGGGTCATTAGGGTTTGAGGGTGGTTCGTTCGGTTTCTAGATCTTTCATCCTCTCTCTCTCTGGCTGCGCCCTTTTCTTCTCTTCTTCGAGTTCTCTTCTTCTTCTACAGAAATCACTCTGATTTCTGGTGCTTTCCTTCGACTGTATGTAATCTTGAGTGATTTACTTAGTTGAACCTTGGTTCTTGTGTGAACCGTGTGTTGGATTAGAAGGAACATCTGTCTTGTGTGATATATAAGCCAAGTCTGAGTGTCCATCCCTGTAATCTCTACCTTGGGGCTTGATTTGTGTTCTGTAGTGGCTACTCTTGAAGATTGACAAGCCAAATCTGGAAGATCGAAACCTGTGGGGTTTTCAGCCACACTATAAGCTACGGTTCTTTCTTGTGTTACAAATTTATTGTGTTAAATTTGTACAACCTGTTAGTGTTTATGATTTCAGTCTTATTGATTGTATTCGAATATTGAAGTGCGATATATACTTTACAGTTTACTTATGTTCAGTTCCTACTTTTGCACATGTATGTTTGTTGATTGTTTTGAGCTAATCAGTGTATCTCCTCCCTACAGTGGTATCAGAGCGTTTGGAAGGAGATCTTGATGCTTGGTGTGATCGATCTTGACACTGATAGTACATTGAACTTCACTGCGTGTTTTTTCTCAAACCCTAGTTAAAGGGGCTTTGGTGAGATCTGACCATTACTTGAATTTTTTCAAGATTAATCAAGTTGTATAACTGTATTGCGTGTTCTGAATTAATTGGGACTCTGACATTGTGTGGTTATACCATCTTGATTGGTTTCTACTGCCTTGTTAGGATTTTTGTCTGTGTTGAATATTTTCTGTTCATATAGACTACCTGACTTGTGTTTTAAAAACCTGAATCTCTGACTCCTTGCAATACCTTTGTCCAGAAACCGTGAGTTGTCTGGAATCTGAGGGTTACCTGGATCACAGTTAGGATTCTTGATAATCTTGATTTCAGAAAAACATCCCTGCAGTATTACTTTAGTTTAATTGATATCTGTATGTGGTTTTCTGCCTCTGTACAATTTGGTTTGTACTTGCTTTGGTTATATTGTGAATAGTCTGAAATAATTCTGAACTTGCAATCTGTGTTCTCTCTGATGCACCTTGAGTGTTGATACTTGACTGATCCACATTGCAAGTCTTTGAGTGGTGTCTGATTGATCTGCATACATTCTTTTTCATTCAAAATGGCAAAATTTGAAATGGAAGTTTTTAATGGCAAAGGAGACTTTAGTCTCTGGCGCCAGAAAATGAGAGCTCTTTTACTTCAACAAAAATGTGCTAAAGCCATTGATGAGTCATGGCCTACTGATCTTGAATCTAGTAAAGTAACTGAACAAGATGAAACTGCATGGAGTACTGTTTTCTTGCATTTATCTGACAATGTGATTAGAGAAATTGGTGAGACTAAGACTACTGCTGAATTGTGGAAAAAATTGGAGAAAACTTATTTGAATAAAGCTATGCCAAATAAAGTTTATCTCCTAAAACAGTTTTTTGGTTTTAAACTGGATTCATCTCTTGACCTAGATGCTAATATTGATAGATTCAACAGATTAACCCGTGACCTAACCAACTGTGACGAGAAACTCTCAGATGGACAGTTGGCTGTGGTTTTATTGAATTCCATTGGTGACAAATATAAAGATGTTAAAAATGCCATTGAATATGGGAGGGACACTCTAACTGTTGATGTAATTGTTAATGCTTTAAGAACAAAAGAGTTAGAGTTAAAATCTGACAAGAGGGAATCTGTTAGTGGTGTTAGTTTAATGATGAAGTCCAGATCTAATCCCAAACATGGTAATTTCAATAAGAAATTTGGACATAAGAATAAGGGCAACTTTAAGGACAAAAATAAAATGAATAGCAAAGGAAAGAAATGTTTCTATTGCCTTGAAGAAGGTCATTTTATTAAAGACTGTCCAAAAAGACTATTTGACTCCAAAAATAGGTCTAAAAATGATGGTGGAGCTGCTTTGGCTTATAATGATTCTAATGTTGATGAAGTTTATGTGGTTGTTAACAGTCCACCCTGTCAAGAGTGGATTCTTGACTCCGGTTGTACCTACCATATGTGTCCTAATAAAGATTTCTTTACTGATTTTGAAAATGTAACTGGTGGTAAGGTTTTAATGGGTAATCACATGGCATGTCAAGTAAAAGGTGTTGGAACTATCACTTTAAATTTAAAAGGAAATAAGAAATTGATTCTTGAAAAGGCTAGATATGTTCCTGATCTAAAAAGAAACCTGATTTCCTTAGGGGTGTTAGATGACCTTAACTTTGACATTGTGATCAAAAAGGGTTACATTAAAATCTTGAGGAGCTCCCAGCTGATTGTTGAAGCTCCCAAGAAACATGGGCTTTACATTTTACAAACTGAAAATTTTCTTGAATCCACTTCAGCAGTAATCTCAGTCCCAAATGATAAATCACAAATATGGCACAAAAGATTGGGCCACATTAGTGATAAAGGTCTACAGATTTTGAAAAATCAGGGTGTTTTTGGTAAAGATAACATTGAAAAATTGAGTTTTTGTGACTACTGCATTTTAGGAAAGCATAATAGATTACCTTTCCTACCTGGAATGCATAAATCTGTCTCCATACTTGAATATTTGCATGCTGATCTGTGGGGGCCAGCAACTGTGAGTACACATTCTGGTTTTAAATATTATTTGCTTGTCATTGATGATTTTTCGAGGAAAAATTGGGTTTTTTTGTTAAAATCAAAATCTGACACATTTAATGTTTTTAAAGAATGGAAACTTTTAATTGAGAATCAAACTGATAAGAAAATTAAAGTTTTGAGGACTGATAATGGTTTGGAATTTTGCAATTATGAGTTTGATGAAATGTGCAAATTATCTGGTATGTTAAGACATAGAACAGTCACACACACACCACAACAAAATGGCTTGGCTGAAAGAATGAATCGTACTATTCTTGATAAAGTGAGATGCATGTTGTTGTGTTCTGGCCTGCCTAAAATTTTTTGGGGTGAAGCAGTTAAGACTGCTAGTTATCTGATTAATAGATGCCCTTCTAGTGCTATAGACTTTAAGATCCCCGAGGAAAAATGGAGAGCCAAACCTGTTGACCTTAGTAACTTGAGGGTTTTTGGGTGTGCAGCCTTTGCACACCAAACTGAAGGCAAATTGGAACCTAGAGCCCTTAAGTGTGTGTTTTTGGGCTATGGGGAAGGGGTTAAAGGCTATAGACTATGGGTGAGAGAGCTTAAAGGCTATAAGGTCATTATAAGTAGAAATGTGGTATTTAATGAGGATGACCTGCCCTGTTTCAAGTCTGGACAGCAACCTGCAGACCTTTTAGAGACCTCTGAACAATCTGAAAATGTGGAAAATAGGGTTGAAATTGAGGTGGAGCAATCTGGGGAGGGTTCTGACCAAACTGCCCATCAAAATGGTGAAGAACCTGAAGCTGAAATTGAACCTATTGAGGTTATAGAGGCTGATTTAGAGCCTGAACAATCCCTGGCTGATTACCAACTTGTTAGGGATAGGGAGAGAAGGACCATTAGACCTCCTTCTAGGTTTGAAAATGATGTTTCCTTGCTGTCCTATCATGATATGATTGAAGAAGAACCCGAATCCTATGAGCAAGCTTTGAGTAGCAAAGACTCCAATCAATGGCTTGCAGCCATGCAAGATGAGATGGAGTCCCTCAACAAAAATAAGACATGGGTTTTGGTAAAGAGACCGGAGGGTAAGAGGGTTGTGGATTGTAAATGGATTTTTAAAATAAAAAGGGGTGAACAAAGTGAGACTGACATAAGATATAAAGCCCGTTTGGTAGCAAAAGGTTTTACTCAAAAAGAAGGGGTTGATTTCAATGAAATTTTTTCACCCGTAGTAAAATTTACTACAGTTCGTGTCATTCTTGCTTTGGCTACTCAATTTAATTGGGAGTTGGACCAATTAGATGTAAAAACTGCTTTTCTAAATGGAGACTTAGATGAAACCATTTACATGAAACAACCTAAAGGTTTTGAAGTGAACAAGAAAGCTGACTTAGTATGCCTTCTTAAGAAATCCCTATACGGCTTAAAACAAGCTCCAAGACAATGGTATAAAAAATTTGATAACTTTGTTCTTGGACTTGGGTTTAAGAGGAGTAACTTCGATACCTGTCTTTATTGTAAGGGTCAAGGTGGAGCTAATTCCCTTTACCTACTCCTCTATGTGGATGACATGATATTAGCAAGTCATGACATAAAGGAGATTGAGGAAATTAAAGACAAACTAAAATCTGAATTTGAAATGAAGGACTTAGGTCCGGTTAGAAAGATTTTAGGTATGGAAGTTAAGAGAGATAGAAGAGAAGGCACACTAAGTCTTAGCCAAAATTCCTATATTTTAAAATTACTTAGCAAGTTTTCTATGGCTGAATC
>CM032645.1:8876498-9070492 GCA_019097785.1 Fraxinus excelsior | reverse complement strand
TAAAGGGTTTTGAACATTTTTAAGCGTTTAAAAGAACACAAAATTAGTCATCCTTTAAATAGATAGTTTTGGGATTGATTATAGAACTTGGGGCAAATTATAAAATATTGTAGTCACTTTGAATCATGTTCTTCGACTGAATGTATGAACGTGAATGTAGTCCTAAATTTTTACTAATTTAGGAATAATTAACTTTTTATATTCGATTCTAACTCTATAAAAATGAACTGTATTAAGGAAAAACAAACAAAAACCTCAATTTTAGTGGCTTGTAAATTTCTATGATATAAAACGCCAACTTAGTTCTTGTTCAAAGAAATGGAAAGACAGTGGACCAAGAGGGAAAAAATGCTCAAACCTGTCCACAAAATGGAATAGGCTATGTTCATAAGTTAATTTAGCAAAGGGCTATGCTATGTGTATATAACTCATAATATAACGGTGTTCATAATGGATACATAGAGTTGGGATGACAAAAAAATTCGTTCAATCCAATGCCTGTGGGGCCCCGCCCCGAATGGAGCGGGAATTATTTGCCTAGTCGGGTAAACAGGGCAGGGAAGGCGCGAGCATAATTTCCATGAAGCGGGTACATGACGGAGACGGGAAACATAGTCCCTCGCCCCGTTTAAAGTTAATTTCAAATTTAAGTTTTTTATCGAACAAAAATAATAAATTTATCATCATTTTTAAATAGAACATAAGTTGTTTTTAACAAATTAGTAAAAAAATAATAATATTTACTAATTAAAGACATAAAAAAATAAAAGCAAAAAATAAAAAAAATAAACAGGCGATAAATGGGGTAAGAGACTTACCCCGTTCCGCTTTAATTGGGTATGTGGATAGGATAAAGTAACTAAAATACCAGACGAAATGGGGATGGAAATGACGGACCCGTCCTATACCTACCCCGTTGTCATCCTTAACATGGAGGCCCCTTATTGGGGGTGTTTGCAGGCCCAAACACCCTTCAATAAGGACCTCCATGTATCCATCATGGACATCAAATAGGCTAAAATTACTTTTGTTGAGATAAAAGGAGACAAGTTTTGAGGTTCTACTTCTACCATTCTCAATGTCCATTTTATAGCTTGACTTATTCGTTTGTCATTTTCTATTTAACCCAAGATTTTACATTTTCATATTCTCTAAAGAGAGTTGGCCAAGTTGATAGCTAGCATCCAAAGGTCAAATCTGTTAAATTATTTTTTTTTTTTTCTAAAACTCATTTTTAATCAAATTTACTTTCGATCATATATTCTTTGGAATCTGCTACTTTTATAAAGTTTTCAACTGTATATTTCATCAACTTTTATCAAAATTTATTAAAAAATTAATTTTTAATCAAATCAAACAACGGCTTAATATTTAATTTGTTATTATTCGTTTATTCCAATCCTCAATATTTTTGGTATTAAACTCTATGAACTTTTTAGTCCATTTTCACACGTCTCGGTACAAATTTGGTACCCGATGTTAGATAAGACGTGACAATACATTTTGCCTTTTTAATATGGTTCAAAATTATTCAATTTATTGTTCCAAACATGTCATTAAGCTCGTTGTCTGTTTCGGTCAATTTCCTTACACAGAACTTTACCTGTTGGTGGGGAAAAATCGAAGCATGTTTTCTCATTGGACCAGATTTGAATAACCACACGATCAAGTGGGCCGGACTTGATCGAATGGGGTGTCCATCCAAAAAAGGCCCAACATAACTCACTGAAAGGATGATTGACACAAATGGCACTGAAATTGGTTGTAATAGCAATTTTTCTTTGACTACCTTTACAACGTTTGACCATAGATGCAAAACAACAAACTAATTTTTATATTGATATATATTAAAACGGATTAAGCCCCGTTTGTCTTCTATTCTTCCAAAAAAATTGCATTTAATTTTAATTATATATTCACACGATAAAATGTTTTACAAGTAAAATAAAAAAAAAAAATCTTACTTTTTAATCAAACATTCATAGTGATTTCTTCTTCTTCCTTTTTTAATTTTTCTTTAGTATTGAGTTGCGGAAAAGTACACGCTACTCCAAATATATCGAAATAATTGTTGTTTATTTTATTTTTAGTAATAAAGAAGAAACTCGTCGCTTTTCTCCTCCATTCTACCCTTGCTGCCTACAAATTCAGTTGCAGATATTTAATTATCCATTAGTTAAAGGGCCGAAATCACATTTTAGAAGTGAGAATACTGACATCGATTAAGTATAGAAATATTATTAAGTTCAACTTCTATTTATTTTTTCTCCATTAGGCAATATTGACTTTGCAATGCAATTAACTGTGACCAATCAGAATTTGAAATTGGAGTTTGGAGTGTTAGAAATGGACGAGTCCACGAGGAATTCATATGAATGATTTAAATTCTCTCACTCTCTTGACAATTGTTTTTTCTAGGGTTTGGACCAAAATTCTTTAAGACTTTAGGACCCCTACTGGACCAATTTCATTGATTCCAACCCACATCTACTACTTAATTTTTTGCAATTAATCAAGGTTTTGAACGTTTTCAAGCCATTGCTTGTTACGGCGAGTTGTCGACATGAATTGAACAAGTAGCTAAAAGGTCAAATTCTTGGAATTTAGGAGCAGCCTATTGAGTAATTGCATATGCAGTCACCTGATTGAGCCAAATTTTACAACCTGTAATTGGTCCATGGTTAATTATATCATTAGGTCCCCACCCCCACCCCACCCCACCCCTAAAAGGGTTGATAAGTAAACCTATGTGAGTTGGGCACGTATTGATTGAATTCAAGAATAATTTGTTAAGTTGTGTTTATTAATTATTGCCGACCTTACCAGGATTTTGTATAATCATCCTAAAAGAAATAGAAATCGATTAGAGAAGATAGAATGTGCAATTTTATCTTGTAATTTTTTTCATCATAGTGAATTTCTGTAGTATTAGAGGAAGATTATGTAATCTTAAATTGAGACGAATCTCTATAAATTTTGAGTATTCTTGAATGTTTATGTTTTTCCTGCAAATTTATTGCTCTCGGTGGAATAGAATTAGAATTTTTAATTCTCAACTAGTTAACATTTATATTACTTATAATGAATAAGATTGAATAGCACTCGTACCTCAAAGAATAAAAAGAAGAATCTCAGCGTAGATATACTCTAGTCTTTATGATTGTTAAAAAATATAAAAAATTGAAGTCGTGTCTTCAATCCGAGAGAGAGAGAGGGAGATCGACCATTTTTTGGTTTAGCTAAAAAGTTGATTTTGACTTAGATTTTTATCAACTTTTTAGTCACGCGTTTGTTTAAATTTCATCAAAATTTACTAGAAAACTGAATATTAACAAAACAAACAGGACATTAAATTCCTTTCAGTATTGCAGGGTTGTCGGGATATTCTATACAACAAATAAAGTTCCCGCTTGTCTTTTATTCTGTATATTTTTTTTAGCATACTCATTCACACAATAAAGTATTCTACACGCAAATTCAAAATTTCTTCATACTTTTTAACCATACATTCTCCGAAAAATTACTATTAAAAACAACGCTTTTCCAAAAAAAAAAACGAATTTTATGTAGATAAATCAATTAATTGATTGAGTTAATACTATAAAGAAGAGAGAAAATAACATCATTAATTAATCAAGAATCAAATGCAGGTTGGTGAAGAGCATCATACTTGAACAATTAACATTATTGCTAAATTTACTGAAATAATGGATGTAGATAAATTTTATGTAAGTCTTATTATATAAATATTTGTCTTTAATTTTGATAGAATAGAATTGGTTCGACTAATATTTGTTAAGGGTCTCATTGAAGCCAAAAAGTTCGATAAAAAAAATTCTTCGCGTTGGACATAAATTGTCACAAGAGATTAGATCTTAATCCTAATAAATTGAAGGTAAAAGATAAGAATGTGACGAAAAAATATCGAAGGCAAAAGTATACGTACCAAGAATTTGATCAAAGAATGAACCGACCTCCTCAAGATGGAAGCGTCGAAAACAAGATTATGATAAAGACATTCGATCCCTTGCTAATAACTCGTGATTTTGGAAGAGGTCGTTCTTGTTTTACTAAATTTTTGTTAGTGTTACTGTAATTTATACATCAAATATTGCGATTTTTTCTACTTCAAACTTAACCATCGAAAAGTCTTCAATCACATCACCCTTTCTTTTTAGTGGCCGAACAAGTTACATGTCTTAATTAATGTGTAAATTGGACAATATTCTCGATTAAAAGTGTTGAGGAAGGAATCTAAGTGAATTTCAACAAGGTTCCAAATTTGATGTAGTATTCTTAGAAAATAGGCACAATTTTATGGAAAATGAAGATTGATGTGATGCATTTTCTTACCATCTTGAAGGGATCAAATGCATGAAATTGGAGTCTTGATGATCGTAGAATGCATGCATCTTGTCTGCACTTAGAAACCCTAATAATTAAGTACACATTTCGATAATTTTTAAGGGGGAAAAAATAAAAAGATTTCATGCATGCATGTTTCCAAATCTCTAGGTTTAACTCTAGTATAATTAGGGTTCATTTGGCAAAAAATTTGTTTTTACTTTTATTTTTTTTAGAAGATCTTTTCGATAAAATTATTTATGTTAATTTTTTTTTTAAAAAAATCTTCTATACAGACAAAGAAAGAAAAAAAATTCAAACATGTTAAAAGTAAAATTTTAGTCTCAAAAACAATTTTTAACTTTTCAAAAATTCTGTCAAACCTACTCTTAATCTTCGAAAGAAAAATTAAATTTGCTCTAAATACCGTACATATTTATCAAACAAATAATTTAAATCGATAAAAAAAAGGGCCCACCTATGAAAAAAAGTAAGCATTAATTAGCACATGCTTAACTTTAAATTTGAATTTAATTACTACTTGTTAAGACCAAGTTGGAATATTAGAAAACTTGATTATGTAACAAATAATGTTTGCCCTAACACCATGGTAGAGGGCTTCATGCATGCACCTTGATTAATGAGAAAAATATAAATAATTATTAAAAATTAAAAAATATATATTTAATGTAGCACCTGCAAGGATAGAAGTATGCCAAGTGCAATGGTGGAAAACCGAAATTCCAACGGTATTACCGACCACATCTTCCCAACATTTGCATTGGGAATCGTGGAAATCAATGCAGACGGAAACTCTCAAGAGAATGAAGTCACCCACATTGATAGAGCCAACCCCTTTATGGCAACGTTATTTAGCATATTAGTGTTTAATTTGTTGTCAGTCACATTAAATTATAAATTCATTTAAATGAATCACATAATTTTATTTTTAGGGGATGTCTGATAGATATTATTGAGAAAATAATGTATTTTAAATAGTGATATGATGTGAAATATGTGATTGAAAAGTAAGGAAAAATTATTGATGTGATGAAAAATATTATTTTATTGAAAAATGTGTGATTGAAAATAATTTTTGAAAAAATATATTTTGAAAAAAATGTGTGTCAAACGAGAACTTAATTAAACATATCACATAATGCTACATGATTGTTGCTAAATAGCGTTATTCTTCGGATAAAGCTCCTTTATCATAAGGATTTGACATAAAAGTTGAGATAATTGCATATGACGAAATATGATTGGATGAAAAAATTGACAGCATTTTAAATTGTCTAATGTTAGAATATCAAGCGATATTATGTCAATCTTGATTCATTTTAATTCAATCTATGTAAAAAATCGTGATCCGTAGAATTTGAAACTACGAATTCAGGTTTTGGGCACACATTTTATGAGTCCATTTGATAAAACTTTTGAACAGCTAAAAATTAATTCCGAGACTAAAAAGTTACTTCTGAACACATTAGAAAAAAATTAATAAAAGTGTTTCGTTGTGCTAGAAGAACTTTTAGCTCAAAAAACGTTTTTTCCTTTATAAAACATAGAAGCAAAAACTGTATCAACCGAAGTCTAAATCATCCACCTCGGAGTGGGTTTTGTTGGGGTGTTGCATTGGGGTTTGGACTTTTCCATTTATACCGGAAATGGATGACAACAAATTTGACAACCTCTCACATGCGACGGGCCCTGCGAGAAAAAAAAAAGTGGCCCCCACCCCCATTGTGAGTGTCGATCAACCTGTATGTCAATCATTTTCAGTACGAATAGCACGACTCTTGAGGTTTGATGAGCTCTATTGTTGAACTATCCTTGAAGTTAATTATATAAAATTACTTCATGTTCTATACCACGTGACTAATGTTAAGAATATAATTAAGGTATTAATTTCATTTTTTAATTAATAGTTTAATCGAAGGGACAATTGTTTGAGTAATACTTTGTTCTTATCTTCGAATTCAAAAAAAAAAAAAGCTCTTTTACAAATTAATTTCAAATGTTTAATTAATTACTTATTGATTGTCAATAATTAATTTTGAATCCTAATGACTACATAAACAAATAAATTAACTTAAAAGATAATATTATAGTAGGAAAATTGTTAATATTTAATTAATCATGTGAGGGACCCAATAATAATGGAAGAGAAGTTTTGAATATGACTATTCACAAAAATCTTTCTAAAATTCGAATATGACCACATAGATTTGGTGAGATTTCCCCCGTAATTAATTTTATATAAATTGATAAAAAAATTTCCCCGAAGATTCTCATAATGATATGTGACCAAATGAAAATATACTTTTTGTTAATTTATGTGTATATTATAACAATAACAATAACAATACAAAACATTGTAACTACGACTCAAATCAACAACTTTCCAACCATCAATTACTAGAACAAAATTAACATATATATGCACGACAAGTCTAGCATTTGCCCGAGAAGAGAATGTTAGTCGTGTCATGATGTACCACTACATAGCCCGGAAACTTAAATTTTTAAATAGTAGTTAAAAACATTTATTCTTCTATACATCCAACGCGTTCTATCACGTTAAATTTAAATTCTTTATTCACATTGAATTCGAATTCTTTATTCTTATAATACTAGGCTTTTTTTTTTAAATAAAAATCTCAGTTTTATTTAATAAAATCTCACTTGTGGCGGAAGAATACCGTAATTACATAATCGATAGTTGACATTCCACAAAAAAAAATAAAATCAACCTTCTCTGCTAAACGACAAACGATTAAATCATGTTTAACAACAAACAAGTTAAACATTGACAAAAGAGAACCAAATAAAACAAAACAAACCAAGTCTGATAACCCGCCAAAATAAATCAACTACGAATATACCAAGTCGATCTAAACGGACAAGTCTACGAGCACTCTGGGTAGCTCCGTGTGCGAGTAAAACCTTTGTGTATGCCCTTTAAAACAATAATTTTATCTATTCTACTAACATGATAAATCTTTTATTTTCTCGATTCCGTCCTCGGTGCTCAAGCTTTAACTTTTTGAGTTTGCTAAAGTTGGCAAAAACAAACTTCCAAGAAGACTATGTTGAACACAAGAAGCCAGTGATATTCTCCAATTATTATTTTTTTTCCAGCTTTTGATTCCGCGTGATCGTACTCAAATCATAGAATTCATCAAAGTTTTGCATAAATTAATTACTAATATAACCCTAAATATATTCTTCCTAGAAAGTATGGGCAAAGGCCCTTTGCAACAAAATAAACAAGGAGAAAAAGGAGAATTGGAGAAAAAAATAATGCAATTTGATCGTATAGTAGTAACCCTCCAAGAGGGCTACCAACCTGGCTGTGGAGCATAGAATTATGGGTGGTGGAAAGTGGAATTAGGTCTAAAGAATACATCGCTCGACCCTATCATATCATGCATGAGATATGAGTGTACTTTTTTTTTAGAAAAATTTATTATTTTGGACCAACTTTTTTATAATTATGATTAACCAAAGGATGATGATTATGCACTCGTGGTCTTGTGATTAGCCTGACGGCTAAAGATCTAAAGCTCTAGTTGCTTAAAAGAAAAAGAATAGTAAGTTTCATTGGCTTCACGATGAGATACAATTATTCATCGGGTAACATTATATGTCGTACAATTGAAACTCCAGATTCAACTGACATATAACTTTTGAATATTCAGAGAATACCTTCATCTTGAAGTCTAAAACGCAGTTATTTGATACAAAACTTGTGTAATGAGAATTTTTACTTGTTATTACACGATAAATTAAGTTCGAACAAACCCAAAATGAAATTTATAATTTTGTTTAGTTTTATCATTTGGAAGTGATGATATATACTACTTATTCCAAAGCCACTTTTAGACTCTGTTTTGTTATCCTTTAAAAAATTAAATTGTTTGTTGTATCATTTCTCCATCGCACATTCACACAATAAAATATTTTACACACAAATCAATAAAATTTCATTACTTTTTAACACATTCTCCAAAAAATACTATTCCATAACTCATTATTCTACGTATACACTAATCTTACAAATTCCAAGCTCATATATAGCTAACGATCTTTTCATGAAAAGAAGAGACTCCATGAAAACCAAGGTTGCATCCACATGCTCCCCTCTTCTTCTCATGCATGAATTTACATTCAAAAACCACTCAGAGTGAGTTGGGGTGGGGGTGGGGTGTGGGTGCACTATTCTTTATAAAATCTCAAAACTATGTATTTAATTACAAATTAAGTTTAATTAAAACTAATAAAGCTTATTAGTTAACATATAAGTAAGAGCCTAAACCCTGGCAAAGTACACTCTAATAATCCTAATTAATAAAATCTTGAAAAGGGTTTGTTTCCATATAACGAGGACATGTGGCAAATTAGAGATTATGAAATTAGGTTCTACTTTTATTGATGTAATTTAAGTGTAATTAGGGCTTCAAAAGTATAAAGTCACGTGGATTCCATTTCCAAAAGTAACGAAATAAACACAAACCATGATTGAATACCGTAAATAAGATTTTAGGGTTTAGAACGACTTTAAAAGTATGTTTAATATCTAATACCACGCAAGCTATAGAAACCCAAGTAAAACATCATAGTTAGCTTTTTAACTAGCTTCCATTATCGACTCACGTGACAATTTGTATCATCAAAGTGATCCATTACGAACTTGGATAGGCGATGAGGATGGAAATAATCCATGCTCGTAAGTCGTAACAATATAGACGTGACTACAGGGGCGGAGCTACATTAGGTCCAGTGTGGGTGCAGGCCCACACCGAACCTCTGGGCTCAAATATTTGGGTTCAATTTTATTTTATTTTATTTTATTTTTTTCCCTAGGGCCCAGCGTCCAAGGCCCATCCCAAATAAAAAAAAATTGTAAACACATTTTCTACTTCCCACCCAGGCCCAGACGGCTGACAACTCCATTCAATTTCACTCCCTAATTCGCAAATCCCCCCACGCCACCGTCTTCTTTTGGTCTCCATTTGCACAGCCGCTGCGCCGCAGCCTCCGACTCGAACAGTGCATCATCCAGATTCCAATGGACCAGTTGAACATAAAAGGAGAGCCATCGATACGAGAAAATGAGAATCCCTGGCACCGTTGAGTCCGTGAGTCGTGACCCGTTTCTGTCTGCTCCACTTCAAGCCCGCGACTGCGAGTAAGATACTTCACCGTTATTTGCCTATTTCACGCTAAGATTAGATACTTCACCGCTATTTAACAGTTTCACCTCGCACCCGTAAGATACACTGTTGAAAATTGAAATTTGAGTTGATTGGCTTTGTTGAATCATTTGTTGATTGCTTCTATTTTGTGTTTTTCATCGTTACAGAGGCAAAAATTGATTTGGCACCTCACCCCTGATTTTGAAATCTGAATGGCGCTGAATTAGAACACTGAACACGGTACACCTCTTGAGCATTTTCTGGTTAGTTTGTATCTATTACTCCGTTATGAATTGAAATTTGGGTATTGTTGAAAATTGAAACTTGGGTATTGTTGAGTATAAGTTGCTGAAATTTGGGTATTAATGGATAGAAATTGCTGAAATTTGGGAGTTGTTGGATTGAAATTATTGTATTTTTATTTTATATTTTTATTATCATTACATTCATGGCAAAAACTCGACGTTCAACATTGATAAGTTGTGCCCCGCCTGACCAAAAATCCTGGCTCCGCCCCTGCGTGACTATGGGCTTGTTTGTCTCCCATTTTGAGAAAATAAATAGAGTTTTGAATAATATTTTTTAGAGAATACGTGGTTGAAAAGTATTAAACCTAATTTCATATATTTATTAACATTTGGAGAAAAATATGAAGATATTTTATCCAATATTGGTACGGTGACAGCAGTGAAGAAAGTTTGGACAAAAAGTAGTGGGTCCCATCGTGGCACCGCTTAATTTGAACCGTGGGTTGGCAGGAACGGGCTTAGTGGGCTGAAAGTCTTAATCCAAATGTGGGGGTCCAATAGGTTGTGGTCGACGTTAGCCTCCTGCTCAATTTGGGCCTTTCAATCCACGTGGGCAACTATTTTACGGGAACAATACACAAATCAGGTTTTTAAGTATCACAATTTCAAAATTAAAAATAGAGGTTTTAAATTTCAAAAATCGGGTTTTCGTTAAAATCTATTTACTATTTAATTAATTAATTATATATTTAATTAATAAATATATAAAGGTCACAAATCTATACAATTTGGTCACAATTCAATATTTTTAAAGTCACAATTCAAAAATTTTATAGGTCACAGTTCGTTCATCGGTCACAAATCACAAAATTTGTAAGTCACACAACTTTTTTTATGATTACAAAATATCAAATTATAAGTCACAAATTACTTTTATTGATCACAACTTGATTATAACTTAATAAATTGTGAGTCACAATCACACTTTTTAGGTCACACATTATTAATTTGTCAAAAATTAACCAATTATTGGTCACAATCAATCAAATAATTGGTCACAGACCCACGTTCATCTCATCCCACTCACGACCATCGTCACAACATCGCACATAATACTGCACACACCCAACCCCAACCGCAACCGCCGCCACACGCACGCACACACACACACACACCTGTTAGCAGTTCATTCACCTACATGACCGCGATCACACCCCACACACACACACACCCATTCACACAGCACCGCGAGCACACAAACTCGCAACCACCTAGGGATGGCAATGGGTCGAGCCGAGCCGAGCCGGCTTGGCCCATCTACCCTTGAGCTCGACTAGTCAATTTGACTGGTCGAGCTTAGCTCGGCCCACGAGCTCATGAGCTCACGAGCTGAGTCGAGTCTAGCCCACGAGCTTGTATTTTTTTTTAAAGTTTTTTTTTCTCACATTCCACGAGCCCCTCGCTTCCAAAATGAGTCGAGCCTACAGCTCCTTTTTTACGAGCCGGCTCGGCTTGATTTCCACCCTTATAGTCGCCGCCGCCACCCCATCGCACCGCAACCCTACAAGAGAAGGCGATGCTGTCTCTTTCTTTCCGCACATAGAACCACAGTCACTTCCTCTGTTCGAGATGATGCACTTTCAGATCTCTATGTTGAGGTGTGACTGCACGGTAGGTGTTCTATCTCACCTATTTTCTTGTGTTGATTGTTGTTGGTGGTGGCGATGGGGATAGAGAGAGAGGAGAGAGAAAATGAAATAATTAGGATTTGAAATTGTGTAGGATTGATTTAAATAAAAATTAATTTAAAAATCATTAATTAAAACCTAATTTATATATTATTAAAGTTGATTTTGGATTTATGAAAATGACATCTAAAAATGTTCTCCTATTTTATTATCATAGTCAGCTTTCTATACTGCCAGGTAAGCATTTCAATTGAAAAATGTTTGGGACCTACCTTTGTGGGCCCATCAGAATCAGATGGAGATGTTGCATCACTTTCATTTGCTTCTTCATTGGCACTGTTTATTAATTTTCATCCGATTTATCCTAGGTTTAAATAGGAGCACGTGTCGATACATGATTTGACATATTGAAAAAAAAAACACTCAAATAAGTGTTGTCAAGTCAGTCAGTCCGTCCGTCCATCATTTCCTTGTCTTTGAACTTGTTCAATCATCATCATTATTTTTTATCCAACATAGTTCACTTAAAATGATCCACAACAAATTCATTAACATTGACTTCTAGAATGTTTCCACGTACATTAAGAAAACCGTTTACAATTTTCATAGACGAGTAATCAAAATTAGAAATCGAGATATTTATTCATTCTAAAATCATGTTTTATCAACAAAGTTTAAGTTCTTATACGTGACAATTTTATGTACTTGCGTTTTATTTCATGAAAAGAGAGAATTGCAATAAATGATCGTGAATTGTAACAAATCAACGAGCTATTTTCTTGAATTTGTTTCGCTCGTGACTTTATAAAAAATGCTATTTTAAGAATGAAACTACTAAGACCATGTCTAGACTAAGGATTGTTTGTTAGGATTTTCGTCTTTACTTCTATTTTGACCTTTTGTGGAAAAGTTTTATAAGAAAACTATTTTATGACCAGCTTTCATAAATACTCTTCTAACCAAATAAAATATTTCAAGAATATCATCTAAACATATTTAAAGAGTGTTTGGTGTAGATTAAAATCAAATTTTAAGTGAATTATGATAGAAGTTTTTGAAATGTGTGATTGAAAAGATGTGAAATTCATAAAAGATGTGGTTGATATTGATTGTTTGATTTAGATTTAGATTAAAATCAGGCCCAAACAGACATCTTTTTAATCATAAAAACAATTTTTGACTTTTCAAAAATCATACAAAACGGATCCTCAAGTGTAGTTATTTTTCTTAGTAGTATTTATACAATACATTGATGAGTAAAAATTAACAAGACTAAGCCCTTGTTTGGTACGCATTAAAATTTACATTCTCATTTTTCTACTCATTTTCAACCACATATTCTTCAATAAAATAATATTTTTCATCATATCAATAATTTTTCCTTCTTTTGAACTACGTATTCTACATTAATACATTCTTCCAAAATATCGCGGTTCAAACAAGAACCAAAGATATTTAAGATATTTAATTATTATTGTGTCCATTCCTATCCGGTTCAACATATCTAATTCGTCCGAATGACCCCATAATATATAAAATACCCATAGAATTAAGAGAAATGTAATTATGTAATGATTAACGTACCCTTAAAAAAAGTACAAGGAGGACTGGCTTATGATTTGACAATGGCCCTCTCATTAACTTCCCATCTTCTGTCACATGCACCTTTCTTTAATTCATGGGCAGTTTCTTCTATTTAAGGCCCTCCATCCCCCTTCTCTCCTCGAAACAAATTCAACTGTCTTCTTTTCTCTTACACAATTCCTCAAACTTTCAGTAAACCTCAGTGAAAACAACAAACCCAGAATTCTTTGTACCTAAATCTGTTAAAAAATGTTTAGTTTTTCAGATACTCGAAGATGTGTTTGGGTGAATGGCCCTGTAATTGTTGGGGCAGGACCTTCAGGTTTAGCTGTGGCTGCTGGCCTTAAAGAACAGGGTGTGCCATTTGTGATTTTTGAAAGAGCTGATTGCATTGCATCGTTGTGGCAAAAGCGCACTTACGATCGCCTTAAAGTTCATCTTCCTAAACAATTCTGCCAACTGCCTAACTTCCCATTTCCTGATCATTATCCTGAGTACCCCAACAAGAAGCAAGTCCTTGAATACTTTGAATCTTATGCCAGGCATTTTGATATCAACCCACAGTTTAATGTAACTGTGGAGTCTGCTAAGTACGACGAGGCTTGTAAACTGTGGAGAGTTCAAACTGTTTCTCCAAGTGGGTGTGAGGTTGAGTACATTTGCCAATGGCTGGTGGTGGCAACTGGGGAGAATGCCGAAAGAGTCTTGCCTGAAATCGAAGGCTTGCAGAAGTTTGGAGGGGAAGTAATCCATGCCTGTGATTATAAATCTGGTGAGAACTTCAGAGGAAAGAGAGTTGTTGTTGTGGGATGTGGAAATTCAGGCATGGAAGTGTCTCTTGATCTTTGCAACCATGATGCAAAACCTTCAATGGTTGTTCGCAGCTCGGTAAGTAATTTACACAAACAAATAACGGGCACTTTAATTCATCCATTTTCTTTCAAGAAAATTGAGTTCTGGTATTTAGATTCTAATGGGGTTTCTGGTTTTCTTTTTCAGGTTCATGTATTGCCAAGAGAAGTATTTGGAAAATCAACATTTGAACTGGCGATGTTTCTGCTAAAGTGGCTACCACTTTGGCTTGTTGACAAGATTTTGCTAGTTTTGGCATGGATGATTCTTGGAAACACTGAGAAATGCGGGCTAAAACGCCCATCTGTTGGTCCATTGGAGCTAAAGAACACACAGGGAAAAACTCCTGTTCTTGACAGAGGTGCACTTGAAAAAGTCAAATCCAGGGGAATCAAAGTAGTCCCTGGAATCAAGAAGTTCTCATGTGGAATGGTTGAGTTTGTAAATGGCGAAAAGCTCGAAATTGATGCAGTTGTTATGGCTACTGGATACCGCAGCAATGTTCCTTTTTGGCTACAGGTGAGAAAAAAGTTTCATTTTTTAGATTCAGACACACTATTAAAGTTTGTAAATTTTCAGGAACCAAGTTTCTTGAATTTAAGGCTGATGTTTTTTAATTGATTTTGTTGTCTTAGGAAAGTGAATTCTTCTCACAGAATGGATTCCCAAAGGCACCATTTCCTAATGGATGGAAAGGAAAAGAAGGATTATATGCAGTTGGATTCACGAGGAGAGGGCTATCTGGTGTCTCTGCTGATGCAATGAAAATAGCACAAGATATTGGCAAAGTTTGGAAAGAGGATTTGAATCAGAAAAAACAAAAAGTCCCTACACATAGAAGATGCATTTCGACATTCTAATCCGAGGATTCAAGATATTCTGATGACAACAGACGATACTTCACTTATTTTTCGTCCTTAATCTTGTCTGTTGTTGTTTCTAATGATGTATAAAGAGAAAAGCCGATAGCATAGAGATTAGCCCTCTTCATGGAAGCCCAAGTTTTGTGATGTTTTGGGCATTTTTGTATACTAGGATGATGAGACTTTTTCCTTTTCATTTTTGCCACCAACTTTATGTAATTTAATCACGCATTGATCAATTAAAATAAAAAATAAGTCTTTCTTCTACATATGTAAATTTATCCAACTTATAAGCTGAAGTTTCATGTTATTTTTTTGCCTATAGTGCATGGCAAATGCCTACCAAACAACAAATACGCAAGACGTATTAACAAATGAAGGTAATATCGGTCGAAAAGTTACAGTATATCTTGTGCAGAACTAGAAAAGTCTTTATTTATGATCTCAATAAAAGAAGTTAAAACGAGACGTAACCGTTTATATTTGTGAAAAAATTATTAATATCAATAATAAAGTTCATCGTCTATTATTGAACCACGTGTCTGCTCATTATTTTCTTCCTCTCTGCTATACTTTTCCAATGAGTTGAGATGGACCATCCTTGATCATCAACTTTGACAGTTAACATCAATCATGATTCATGGATACCTTTCAAAACACATAAAAGGAAGAAAAGAAAATGTAAAAGGGCCCGAGTTGGGTTTACAAAAGTTATAACCCGACCCAGGATTCAAATTCAGTAGCTTTTTTTTTTTTTCTTGTTTTCATTATATAAAAATTAAAAACAAGCATGGCTTCGCCCGGGCTCGAACCGGAGACCTTCAGTGTGTTAGACTGACGTGATAACCAACTACACCACGAAACCTCATTCTTCCTGAACAGAGTTATCTTTATTTATTAATTTCTGGGTAAAGAACCATGTTTCAAATTTTCCATGACCAAAGTTAGCGACTTCTGAAAAGTCAAAAGCTACTTTTGATCATGTTTCGATAATCTTTTAAAACTATTTTTTCTAACTAAACAAACTTTTAGAGGAAACGAGTCTAATACAGTTTCCTCGAAAAAAAATATTCTACAATAAGGAAAAAACTTGTCTAACAGACCCTTAATATCTCATCATCTCTAATGATTTAGGAAAGCTCTATAGTTTACATTATATAATATATCATTTGTGCCGACTTTAATTGATTGGTTCTTATAGAGAGCCCAATCAATTAAGTAAAATCGAACCTGAACATATACGATGATCATTCTCTCGAGAATAATGTACCCGACAAATCAATCCGGTTTACACATCGCATCCCATAGTACTATGTTATATAATATGCAACAACAATTTTCATATGGGTTTGTCATTCGAATATTTTGTATTCAAAATCCAAAACCAAATGCAACCACACATAGTTTATATTCAAGGGCGGATCCAATATTTTGAGTCAGTACGGGCGGCCATTGATCATCGACTGTGGGCAGTAATAAAATATTAAGAGCTCCATTTGATGTCCATTTTTTGCCAAAAAAATTGTATTTTGAAATAGTGATTTGATGGAGAATGTGTAGTTAAAAATAAAGAAAAATTTAGAATTTGAATGTAATATTATTTTATTAAAAAATGTGTGGTTGAAAAGAATAAAGAAATGTATTTTGAAAAAAAAATTAAACAATGTCTAAAATTTAAATATAATGATCATTTTGTTCAAAATGAACGTATATAATTCTGTTGTACAATTTATTAATATTCACTAAATGATATTGTGACCAAGTTTTGTATAATTTAAAAGAAGAGCACGGGTTTGAGTTTTTAAAATTGTATTGAAACTGATAAAAATTAACATATGTTATTCTGGTAAGGTTGTGTCATAGTTCAATAAGTGTCATAATGGTCTAGCCTTCAATAATCCTAAAGAAAGTCATAAGTTCGAATTCGTTAAATATGTTTTACAATTGCATTAAAACAATTGAAACTTAACATATATTATTTTGATGAGTTTAGTGTCATAATGGTCAAACTTCAACAATTCTAAGATAAGAAGAGGTCATAGGTTCGAATATCCTAATTTTGCGTTAATTTTTGTAAAATTGTTCGACTGAAAAATTTCACAATAAATTGGTTGAGAAGAGATTCATAACTGTGACATCTAACATGAATATGCAAGTTCTAACCAACTGACCTATAAAAGATGTTTGAAAATAAAATGAATTATCAGATATATAATCTAAAAAAATTTATCTATTGTCAACAAAAAAATGGTTTCTGACGGATTCAACATGGGCGACCGCAGGGGATGGATCCGCCCCTGTTTACATTCCTCAGTTTTCCCAAGACGGGAAAAGAAGCTAAAAAACAACCCACATGGTTTCTCCATGCCATGTACAAAAATTTGTGATGATTTTCTTTTGATTTTTGATGGGCCCATCCACATTCTTGAATCTTGAACCTCAAGAAGCTTCATTGACTGTAGTTTGACATCTTCATTTATGTCCTTGTCTATTTGGGCACATATGCATTGTTCTTAACCACAGCTATGGCTTCTTTCTTGTTCAGCAATCAGCATATATACTATTGTTTGCAGATTACCACATGGGGTTGGTCATAGGTTACTTTATTAGTCTCGTCAAATGCCTCTTTCCCTCCCAATTGCATTTATAACAAGAAGACAAGAAGTAATCTTGTTTTCATATTTTTTGTGGTTCATTCTGTTAATGATCAAATCTAATGGAATACCTTGGCCCCATGTGGAAAAGGCTTTTCAAAAGTCAAAACTGATTCAGAGACTAAGACGTTGTTTTTTTACATATTTAAATAATTTTCTGAAAGTACTTCCGTTGATTGACTATAAGAGATTTTAGAAAAAAAATTGTCCTAAGCTAGTTTTCTTATGAAACTTTTCTACAAGTAGGGAAAAAAAAAAAAAAAACAGAGCCCTGTCCAACTAGCCTTTAAAACAAATACAAAACTAGCAACAACAATAGAATGTGTTGGTTTTTATTTTGAGTTTTTTTACACTAAAGTCCCGTTTGATTGGCCAATCTTTTTCATGGAAAATGGAATCCAAATTCCATTTCTCACTTTTAGCTTGTTTGATGCATTTTTTTTCATGGAGTTTTCATGCAAAACAAAGCCAATCGAATGGTATTCGGTATGATAATTTTTTTAAAAAAAATTTCTTGACAATTGGAACAAATTCTAAACCCAATGGTAAAAAAAATTATCACTTTAATGGACAATTTCCATGAAAAACGAAATCAAACCGACACCAATCTTTCAGCATTTTCCATGTGAAAAATTATACCAATAAAACATAATTAATTACAATTCTTAATAAAACAAATTCTAGACAATTCAATTCCATGTAATACATTTTCTTTCCATCCAAATTTCACATTTACAACCAAACGAACCCTAAGGCTCCGTTTGATAGGCCGGATTTTCCATGGAATATTTTCCATTTTCCAACTTTTGTAGTGTTTGATTAGCGAAATTTTCCCGGAAAAATATTTTTCAACTTTCTAAATTTTCCACATTTTTAAGAAAAATAAATTCTTGATATTTTGGTGGAAAAATATTTTCCAGTTTTTTTTTTTTTTTTTTTGCAATTGGAAGAAATTCTAGACACAATAGTAAAAAAAATTCACTTTTATTGACAATTTCCATGCAAAACAAAGTCAAACGAATGGTATACGGTATGATTATTTTTTTCTCAATTTTTTTATTTTTATTTTTGATAGTTGGAACAAATTTTAGATCTAATAGTAGAAAACATTATCACTTTAATAGACAATTTTCATAAAAACGAAGCCAAACGGACAACAAATTTTCATGGAAAATTATACCAATCAAGTACAATTAATTACAATTTCTAGTTCTTTCCACCCATTTTCACCCTGCAATCAAACAGACCCTAATATGTTATGTATTATACTTAGATTGTCACTCTTATAAAATACAGGCAAAATTTGATCTTATAAACTTGTGATGATTGAGGTGCAATAATTCCAAAATTCGAAACAAAGTTCGAAATAATTTTGGCTAATCGATTGGAACTTGATACGAGGAAAATCTTTTGAAGACCCTAACAAAGTGTTTTCTAGATCGAACAAGATACGATATAGCTAATATTTTCTTTTTCTTAATGTTGTTTAATCTACTTTGTCAAACTGAACTTATCAAACATGTAGTAAATGCAGCTTTCTCATTATCTTCTCTGCAAAAAATGGTAAAAGTCTATATACACTTTTTTTTCCTTTTTTTTTTTTTTGTGTATGGAATATTGATTTCGAAAATAAAGAAATGTAAATAACAAAGATTTTGTAGTGGGTGAGTGTGGGTTGGGGTTGGGCCGTGGTGTGTTGATTTGTGTTAGGGCTGTAAACTAAGGAATTATCCGGATTGGGCTTTAGGTTCCATCACCCAAATTAGAAGAACATTTGTCCAAGGGAAAAAAGTGGAAATTACTCATTTCCCTACTTTTGTAGATCCAAATTCTAAAATCAGATTTAATCTTTTAATTTTCAAAAATCAGATATTTTAGATATAGATACATGTTTTTTATATTTAATTAAATATTAATAATATTATTATAAAAATTTATATACACCCACGCACCCACCCCACCTCATCCCAACTTAATATTATTATATTTAATTACAATATACACACATTACAATTAACAAGCCCTAATTTATTCAATCTATCATCTCTCTCTCTCTCTCTCTCTCTCTCCATAGCTACCGTCTCTCTATGCAAACCGACGCCGCCTTCACTCTCTCTCCCTACACCACATCGTCGTCGGCATCGCACCGTCAGCACCTCTATCTGCGAAGCCTCACCTCTCTCTCTCTTCCCTCACTTCTCTATCTACTCCACATGCGCTATATCTTATCAAGCTTTTCAGCACTAACAACTGGGTTGGCTTTGGCTATAGATTCCTGACCAGCTGCATGATAATCAAAGGAGCGTTCATGTTTGTCGAAGTAATGGTGAACAACACAAAAAAGATTGCCACATCGACAATTAAAACCCATCAAACCAACACGTTTCCTGCAGGTGCTGCATCTCTTCGGCCCTTCTTTAACCTCCTCACTTTTCTCAGTTGCTAGTGATGCAGCAGACGCTTGTTTTGGGGACGATGGAGGTAGATCTGAAAATGAAGCGATGTTCACAGCGATGCCTCTCCCTCGTCTCTTTTCCTCCTTGGTTAGTGATGGCGGAGGCGGTGTTGGTGAGGGTGGGGTGGGTTTTGGTTTTGGTTTTGGTTTGGGGTTTTACACTAATTATTGATCTGTGGTTTTGTGGTTGGTGATTGTGGATCTGTGGTTTTGTGATTCGTGGTGGAGGTGATTTTTTGGGTTTTTTTTTTTTGGTGATGGTTCAGGTGGATTTGGTGAAGTTGGTGGTGGATATTGGCGACGGTGATGTGGTTTTGTGGTGGATGATTTGTGTGGTTGTTGGCGATGGTGGTGTTGGCAGCGGCGGTTATATGATTGGTGGCAGTGGTGAGGTGGTGGTCACAGAGTCAGTGGTGGTCATAGGAGTGTTCAAAGAAGTCGATGGTGGTCACAGGAGTGGTCATAGAAGTCGGTGGTGGTCATGGGAGTGGTGCTGTTGGTTATGGCGACAATGGCAGTGATGGTCACAGAAGTCGCTGGTGGTTTCGGGGGTGGTTACAAAAAAATCTAACTATGACCAATAAATTTGAAAATATATGATTGATAGTTAACTATGACCTGTAATTTTTGGATCCGTGACTAATAAAATAATATGTGACCTATAAAACTATTGATTTGTGATTTCGAAATAATTCGTGGCCTACAAAATTCTTGATTTGTGACCGATAAAAAAATCGTGACTTATAAATTTTTTGATTTGTGACCTCAAAAATAATATGTGACCAAGTAATTATGTATTTGTGATCATTAATTGTATAATTGTGACCTCATTAAATTTAATTAATAAAATAATTAATTAAATCATAAATAAATTTTAATAAAAATCGAAATAGTCGCCGGAATAAATCGAAGATGTTCGGTCACCGGATTCAGAGTAGTTGCAGGAACGCTCACCGGAAATCCATTTCTCTCAACTCTCTCACCATTTCTCTCCACCGCCCGCGGCCTCCTCTACTCATCCCTTCTCCCTCCTTCCCCTACCCCTCTCACCTTTATATCTCTCCACCGGCAGCAACGTCGCGACGAAGCTCTCAGTTTGCGACGACGCTCTTAGTTCGCGGCGCTGCTGCCGTTCGTGCAGCAACATCGATTCGCAGGATCTGATGGAGACGCATACATGGCTGCTGCATTTCAGTAATGGGGATTTTGCGGTGGTTTTCTCGGTGGTGGTGCAGCGATGTAAGTATGCGGTGGTGGCGACAACGAGTTTATGGATTTTTTAGTAGTGATGGTGGTTGTTGTAGAAGTGGTGTAGCCTTTGTGTGCGCGACAATGGTGTGAGCGTCGCCGTAGGGATGGTGTCGTGGTGGCACCGCGATTGTAATCCGATGGACTTGTAGAAGCTGATGCTGTGTGGTAGATTTATGTGATTTGTGGTGGTGGCGGTGGCGGTTTTGGGATTTTTCAGTGGGATTGGTGGTTGTGTTGTGGACGAGTCAATGCTTACTGGTGAAATACTTCATGTATTCAAGGAAACATGCCTTTATGTTTTAGCTGTGACAATAAATTGGGTATGACTATTGATAGTATGTCACTTGATGCAGGCAATAAATGGATTTACAAAAATGTGTGGATATTTCTCTTGATTTGTTTGAGCTGTAACCCCAATAGTAGAGACGATGGTTGTTGTGGTGGCGACTGTGATGAAGGTGGCGGTGGCTATGGTTGTGGATTGGTGCTGATTACGGTAACTGTTGGTGGAGGTTCGACGGTAGCGATGATAATGTATGTGACCAACTACTCGGTTATTTGTGACCAAGTATTTAAATGTGACCTAAAAATTTGACAATATGTGACTGAAAAATAATCTGTGACCAACAAATTTGAAAATGTGCTAATGAAATTAACCGTGACTTATAATTTTTTGAATTTGTGACCTCAAAATCATCAATGACTAATTAATTTGATAAAATGTGACCAATAAATAAATTGTGACTTATAATTATGCATACGTGACCATTAATTGTATAATTGCAACCTAATTAATAAATATTTTTAATTAATTACATTGAATTGTTAAACTATATACCTGAGTTTTGAATTTGTGTAAACTATACACATGAAATATGAATTTTTCCATTTGTCCAACTTGCCCACTGATACACTCTACTAAAATGAATTTCATCGAGACTTCCGGACCATCACACTCGGTTTTCTAGACATCTTATGAAATCAACTTTTTTTTATTAATTTTTTAACAATATATTTTATTAAATTTATCAAATTTTATTGACAATATGATTTTTTGTTAAATCAAACATAAGCTTAATTCGTTACCTGATGAAGAATGATTCTTCCATTGAGATAAACAAGAATCCAAATGCTTATAATTCTTGTCGTTGGAACCGTTAATTGGCCAAAAATGGAATCCAAAGGGCAGAAGATTCGGAAAAGGGTATGGAAACGACTGACATGGCTTCTACTTCAAAGAAAAAAAAGGAAGTCCACCTTTACGAATCGAGGGTGAGCGAAATTTGTTGGAGATATTACACCGATAATGTACATATTATATTAATCAAGAACATTTGCGTGAAATCGAAATATCATTCGACTTACCGAAATCTGATTTGAGAAGACAAATTAGTAAATTACCGACTTCAAATATAAGAATATGGATTCATCGCTTCCCAGTCTTGAACGCATCTCTCTTTAATTCAAACATTTCAATAAAACACATAAATAAATTAACCATATTTTGAAATCAAGCATAAATAAAATCAGAAATGAAAAAGATGAAATGCAAGTGATGCGATCGGTCGAGGCAAGTGTTTGACACTTTGTCCTTAATATGAATTTGCCCTGCATCGGTGTTAACGGTTTCTCGGTAATCATCTCCCAAGATACAACGACCACGTCTAGCCATATGAGCACTCCAAATGACTTAGACCAACGAACTCGAACGGAGTTCCCTCTCTACCGTAATCATGATTTTTATGCAAAAAATAATCACTTCTACAAAGTGTTTTATACAAAATTAAAGTAAAATATGAAATGGAATGATATGGAACTATCAATTGAGTTTGTTCCCCTTCATAAAATTCAAACATGTGGGATCTCTTATATAGTAGTTGGAACATCCATGCCAAGAGACACATCTCTTAAAATTTATTTCTCTCCATAAAGAGATACAATTATATCTCTACATAAAGAGACAATTATTGAAAAATAATATCAAAAGTCATGATCCATATGAAAAGACACATTTTTTCATCTACATTATCTCTAGAATATTCCTCAATATTCTACACGATTTTTCAACAATTTCAAGTATTAAGCGGTTTAAGTTTGGCTTAATTTCTCATTCACCAAACAATGAATTGAACTTAAATTGGCCACAACCAATTTTCGATACAAAATTCCAACAAAATTTAAATTGTTTCGTAAAATGTGTTTCATTCTATACATAATGCGACTAAATTGTAAGACAACATTCCATTACTTGGATTGCTAACCTGAGGAGTACCTAGTAAACTTTGTGAGGGGGACAAGATGAAGCAAGAATGGAGTCAGGCGAGGATTAAAATCCCTCCCTATATTGTATGTTTTTTATTATTACATTTATGTTTTAAAATATGATTTAAATCAAAATATAAAAATAAAAAAAATTCGGGATGGTCAGAAAATTCGAGGATGGGATCATATTCTCCATCCCCATCCTATTTATCGCCCAGAGCAAAAATTTTCGCTTCCCATTTGAATCGAGACTATACCTATACAAGAATTTTGTCATTCATAAATAAAATATTTAAATAATATTATAACCTAATCACATGTACCAAAACTAGAAATTACAAAAAGGATCTTTCTACACAAAAAAAAAAGGACTTTCCATAAAATTTACAAGAGTGCATAAATGAAACCCTAGATGCCAAAATCCTAACAATTTCATTTCACCACCTCATACTTGACATCAGGCTATCAGGGCGATTTACGCTTCTCCTTTCTTCAATTCAGTGTGCCAATATTAGATTACAGAATTCACTTTAAGGTTCGTGAAATTTTATTTTTGAATTATTTTCTCTATTCGAATTTTTTTCGCTTGAGTAATTACATGATTCATGTGAATTTTGGTATCTTCTTAATATATTTTGTTTTGTAATGGAATTCAAGTAATTAACTTTTGTGTAGAGGGCATATTTTTGTTAGCTTTTGGCCGTGGACTATTTTTGTCAATTTTTTGCGCTTGTAATTATATGTGTTCGTGTCGAAATTTGGTATCTTAATTATGCTATCCTTTTTCCCTTTTTTTTTTTCATGGAATACAAGTAATTAACTTTTGCGTGGTAGGCATGTTGATATTAGCTGTATATCAACTTTCTTAAATTAAGGCAATGAACTATTTTCCTTATCGACATTTTTTTATGTGTGATTATGTGGTGTTGAGATCTACTATGATACCTTAATGATAATCTTTTTCCATGGAATACAAGAACTCTAAACTTTTGTGTCGTGGACATGTGGGTATTAGCTGTATATCAACTTTCTTGAGCTTGGGCCTCTATCGATTTGGCATCTTAACGGTAGTTTATTTTTGTATTACGATACAAGAAGTTAACTTTTGTGCAGTAATAATGTTGATATTATAAGTATACCAACCTTTTTAAATTCGCTTACATTTTTTCTATTCGAGTTCTTTTGTGCATATAATTATATAGTGTACGTGTCGATTTTGGTATCTTAAGGATGAGTTTTTTTTTTTGTCATGTAATACAAGAAATTAACTTTTGCATAGTGGGCATGTTGATATTAGCCGTGTATCAACTTTCTTAAAATTTGGCTGTGAACTATTTTTCCTATTCAAAATTCATTTGTGCATGTAATTTATATGGCGTTCGTTTCAATTATGGTTGGATAGATTTGGAAAATTTCATGATTTTGCCATGAAACTAGAGGGCAAAATATGTTTTTGGGAAACTAATCTGGCACTAGATGAGAGGGGATTTCTTTTTATTGTAAAGCAATACGAATTCAAACCCTGTATATCTTCAAATTTCTAAATAACCAAGGCCTGCTGGAAATTCAGGCACATGCAGATTCACGAACCTAGGCAGATGGACGAGAATTTAGGCTGACTATGCTTCTGGAAGTGGTAGAGACTGGTTCTTGTTAATGCCATTTTTTTTTTAATAGAACAATGAACTATTCAATTTTAATTTACTAATTAGGAGTAGTTGTTTTTGTAGCTGGAAAACTGATCTGGCATCATCAATTTTCCCTCAAGATGGTCTAAGCTGGGAAGTCAGCCTAAGTTGGAGTCTTAATTCATTTTTTTTTTTTTTTTTATTCACTGTTACTTATTTCATGTCCGCTGACTACTTATTCTGGTCTTTCTTGTATGATGATAATCCACTCTCATTATTCGAAGAAAGAATGAAATATTTTTCTTATGCTTCACATGCCGAACTTTAGGTTGACAGCTTTTTACCTTTTCTGTGTTGTGGGTGTAAGTGAGTTTCGGGGTGGGGTGGGGTGATGGACCTTGTACATTTAAACTGTTTATTATCAGCATGTTGAAGAGTACTTGTGTGATTTTTAACGTACCAACACAAGATTCTTTTTTGACTGATTAGCCACTTCAATGGGAAAGAAGAAACCAGATGAGGCTGGAAATAATATGAAGGCCAAGTCGAGCAGTAAAGAAAAGCTCTCAGTCTCTGCAATGCTTGCCAGCATGGACCAGAAGCCTGATAAATCAAAGAAAGGATCTTCTATGTCAAGCTCGACTTCTAACAAGCCCAAATCAAAAGCACCTCCAAAACCATCATCTTATACTGATGATATTGATCTCCCTCCCTCCCTCCTGATGATGATGAAGATGATGTTGAGGAAGAGCAACAACAGAATGAGGTCCACAAACAGCCAAGCAGGCGTACTAGAAGTGATGGAAAGCCTCTTGAAATCGCCGCAAGTGACAGAGAGTTGAAGAAACGAGAAAAGAAGGATATGTTTGCCTTACAAGCTGCTGAGCTAGCCAAACAGGAGCCCTCAAGGATGATCGTGATGCTTTACTATTGTAATTGGTAGCCGGGCTTCTATTCTTGATGGACAAGATGATGCCGATGCTAATGTCAAAGTTATAACAATTGATAACTTCTCTGTGGCTGCTCGTGGCAAAGAACTCTTGAAGAATGCATCTGTGAAGATATCTCATGGAAAAAGGTATGGATTGGTTGGACCAAATGGGATGGGTAAGTCTACCCTATTGAAACTCCTTGCTTGGAGAAAGATACACATTCCTAAAAACATAGATGTACTTTTGGTTGAACAGGAGGTCGTCAGTGATGACAGAACAACACTTCAAGCAGTTGTTTCAGCCAATGAAGAACTTGTCAAGATTCGACAAGAGGGTGCATTGTCACGACCCGTCCCGAATCACCCTAAAGGACCCGACACGTGTCGCGCGCCAATGGTAGATACCAGCAAGTGTTGGACCCACCACCAAGGCAACTTAGACTTGCTTGACTAAAACATATTTTTATGAAAATATGACTGAGTTCCCTTGTAATATAGACTAAAAACCACCTGAAATATGCTCAATTACCTCAAACCTGTACATATAACTTAAATTATAATACATCAATCCCTTAAAATTCAAACTCTGCCAAATACAATACTGATAAATCAACCTTTACAATTGCTCATTATTAAAGTCCCCAAATATTTACTCAAATACCCAATATGTAGCGAGCCCATGATATGGAGACACAAATTAACTTCTCTGATAATGCATACGCGTCTCCCAAAAGAGTATGAGCTAAAGAGACTAACAAAATGAGTCATACAGGTAATGACGATGCGTGGCTCAACTCGATGGATCAACCGTCTCCAATACTGCCAAACTCAGCTAACATCTGTTACGGAAAAATGTGACAAAAATATATGAGATTGTAACTCGGTGAGTGGATAGTTCACAACTACATATACTTTTCCATTTATACCTATTTATAGGAAAATCAACTTTATTTTCTTACATCCTTAAGAAAATTCTAAATTTTGATCATCTCTCTTTAGAAACTGAAATATGCTAAATTCATAAAATTCTTACTCTTTAATCTGAATCACCAAATGTAAAATATGTCGAGTATAAGTAATCTCGTATCAACAAAATCTGTATAAAGCTGTCATTTCTATAAGTTAAAATCGTAATTCTGTACTTAATAAGCTGAATTCTATAATCTGAAATGAACTATTATCTGATATCTGAAAATCTGTGAATCTACAACTGGATAAACATAATATGATATGCTAAAGAGTCACACCAAGAAATACCCAACGAATAGCCTTGCACATGTACAGAGTAATCTTGATGTACAAGGCAAAACCATTCAAATATGATAATCTGGTCATACGTACGCAGAGCTGCCCCAAAGGCTAAGCACCCTAGTACACGGCTCAAAGCCTATATGTGTACAAGAGTGGGTTCCAAAGACCTCTGATAATCTGGTCATACACTGTGGAAACACGTTCACATCAGTGCAGAGCGGGCAAAATAACTGAATCTGGTCATACACTGTAGAAACACATTCACATCAGTGCAGAGTGGGTAAAATCACCTAGGTATTTTCTGGTGGATTTTTAAAATAACTTTAAATATACTGAAATAAGTAATCTGAACATAACATGCTGAAGAAATGATTTCAATGAACTGCATTTAACTTTAAAAGAACTGACTATAAAGTCCATTTGATTATGAAAATCATGATGTTAAATCAAGTATATGAAATCATTAACTTGCTGATATGAATTAAATTTAATAAATAACTATTTCTTTAAAATAAGCTTCTCCGCTCACAGAGTACGAGCTACAGGTTAGACTGGCTGATAGACGTTCCAAATCTACTCCTCGCCACCTGAAATACGACATGAATAACCAATATAATATCTAATGCTATAATACTTAAACTTTCTCGATACTTGACTAAATTCCCGAATTTATTCCTTTAATCAATTGGAACTAATTACATTTTCTAATCCTTCCACTTAACTCTAATTCATCACAATTTCCTTCATGCCAAACATAAAAGTAATCACTTCTTCAAGTCTTATGGAAACTAGTGACCATAATTCAACCACGTTAACTTTACATTCTAACATACAAATTCTTCCAAATGAGTATTCAATCAACATAATCATCTCCACAAATAATCCTTACTTAAAATCCAACTAAAATTCAAGGGTTTGCCCAAAAATGGTTAACTTACCTCAATCCCAATCTTGTTTCCACAAAATCAAAAGATTAGCTCGAAATCACTCTTTTCTACAATCTGAAAATTTATTCAACCATTTAGAACCTTAGAAATTCAACATAAATACACCGCAACTCTTGAAGCTATAGATAAATAAGAAAACCCAAGATTAAGGAAAAACAACACTTACTCCTTTATATTCCATTTCCCCCTCTATTTCTTCTTCCTTTCTCCTTATTTCTCACCGATTTCCAGCCCATTTTTCGATCTTCAGCTCCTGCCCGTCTCCAGCTCCATAATGGCGTGTGAAACAAATGAAAAATGGGTATAGAGTCCTCTAGATAGTGGAGTTATTGCATAAGAAACTCCTTAACTACACTTGTAAGATAAGTAAGTACTCCATTTAAATTCTCATTCATCTTAAATCCTTATATTTAAATACTTGAAAAGTGAACTCCCAACTTAAAATTGTATCCATCTAAACCCCCAAATATTTATCCATTGCAAAATAAGCCTCACGAAAAATAATATATTCCCATTAAGTCTCTACTTGACCATTGACTTTGACAATTCAACCCTTAGACTATTGACTTATAGAATGCGGTGTAACATGCATCCTTGCAGAATATATCTGCTGACACCAAAGAAGATGATGATCACGATGGGGATGACGTGGGTGAGAAGCTTGCTGAATTGTATGAAAAGTTGCAGCTGCTGGGGTCGGATGCTGCAGAGGCTCAGCCGCTCAGGCTTCCAAAATTCTTGCTGGATTGGGTTTCACTACGTAGATGCAGGGCCGTGCTACCAAGTCCTTTAGTGGTGGTTGGAGGATGAGAATTTCTTTGGCCAGGGCACTTTTTGTTCAGCCAACTCTGTTGTTGCTGGATGAACCCACCAATCATCTTGACCTCAGAGCTGATCTCTGGTTGGAAAAGTACTTGACCGGGTGGAAGAAAACCCTGTTGTTGTTTCGCATGATCGGGATTTTCTTAATACAGTTTGCAATGATATTATTCATCTCCCGGCTTGAAACTACATTTTTATCGTGGAAATTTCGACGATTTTGAAAGTGGATATGAGCAGCGTCGTAAAGAGATGAACAAAAAGTTTGAGATTTATGACAAGCAGGTAAAAGCTGCTAGGAGGTCTGGTAATCGTGCTCAGCAGGAGAAGGTAAAGGATCGAGCAAAATTTGCTGCTGCCAAGGAAGCATCTAAGAACAAGTCTAAGGGAAAGGTTGATGAGGATGAGCCTGTGAGTGAGGCACCTCAGAGATGGCGAGATTATACTGTGGAGTTCCATTTTCCCAAACCCACTGAGCTAACTCCACCACTTCTGCAACTAATAGAAGTTAGTTTCCTCTGGGAGCTGGAGTATAAGGCGCGCTGCCACCCTGACCAACTTGGGCATATCCCGCGGTTTACATCCACCAGTCACTGAGGGGCCGGGGGCTGGTGGTCCAGATATAGTCCGGCGAAGCTGGGATACTGGGTTATCAAAAAAAAAAAAAAAAAAAAAAAAAAAAAAATAGAAGTTAGTTTCAGTTATCCCAAGCGAGAGGATTTTAAACTCTCCAACGTTGATGTTGGCATTGATATGGGGACTCATGTTGCTATTTTTGGGCCTAATGGAGCTGGAAAATCTACTTTGCTCAACCTTCTTGCTGGCGACTTGGTTCCAACTGAGGGTGAAGTTCGGAGGAGTCAGAAATTGAGGATTGGTAGATACTCAACACTTTGTGGATCTACTTATAATGGATGAAACACCAGTTCAATATCTTCTCCGTCTACATCCGGATCAAGAGGGACTCAGCAAGCAGGAAGCAGTTCGTGCAAAGCTCGGAAAGTTTGGACTCCCCAGCCATAACCACCTCACCCCAATTGCCAAATTGTCCGGAGGGCAGAAAGCCCGGGTGGTTTTCACTTCCATTTCCATGTCTAAGCCACACATTCTGCTCTTAGACGAGCCAACAAATCATTTGGATATGCAGAGCATTGATGCACTGGCAGATGCACTTGATGAGTTCACTGGGGGAGTTGTCCTAGTCAGTCATGATTCTAGACTTATATCGCGTGTTTGTGAAGATGAAAAAATAAGTGAAATCTGGCTGGTCGACAATGGCACTGTCGAGACTTTTCCAGGCTCATTCGAGGAGTACAAGGATGAGCTTATCAAGGAGATCAGACAGGAGGTCGATGCTTGACGCGGCATTTATTCCAGCCTCCAGGTATAATTTTTCAGATGAGGAATAATATTTTTCTTGATTTTGTTTTCTTGAATAAATTATTGTACTAAGCAATTGGATTTTAACCCAATTATAATTGTTACCATCTGATTTACTTGTAATTTTACATGTATCCAATTTTCTTCTGGTTGTCATTTCAGCTTGTAAGCTCATTCTTCATTTCTTTCTTTCTTGACTAAGCTGAAAAGCTAGTTCTTTTTCTATTATCTGGAACTGTGAATTAGATAGTCAAATATTATCTCCCTTCCTTTATTTTTGATATGTTAGTGTTCTATTATAGGGAAGAATATTTTCATTCGCTTGCCTTTGATATTTTGTTCTTTAGGTACATTTATTGGAGAGAGAATAATGAACAAGATTTTAATTTCTTTTTATTCATTATTAACCTCTACTATCTAAATATGTCAAATCGTCCCCACCCCACCCCACCAGTGTTCAACACCCATAAGCCACAATCGGCATAATGTAGCTTGATATCAACTATCGGTATGTCTTTACAAGTGGTTTCCGAATCAAAATGGCGTCATAACTTTGTGTAAGATATAGAGGTGTCAAAATTGGCAGGCCACGTAAAGTTCGCATGGGCTGCCAGTGAAAAGTGGTGTTGTCGTCGTACACCTTTTAATACTGATATTTTTTTTTCTTTTATTTTTTTTCTATATTTAGCCATTTTCATATAAAATATTTAATAAATTGGAACAGTGATTCAACGTTCAACATCATTATTAAAATTACAACTGATAATTTTGTTAAAAGTAATTTATTATTTTATTAGAAACCTAGGTGTCCTAGGAGCTAATTCGATAACTATTTTGCACTAGATAAAAATAAATAAATAAAATAAGAGTTTTTATATACTCTCATGTCTCTATGAAATAAATGATTTTTGTTCAATCCTCTAGCTTTAGTTGATGTGATATGTGAGTTGTGAGCCTATTGAAATTTATTTAGGGTCCGTTTAATAGGTAGGAAAAAAGGTGGAAAAAGAAAATGTTTTCTAACTTTTGTCAATTAAGGGTGTTTGATAGCGTTTCTTTTCTTGACAAAATGTTTTTCACATTTTTCTAGGTACAATCATTTGATACACAAAAGCTTGATTTTGTTTTCCCACTTATTAGATGGGAAAACATTTTCCACCATTTTTTTAGCAATGGCAACAATTCTATCAATTATTGTAAAAAAAAAAAATTCATTTTTGTTGACAATTCTATGTAAAATAAAGTCAAACGAATATGGTAATTTTTTCTAATTGTTTAATTTTTTTTTTTACTTTTTAGTAATTAGAACAAATTCTAGACGTATTGGTAAAAAAATTATCACTTTAATGGACAATTTTTATAAAAAACGAAGCCAAACGAACACCAAACTTTCAACATTTTCCAGGTAGAAAATTATACCAATAAAAAACAATTAATTACAATTCCCAACAAAACAAATTCTAGGTAATTCAATTCTCAGTAAAACATTTTCTTTCCACCCATTTTCCACATTTGCAATCAAACAGACCCTTAATTCATTGTTTGTTCACTTCCAAATTCGAAACAAAGCTCGACTTTCAACTAACATTTTAATATGGATTCAAATTTAAAATTTTATTATTATTAACCTACAATAGACACAAATTATGTTGATAATTATTTAAAATTAAATGAAGATGGATTTAAAATGAAAAATATTAAACTAAATTTTAGGCCACCACAGACCACACAGTCCGCTAATAACGGGAGCAACGGCAGCATGGGCGAGAGGAAGCGGTAAATTTGCTAAAAGTGGATTCGAGAACAAAAGAATTAACAACAAAATAATGGCGTCGATGGCTAGCACGTCTCAATTCACCATTGGAGGATTCAATTCTCTTTCCCTATCCTCTACTCAGTCTCTTCAAAATCGAATTCTCACTCTTTCCCAGCTTCCCTACTGTGTTTCAAATTTCACGCGCCACCGCAATGCTGGCGGCGAAAGAATGTCCGGCAAAGCCATATTGAGATATTGGGGGTGTACTAAGATTCGGGCTATGTCATCCGGCTCTTTCGGATCCCGATTGGAGGAAAGTGTGAAGAAGACTGTCACCGAGAACCCAGTTGTTGTTTACTCCAAATCTTGGTGCTCGTAAGTGCTCTTTGATTTTTCTTTGTTTTTATTTTTGTCATATTTAAAGATTTTCTCGAGATATTTTATGTGGGTTTTGTTGAATTTTGTGGTGAAGGTACTCATCGGAGGTAAAATCATTGTTTAAGAGGTTTGACGTGGAGCCGCTTGTTATTGAATTGGACCAAATGGGTAAGTTTAAAATTTTCATTTTTTTTAATAAATTCTGTTCGTGCGTGTGTTTGTGCTAGAAGCCTAGAACATCGAAAATTATGGTCGGATATGAATGTGGTTTTCTCGAGTACCATCGAGAACTGCATGTTTGAATGCATTTTGGTATGATTTCAATAGATGCTTGAAACAATTAAGATTAATATGTAAATGGTGTTGGTAAAAGGAGGAAAAAAGGCGGGGATAAACCGGCTGCAAATGTGATTTCTGAAGGTAAAAGGAAAAAATAAATAAAAAATTATAATTGCAACTTACAAATGAAATCAACATGGTTTTTTTGATATTAAGTTTTCTGTTCTCGAATTTGGTTACTGGCTCTAAACATTATGGGTGTAACTCCCATTTATTGATTGTTGTATATTTGCGAGTTTTGAGTTGTATTGTGGGTTGATGACAGCAAAAGACGCCTTATAGGATTAGATCATTTTATTGTCTGCATTATAGGAAATGAAGATATATACTGTTGCTCTTTGATTATATTGATGTTATTCAGAAAATGAGTTATCGATGGATTGAGCCAACTGCCAAGACCAATCTTGTACCATATTTTCTATATTAACGATTACCCGGGATAGTTTTTGTAAGTTTTAGTTTGTTATTCAGATTTTTTTGTCTAACTTCAATCTTCTAACCGATGTCTCAATTTTTGAGTACTGGAGAATAAAAAGAAAAAAAGATAGTTTCAAGTAAAATTGGTGTCTAGTTAGCCAATTCCATGAGATGATTTGTGTCCATAACAAGATGTGGGCAACATAAATTACACAACTTTATCTAAAACCCTCGCTTACAGTTGTTAACATAAAGAGAGAAAAGATACCATTTAGATGTTTGCAATTGATTCAGAGGTATACTGAAATGCAAATATGGTATTGTTTATATAACTTTACTAGTAGCTCTGAAATATGAATTTGCTTAATTTTTCAAATACAACAAGAAATAAGGGTTATTATCAACAAATTTGGGGTCGGTCGATTGAATTTTTTTCCTTGGGAACTTCTTGTAATGTATGTTGATTTTATGTTGTTTTATCCTACATAAGAATTCATAAAAGGACAGATCTTATAACTGATTTTGTGGGAAAAGAAAGATGAAATCAGGTGTGAGACCTAATCTGTACTGCCCTTACACAGAATTTCCACCTTTAATTGAATGAACATCCATTATAACATTTTTTTTTTAATATTTTTCAGGTCCCCAAGGACGACAACTGCAGAAGACCCTGGAGAGGCTTACTGGACAACATACTGTTCCAAATGTTTTTATTGGTAAGAAGCATTTAAAAATGATTTAAGATTCCATCACACATTAATAAGATCGTTGAACATATATATAAATTTGTTACTATGCACTATAACTTTATACAATTTGGTTAACTTGCAAGTTACAAACTTATAACTATATTCATTGAGAAGCACTTGATATAGGCTAGATCTGCATATCATCTCATTATGAAGTGATGCAATTTACCTGATACGTTGTAGCAAACCGTTCCGTTGGTAATGTTATGATATTTTGTTAAAAAAATAAGAAAGTTTTAATTTCACACTATTTCAACTTTGAAGTTATCATTTTTTCAAATAAGATTGTGAAGAGTATTACAACTGATATTCGTTTCTCATGAGCAGGTGGGAAACACATTGGTGGTTGCACAGGTACTATTTCTGACATTTCTCGTCCTTAAGACGATGGTTTAACTTAGTATGGATTATTTGAAATAGCAATTGCCAGTAAATTTGAATGCCGTGCTACACATTTAATGCAAATTTTATGAGTGTCAAATTGGTAAATAAGAGTACGTTAATAACAATAATATATTCTCGTGCTCTGGATATAGTTGTTGCTATCTTTGTCACTCGACTGGTTCTCTTAGATGAATTTCTTTCATTTTTTAAGAATTGTGATTTACTAGTTGTTGCTATCTTTATCACTCGACTGGTTCTCTTAGATGAATTTCTTTCATTTTTTAATAATTGCCGTTGATTTTCTCCATCTTTTAATTGGTTTCTTCAACATAATCTTTTATGGTCTATTATTCACATTTTTTGCGTGAACTACCTTTTTTCACTTCAGAAACCAAAATAAATAAATTTACATAACACATTCGTATTATTTGCTCTAGGTTTATCTATATAGATCCTTGTTGCATTCCATTTTATTTGCCATGTCCAACATTAAAATTTAAACCTTCAAGTGTCGGATACTTCTCTATTGCCTTATTCCATATTATTATAAATTGACTTGTCCCTAGTTCAGTCACTTAGTAGGGTCATCTAATGGCCTTCCTCAAGTATATCCAAGCCATTTGAATATGTTCTCCCACAATTTATCTTCAATAACACCTGTTCTCATAATTACTCGTTTCCAATTCTAGTTTTATTGCAAATCCATCTAAACATTCAAATAGTAGGTTTCTAGATTTCTATTAAGCCTTCATTATGTTAAAATGCATTTTTATTTCCTACAAGTAATAAGTGTAACTATTAAGTTTACAACAACGTCCATTAGGTGGTGTAATTGTAGAAAGATGAGGCGAAAACCATTAGTATTTAGTGTGCTTTATTAATTGCAGAGCAAAGTCAAACAAAAATTTCAATTTGGGACGGGGAATAAATGTTGTTTCTTAATATTGGACATCCAATTTGCTGGTCTGGTTGCAGTCCTGTAGTACTTTATGTTAAATTTATAAAATTTCATTGATCACATGAATGATTGAACCTAACAATGCATTGATCATGTTTTCTAACTTGGAAGTATTTTTAACTTTTTTTTTTTTTTTTCAATGCTGTAGATACTGTCAAGTTACACCGTAAAGGAGAACTTCGACTGCTGCTGTCAGAAGCTGGAGCCACTAAGATGCAGAGCTAGCGAGCTTAATAACACTTTACATATTTTTTCCCCCTCATCTCCTTTCAGTCCTCCCAAAATTCAATGATAACTTTATGGTTAATATCTTCTAACAAATATGGCAACGTGTATCTTTTTCGAGATACACCTTTGCTTATATCACATCTAAATTCATTCTGTTCTTAACTCTCGGGTATCGGAAATGCTCATTTCAAATCTCCACTGGTTCTACGTCTAATTTATGAATCTTTCTCCAGATATTGCATGTTACTGGCGCTTAACCATTTGGTTATTTTTATGGATGGACACTTGAGAATGGCAATTACTTGGTTTTGTCTGTGAGAATGTTAGCCAGTCAACCTTAGTTCAATAAGTACTAAATATCATTAACCTGGAGAGAAACTGTGTCTAAATTCATCTGTTTCATTAATGCATTTCAAGCAACTGCGGTGCTTAGTTTGCCTTTCTGCGAGAGTTCTAATTATCCAATTGATGACTTTTTACTTGTGTATATTGCATGTCATTATTTTCTTGGAATTAGATTGTTTGAATTTCGTTATATAATTATAGGTTGTCAAACCCTTAACCTGCATGGCTATATATGCAAAATAATTGGCAACTTCACATGTTTTATGAAAAAAAAATTGCTTTCACACTCGTCTCTCGTCATTAGCTTTTATGTCCTAGTTGTGATTGATTTCTGAGCAGATTTTGGTGCCACTTTCCACCTTCAGACATAAAACCAAGTTCTCAAAAATCAGGTCTCAACTGAGTAAAAGCAAGAGGTTGAGATTTTTCATAGAAGCTTGGATTGTAGACTTGTTGCTGATTTGCTAACCAACAAAGCAATGATTGGTACAGATGAGGATGTGACGACTAGTAAGTGCTTATTTGATACATAGTGGACAATTAAAGAATAGAGTTTCATTTCGAAAAGCAATGAAAAAAGCTATTGTAACTGAACAAGCAGATACAAAAGGAATTCAAGTACAAATTGCAGGACATATCTTGCAAGTGTCGAATGGATCAGAGAAGAAACTTGGATTGTAGACTTGTTGATTTGCTAACCAACAAAACTACAATTGGTACAAATGAGGATGTGACAACTAATAAGTGCTTATTTGGTAAATAGTACAAAGATTTTGACAAACTTCTTAAGATTGTTCAATACTATCCAATCTTCCCCAACAAAGATTCTATTAGTGTATAAAGATGTAGACCTGAAGAACAAATCGAAGTGACTGTTAAGAAGGTGAACTGCAATGTGTCTATGTCCTTGCAAGCAATATGTCTCTTTTGTGCTTGTAGTACACCAACATTTCGTTTCGATCTGGAAGATTCTCCTTTAAAACAGGATGTTCCTTAAAGTTCTTAGCCCAAGCATGTAGGCGAGGAAATTCATTTGCTTCCATAATTCTTACTCCCGCCGTCTCTTCAATTACGTCATTCCAGACAGCCATCCATCCAAAGGCTATATCTGTCAGTCCTATGTTGTTCCCACAGAAAAATTTCTTGTCACCAAGACCATGCTCTTCTACGATCTTCAGCTGTTGTTTGGCTTCTTCTACTGCTTTCTCTTGTTCCTCACCAACAGTCACATAGAATGCCCCAAACATTGGACTCTACAGCAGCAAATAGAATGATTAGACCAAGAAAATAGAATGATTAAGCTCTGCAGAAAAAAGTAAATGATGAAGCCAAAGTGAACTCTTTACCCAAGGATCTTATTGCGTTGCTAGTTAATGAAGACTAGAAATAAGTGGTATCTTCATATGCACTACCTTTCCCAAAAGCCACGTCATATCATCATGTAGAAGGAAAGCTAGTCATGTGATTATATGCATTGTTGATGTAAACTCATAGCATAGATTACCTTATCCTCCACAAATTTCATCCAGAATCGAGCGATGGCCCTCTCGTGGGAATCACTCGGAAGCAATGGATTTTGTGGCCAGGTTTCTTCAATGTATTCCAGGATCACTGTTGATTCTGCAATTGATCTTCCATCGTGGATGAGCACAGGTATTTTCTTGTGAACTGGATTATGCTGAAGTAGCAGGTCACTCTTATTTGAAAGATCCTCTTCTATGTACTCATAGTTGATGCCCTTGAGCTTCAGTGCCCATATAACTCTGTAACTGTATGGACTAGGCCAAGCTCCAAATAGCTTTATCTCTTCCATTTTGCTGCTTTACGCTGTTCTCGAACCTTCTCCAGTTTAGATTTCTATCTCAGGGTTTAGAATCAGGCAGGATGCGAGTGTGTGACTTCCCTGGCTGCAGACTGGCGATGATATATAGATGTGATTGAAACGCTGTGAAGAAGATGGTATTGAATTGGAAATTCTTTGACTTTTCTCTCTTTGTTGTGGCTATTTTTATTTGTGATCTGGATATTTTTTTGTCCTTTAGGGTGATAGATTGAAAATGGACACGTGATGTTTTAATAGGAAAGGGAAATTTTCCCTATTGATCCCCAACCTATTGAGGTAAACTTTCGGGAGAGGAAAATCTCTGAAACCTTAAGCTACGTATAGACGAGAAGAAAATTCTTCCCGTCAGAGCTTTTAGAGGAATTGCTCGTCTTGTCATTCTTGCTGGTCCTACATCTTTCATTACTGAACCTTTTATCAAAGGCCTCATGGAAAGAGGGGTGCTTGTTGTCCCGTTTGCTACAGATGAAAATTCTCCTGTCTTTGAATTTGAAGAGAGTGAAGAGACGAAGGAACGGACTTCCAAACAGAAAAGGCTGCGGCAGTTATAGCCTGTTTTTGCGATTGGGAAGAAAGTTTCTCTAACTCTTTCCTTGCCCAACCTCCCTTCTCTGCTATCATCTGTAGTTATATACTGTATTCGTGAACTTTGTGTCATCGACAACAGCTGGTTAGATGAACAAAAGCAATTGGCCAAGGTCTCTCCTGAATCTCCAGTGTAACTAATCTGTAATTTTAGCCTGCTCTTTTCCTAAACATTCAAATTATAACTGTGATCAAAACATACGGATTTAGAATTTAGAGAGAAATTGGAAAAATGATTTGAAATCAATATATTATCTATTCAATTTCCAAAGCATTTTGTAGAAATCCAATAAAGAAAGCATACCTCTTTGTTTACACATGAAGGTACTTGTCTCTCCGTTTGGATGGTCTTGTTCGGGGCAGTGGCGTTGGTTACCCACCTCGGAATGCTTTTGTTGTGCAACTACCACTGGTGAAGGGAATGTGGCTTGGTCTTCTCGACGGCATGGATGGAAGAGTTTTACGAAAGTAAATTAACTCTTTCCTACACAGCCTTAATTATTGTTAATTTTGTGTTGTGTGGTTGTATTGATTTCATTGTCATGAACTCAACCCAAGAAATTGAAATACAGCATAATATACTAGTCAGGAACAGCTTGGTTCAGGTATGATATCTCCTCAACTATAGTGTCTTTTCCCCCCATTTAATGTCTAATCTGAGATTCTGAATGAAGTGCATCAGCTGGTTGAAGAAATAAAAGCAAAGAGACCGAGGGGTCGAAATGAGTCGTTAGGAAATCAAAGCAAAAGAGAATTTCAACGAATTAAATAGACACTATAACATTCACATCCATGCTCATTACACAATCTCCTCCAAGTATAAACACGGCCTAGAAATTGTGAAAGAAAACGAAGTCTGCTATGACGATTCATAGGCGTACTCTCCAAATAGCAACTCTTTATCATAAATTCATGTAAATGATAGTGTAGGAATCAGGATTTAGAATATGATATGCATTAGTGAAGCAGAACAATTTATGATAATGATAGTGTTGGAATCGGGATTTAGGCTCTGATATGCCTTAGAGAAGCAGAACAATTAAGAAAAAGCGGTGGAGGCTGAGGAAATGAACTAAGCAAATCCCACATCGAAAGATGACTAAAGTTATCCGAGATGTAAACTACTTTAAAAAAGCCCATTGTGAACCCTCAAATTCATGCAGCCACGCAGTGAACACAAAGCGAACTATTCTTTCGCCTTTTACTAAAGAATACCGTGTGTTCGCTGCAATTAGTGGCATACACTAATTTTTGGAGAGGTCCAATTCTTCGGATTGGCCTCTACGATTCTAGTATTAAATTTTATTATTTTTTTATTTTTAATATGTTTTGTAATCATTTTATAATCTTGATGATTTGATGACGTTCTTAATTTTTCAATAGTTTTGAGAAAATTTGATTTTATTTTTATTTAGGGGGCTCCAATATTTTTGAAATATATTTTTTTAATTACAAAGTTTTTTATATAAATTACACGATAATTCAAAAAAAATTCTCATCTTTTAATCGTACATTCTTAAAATAATTATTAATCTAAAATACATATATTTCTTCCAAAATCACATTAAAATGGAGTCCAATAGGGGTTATTTATTTATTTTTAAAAATAGTGAGTGAGGTTGACTATTGAGCGTGCTTAAAATTAACATAATAGGAAACCATATATCTAATTTATATTAGATTTTGTTAGGTGGTAGGTTGATAAGGCTATAATCAGCTTGGAAGGTCGTTAAGCAAATACCTGACCTTATTACATAATTAATTATTGCTTTGAACGAGTTTGATATTTCCCTCCGTCCCATTTAATATAGGTTCACTTTCCTTATTTTTTTTGTCTCAATTATATAGTCTTATTTCTTTATTAAGAATGTTTTGTTTTGTTTTGTTCGTTTACTAATATACCCTTATTTTTTTACTACTTCCAATAATAATTTACTACTAATTATTGATAATTAAATATGGGTAAATTAGGAAAGTTTTTGACAAAAATTACTTTTTCAATAACATTAAATTAGATTTCTTAATTCGCGTGAAAAACAAAACAAGCTTATATAAATAGGACGGAGGGAGTATGTTAGATTGGATCGACACATTTTGTCAACGTTGTTCTTTTTATATACTATTCACTTCAACTTATTAAAAACATTCCTAATTTCCCCCCTTTTGCACTGTTTAAATTGTTTGCATAGTAAAGTCACGTTTGGTGGAAATTAAAATTTAATTTTAAGTCAAAATCAACAATTAATTTTAATTACATATTTTATAAGACCACAACTTTTTCAACAATACATTTCAATAACTCTTATAAAAATTTACTAAAAATTTAATGTTAATCTCTATCAAACATGAGCTATTAGTTTGTATGAATCGTTTGTATGTTTAGGGCCCGTTCGGTACAGATTAAAATCGGATTAAAATTGAGAAATTAGTCGTTATTGTTGAATTTTATTAGACGAACGAGACCCAATAACGGTTATATTTTCAATTTTAATTGGATTTTAATTCCTATCGAACGGGGTCTTAATTTGAAATCAACTGCAATAGTTAGATTCTTTATTATTACTTTGCCCCTTTTGCCCCCACCCCCACCCCCACAATTATTTAAGATTATGATTTTTGGGTCAATGTTTTTTTTAAAAAAAAAATTGGGTTTATGTGTAATATTATTTTATTGAGAAATGTATGATTGATGAGAAAAGTGAGAAAAGTGGATTATAATTTTAAAATAGCAAAAAAAATATTCTCAAACTTATTTTTAACCACAAATTTCATAAAATTCACAACTTTTTAACTACGCATTTCATTACTTTTTGTCAAAATCTACTAAAAATCTGATTTTTAACAAAATCGAACAAGGTTTATATTAACTCGACAAAAGAAATAGTCTGCTTTGGGGATTATTATTATTATGGTAATGTACGAGTTTATTCTAATAAAAAAAAAGGGAAAATTGCAGTTACGATATCTAATCTTTCATTTAGTAGCAAACTTGATCCAGACTTTTCATTTATACCACCTAAGATACCAAACATTTCAAAAGTCTGCACCAGGACTAAGAGTCCAAATGGATGAAAATCATTAGCTTGACTGCTAGTTGACTTCAAAAAATTATTTTGACTAAATCAACAAAGGGCAATGGTAACTTCATAATTTTAACATAAAATAATATAAAAAATTAGTTAAAAAAAGGTAACAATATTCACCTTCTTGGATTACAGGGGTAGGTTGGTTGATAAAGAAGGCTAAGGCAGCCATTGACAACCTTGCGTAATTGTCGACATGAAGACCCGCGACTGATTCATCAATTGTGCATGTCTTGAACAGAAGATGAACAGAAACTCAGAATTCCAATGACCAAATAGGAAGTGACTATGTGTTTTTGTGGAAAGAGTGACGATGGCAGCGACGGTGGATTGGATGGGTTTTCAATATGTTTTAGTTAGTGTTGGGGCGGGATGGGATGTGGTGGGGGTGGGGGTGTTGGGAAGAAGAGAAGCAGATTTTTTATTTTTTAAAGGGGATATGTGATAGGACTAAAGTATCTTTCTTTGTTTGTCAAAATTGAGTAGTGCTACTTGTATATAATTTTGTTGACAAAATGGTCAAGTGGCGGCCCCTCTATTGGGGGCGCCAGTCAGCAGATGCCCCCTAACAGAGAGCCGCCACTTAGCCATTTTTGTCAACAAAGTAGTACAAAATTATGTACAAGTAGATTTATTCGTCAAAATTATCAATTTTTGAATTGTTAGGTCAACTGATAATTAAACCAACGGTTCCCTTTCATTTGGATTCCATGCGCTTTTCCCTAAAATTAAGGATTAAATCTCATGATCATGCATTTGGATCCAACGTGTCACATAAACGTGCAGATTTATGGTCCTCTAATTAACCTTGACAAAGATGGCCAACGTTAGTTGGAGGTAGGGTCCCTTATTCGCTAATATTTTCAATGATTCTTACTACACAATTTAACGGCTGAGATTCGTTTGCGAACTGAACTGCCAATGCTGCGATTGATAACAAGTGTGTTTAAAATGTCATTTTCGTAATTAACCTGAAAAATAAGTTGTTTTAATGTCATTGTCAAATCGAATCAAGTAAAAATTCAACCGCTAATCCCGGGTTGTCGAGTGCCAACAGACAAGGACAAAACTTCAAGTAAAGAAAGTGAAGCCAAAAACCTCATTATAAGGTAATTAATTTTGTTAATTGTATGATTAAGAAAGTCTTTTTATTTATTATACTCGTACAAATACAATATTCTACCTTTGCATACGAGCCCCTGCATAATTACATATATTCCAAGATCAGCATTAAAATTTGAAGGGTACTCGGCAAAGCACAATATCAAGGCGCTTAGCTTGATGTAGGACAATCAAGAAAGGTGCTCTATTCGACGTTAGAGTAATGTTGTCTATTAAAGTAGAACGTGACGTTCTATTAAAATTTTCACAATTGATAACAAAGAGTGGCATATGTAAACGCATTTCGAGCTCCCAAGTTTGATAATACAACTGCCACTTCAAGTTTCAAGGACAAGACAGTCGCTCGCATCAAATTTAAAGGTCTTGGCAGTCACCCTCTTCATAAGTCAAAATTTTTGCCGGAGGACTTCAAACCCTTTCTGCGGTGATCGATATGTTCAAAAGATCGAATCAATGAATGAAATGTTTGTTTAGCCCTTGTTCAAGCCCCATTTTTGAATAAAAAATGCATTATTCAAATCAGAGGGTGTTTGGTAGAGATTAAAATCGGATTAAAATTGAAAAATTAACTGTTATTGTTGACTTTCATTAGACGAGTGAGACCCAATAACGGCTATATTTTCAATTTTAATTGAATTTTGAGATATATCGAACATACTCTGAATAATGTTTTGACTTCATTTCAATCACACATTTTTTAATAAAATAATATTACACGTAAACTCAAAATTTATCAAATTGTGAATTAAGCAAGATAGAATTAAAGGAAATGAAAAATAAACGAGTAACAAAAAGATCATCAAATAAAATATTTGTTTGAATCATACGAAAATTCTATGAATTAAAAGCTACGGAAACAAATTTATTGCATATGATCACATTACAATAAAAACAAAACAAAACAAATCAAATCAAATTGCACTCATATTAATAATCCACCTAATTCATATTAAAAATTTATTGAAGAATTTAATTCATAATGATCACATTACAATAAATGTATTCTCAATATTGAGAAGAATTTTTAAGGACAAAAAAATTAGTTCCCTCTGCAAATTTGTGGGTCCAATGAAAACGATACTAAGGTAGAAGGACCATTCGGCAAAAAAGAAAAATTAATGTCTATATATGCCCCTGTTTGACACCCATTAATTTCTATTTTTATTTCTCTTTCTCATTCTCATTCTTCATTTCAACCACACATTTTCCAAATAAAATAATATTACACACAAATCAAAAAAATTTCATCACTTTTTCACCACACATTCTCACATCAATCACTATTCCAAAATTTCTATTTATCCCAGGGTTACAAACAGGGGCTATATGTGTTTATTTTATAATTTACAATTTTTTTAAATCCAAATTTGCACCTCTCTCCATATACGTAATCGAAACCGATAAATAAATCAGAATAAATGAAACCTTGTCGAGTCCGACAGGACAGAGGGTCGGTAGAGAAGAAGGAAGCAAAGCTCACTGTAAACAAAATACTCTCTTTCTCTCTCTAAAAATCCGGCACTTCTCTGGCATTAAGCTCGCCGGAAGTTTCTAATTCTGGCGACCAGTCGGCCTGCGCTATTTCTGCTATCCGATTCGAGCTCCTCTTTATTATATCTATCTAAAAGCTACATTTCTGAATTTGACCGTGTGGAAAAGGAAGTAGAAGAATCCGTGGAGTGTTTGTATGCACACATTGTAAGGGGTTGGCATTGCGAAATTTTTGTGAGAATTTTTGAAGTCTCTGCAGTGCTTTTCGTTACGGATCCTGCTTTTCTGTTACTGTTCTTCGATCTCGCTTTCGAAAGGTAATGAAATGAATCGAATCTGATTCCTTTTATTAAATTTCTTTTTTTGTCTACTGTTGTTGCAGCTTTTCTGCAATGGTTTCTTGAATAAAGATATGGCCTTTTTGTTCTAGGATATAAAGTTAAAAGTTCAATTATTTTTGCCAAAGGCTTTAAAAGTTAAAGCTGAAATTTAATCTAACTTTATGACTGCTAAATTGAAACTGTACTGATTTAACTATACATACACGTGTATGTGTTATGTATACTGAATTTGGGTTCAAATATATGAGCTCTTTAGGTCGGTGGAAAAAAGTAGGAGATTCTGAATTTTTAAAATCCTTATTTTTTTTGCTGTTAATTTAAGAAAATCTATAGCTTGTTTATCACGCTTCAATTCTTTTAAGTTTAATTGCATTTATTTTGAGGGACTTGGAGTTTGTTCAGGAATGTAATTGATTGATGCAAGGTTTCATGGGAATATACTGAAAATTGCATTAACAGTGCAGTGTGCGTACGGAGGTCTAGTCTTTGTTAGTCTTTCCCTTTTCACATAAATCTAGGCAATTCGTTTGCAGTGTACAGTGATTGACTCCTCGGGATAGCTGTCTTTTCGTCTCATTCTCATCCTCCCTCTCTTTTCACTCTCTTGTACATGTGGTTTGAATTTTCATCTGTGAAGATAATTTTTTGGTATGAAAGAGCAAAAGTTTGATTTGTTCTTCCTTTTCATTGCCAGTGCTGGGTGATTTCAGTTTTCCATTGTGGTTTTCATTTATTTATTTATGAGTTTGGCTGTGTATCTTGGGGAGTGGGGTTCTTTGCAAAAGCAGCTTCTTTCAACTGCGAAACAGCTAATTTACACTTCCTATGGTTGCATACCTAACTATTTTTAGAGTTGAAAACTGCAATTTACCTTGTTTTATTCCCACTCTCTTTATTTTATTAATTATGTTTTTTGTGTCATTATTTCAGTGGAGTGTGCCATACAAGGTACTGAAATGAACGGGATTCATCAGAATGGGAAAAATCGCAGTTCTGAGAAAACTTTTCCAGGATGCTTGGGAAGAATGGTGAACTTATTTGACCTGAATGGTGCGGTAGCTGGAAACAGGCTGCTCACTGATAAACCACATCGAGATGGTGCTTACTCTTTTTTTTTTTTTTCTCCTTGCATAACATGTTAATTTCCTTGCAGAATTAGACCATTTATGAGAAATATCGATGTTCAATACCATAAAATTTCACCCAATCTGGGTTATATGTTTTAACAAATTTCACAGTGAGAGCAATAAATTTTAGATGACATTGTTTAGTAATTCTGGTTTGTATTCTGCTATGGAACACGTTTTTGAAAATTCTTCTGGTTGGTTATTTGTTTGTTTTCTAATACACATCTTAATTCTTTTGGAAATTTTTTGAGTCCAAATTGCCAGATATAGATGACATAATAAACAAAATTCTTAATGACCTTATGTTGCTTTTGGTATGTGAACTTGTTTTTCGTCGTTATAGTTTCCCTTGTTCTGTCTCTTGCTTCCTCTAAAGATTGAAGGTTGGGAAGTTTGTTATCCTGTTAATTATAAATTCCACATTAGAAAGGTCGCATTGTGACACAATATTAACTATCCACAGGTTCGCCACTCTCAAGAAGCCAAGCAGATGAAGCGTCTATGACTCCATCTAATTACCTAATAGAGGACAAAGAGGTATATTTCTATTTATATTACTAAGTTGAGAGTGTAGTTTATCCCCCAAACATTTTGCTAATTTTCTTCGATATTTAATTATATTGTGCATTGGTGTGAGATGTGCAGATTTTGCCTGAAATCTACAGAACTGGTTCAAACAGAAAATCAAATACAACACCCATAAAGATGCTCATTGCCCAAGAAATGTCTAAAGAAGTAGATTCCAAACATGGTCCGCCTAATGTTGTTGCTAAGTTGATGGGTCTTGATGCCCTTCCACGCCAGGAACCTGATTCAGCTGCACGACAAAGCCATTTTAGAGGTCATCCTCGAAGTCATTCAGATATACCAGTGAGTTATTGGGAGCACCAGAATGGATTCTTTGAATATATAGAACCAAATGAATGCAGTGATGTTTATGAAATACGGAAGAAATCCCAGAAAACTAGTTATTTGCGGGATAAATCACCCCAAAAGGGAAAGTATAATGAAACTTCAAATGACAAGAAGATGGCTCTCGTTCGCCAGAAGTTTGTTGAAGCAAAACGCCTGTCTATGGATGAAAAACTCCGCCAGTCGAAGCAATTCCAAGATGCCTTAGAAGTTTTGAATTCCAATAAAGACTTATTTCTTAGGTGTCTGCAAGAACCAAATTCAACGCTTTCTCAGAATCTTTGCAATCTGCAGTCTATCCCACCTTCTGAGACGAAGCGAATTACCATTCTTAGACCTTCAAAGATGGTAGACAGTAACAACTTTGCTGCAGTTGAGAATAAAGATGGAAAACAGGTGAAGAAAGGTGCATATGTGGGACAGTTGAATGAATTGGAAAAAAGCCATCTGGGATGTTCCCCACCATCGGGACGGAAGATTAACGAAACTCCTACTCAACCAACTCGAATAGTAGTTCTGAAGCCAAGCTCAGTAAGACCACAAGATATAAAGGCTGTTGATTCTCCACAATTGGAATCGCCAAGGATATTACATGGCGAAGACTTTTTTGGGGATGTAGAAGATGACGAGAAACAAGAATCAAAAGAAGTTGCAAAAGCAGTCACACAGAAGATGCGTGAAATGTGCGACAGAGATGAAACCTTGCTTTCTTCTGTGTTCTCCAATGGATATGTCGGCGACGAAAGTTCATTTAATAAATCGGAAATTGAATATGCAGACAGTAATCTCAGTGATTCAGAAGTCATATCACCTCTATCTAGGCACTCTTGGGATTATGTTAATAGGTTTGGTAGCCCTTGCTCGTCCTCATTTAGCCATGTATCATATTCTCCAGAGTCATCAGTTTGTAGAGAAGCAAAGAGGCGTCTCTCTGAAAGATGGGCAATGATGACATCCAATGGTAGCTTTCAAGAACAAAGACCTGTGCGGAGAAGCTCAAGCACATTGGGTGAAATGCTTGCTCTTTCTGAGACAAAGAAGGCTGGAACGTCAAAAGAACTAGGTAGTACTAGTGAAGAACCTAGGAATTCTGATTCTCTCTTTGTTAGTGAGCAGACAAAGGATAAAAATCTTGATAATTCTCCTAGGAATCTCTCAAGGTCAAAATCTGTCCCTGTATATTCTGCTGAGTTTGGCACCAGGCTCAATGTAGACATTCCAGATCCAGATGGAGGCAAACCAGAGGTTTTTAAGGAAGCCGCAAAGACAAGAAGTGGAAAATCATCATTCAAAGTAAAGGTTTCAAGTTTGTTTTTCTCAAGAAACAACAAACCTAGTAAATATAAATCTGAATGCAAAGATGAATCTCGCTCCTCAGGAATACATCCTGGGCAAGTAAGCAAAGATAGAGGTGAACGACTTAGTGATGAAGGGCCTGAACGTCTGTCGCCTGCTGAGCAGGATCCATCAATTAAAGCAGCTCGCCCAAATTTCATTGCCCAGCAGGGCATGACATCTCCTGAGGTAATTTTACTTCTTCGCGGTTGGCTATGTCCCCCCTCTTTGAATTTTTTTTTAGTCTGTTACTTGATGTATGCTTTGATATGGTGAATACAGGTGAATCAGTAACATGAAAAGCTTCCGTGCTTGCTTTTTTGATATGATTGATTATTTTTTCTCCTTACGAAATGCTTACAACCATCTAAGTGCTTTTGACCTTCACATTCTCGTACTTCTACATTCTCAAACAGGATGGCCATCAAAAGTGCTCTTACAGCTTCCACCAAGACAATGTTTAGGTTGATGAATATTTAGGTATATATTACCAGTTGCCGTGACCAATAATTTGTACTACCCTGTAAGCTTATGATAAACAAGAGTTACAAAGATGGTAATCCACCAGATGATAGGAATAGATAATAATTCAGATTTTCTTAATCAGAAAGAAGTTGCTGAGTCATATATCCGAAGGACGAAAGGGATGCACGTTGAGTTCTGATTACTTTCTTCTGCTTTCCATAGGGTTGTTTCCTGATCGATGATTTCTTTAGCTTGAAATAGTAGTAATTTCACTAACATATGTTTATATTATCATTAACTGGGAAAACTTAGGACATCATTGACAGTTTTCTACCTTTTCAGAGTGGACTCTCTGTGACAAAACCTGCTGCACGTGTAAACCCAATTGAGAACCAGGACCATCCTAGTCCAATATCAGTCCTAGATCCAAATTTTGAAGAAGATGAACATACAGCGCAAGAGTCCTCTCGTTTTATCAAGCATGGCTGTCATGGTAAAGTTTGTTGTCTGGTTCATGTCCATGTTATTTTTTGATATGTTGTTTCATTTAGTTTATTTACTTTTGATTTTGGAAAAAACAGGACTTGAGTTGCCATTTCGTCCTGTTAGATCAAATTTGATTGATAAATCACCACCCATAGGATCTATTGCCCGGACTCTACCGTCAAATGATTTGGTTATGGATACAGCATCGTCATATCCCTTAAAACCATCCTTACCCTCCCCTGGAGCAGAGGAAGAAGAATGGTTTTTCTTTCTTCAGACACTATTATCAGTGGCTGGACTTGATGTTGAGGAGCAACCCAACTCATTTTTGGCTAGATGGCACTCACCGGAGAGCCCATTAAACCCATCATTAAGAGACGAGTACATAGATTTAAATGAGAAAGAGACACTACATGAGGCTGAGCGAAGGCGAAAGAGATCTACCCGTAAACTTGTGTTTGATTGTGTGAACGCAGCATTAGTGGACATTGTAAGATATGGATCAGCTTCATGCCAAAGAGCCATTCCGTGCATTGGGGCCAGTAGTAGCTCATTGGAGAATGCATCATTGATGATGGTGGACCAGGTGTGGGCCCGGATGAAAATATGGTTTTCTGGTGATACCAGATGTGTTTTGGTCGATTGTGGGGACGACAACAGCTTGGTGGTTGAGTATGTGGTAAGAAAGGAGGTGGTGGGGAAGGGTTGGACTGATCATTTGAGACTGGAGATTGATAATTTAGGAAATGAAATTGAAGGGAAGTTGCTAGAAGAGCTTGTGGAAGATGCTGTGATTGAATTGACGGGTAGACTTTGAGGAGACTTACATTTTAATAACTTGCCTAGTTTCTTTAATTTACAACTCTATTGTTTGTGTCAATATGTTATTCTCTATATAATGGTTCCCAGCTCATCTCTAATTATTTAATGCTGCAAATTGTTGCAAATATGTTATCCATATATTTGTCTGGATTTCTACTGTACAACCTTTTCTTTTCATTTTATCAAACCAGAACACCAGAATCTTCATGCATAAATATATTAGATTTGCCTTGCATTGTCTTATATTATGGATGGTCTTGATGGTGGTTGCTTTTGTGAAGTATTTCTACATGCACAAAAGTTATACCTGAAGAAAATCTTGATTGTTTTATGATTAGATCATGTTTGGGAAGTGTTTATAAATAGATAGAAATGTGCGGTGAATAAGTTGGCAGCGCTTATGAATCTCTCTAAATGTATGGATAAAAAGCGGCTTGAGTGGTTATAATGAGTTTATAAACATGAGACAAACATGGATTAAATGTAACTATGATGAGCTTAGTGTACATGCATTGCATTACTTTTTAAGCAATGTATTTCAAGATGAATTTTAAGCCTGTTTATCATATCATAATGGAAAAAGAGCATCTGGTATCTACCATTTGAAGTTGCCTAATTAACACAAATTCCAAAAAGCTTCAAAATTATATCCACTAAATAATGAGCAAGAAGACACCACACGAGATATGTTACCAAAAGGGAAACATGTGACCCTGCTAGTGTAATATTCACAAGCAGACCAACCAATTTGAGTCATGCTACATGAACAGGGCCACATGGGCCCTGTTCAAACAGTGGGGTGACGTGGCGCCCCTATAGGTGGGGCGCCTGCGGTGGCGCTGTTCAACAAGAATTATCCCAACCAATATCCTATAGTATTGATGCTGAATTTCTTAAAAAATATCTTGGTTTGGAAAATTACACTTTCTAGTTTAGCAGCATATGCTCTTGGCCTGCTCTGTAGTTCCGGAGAAAGCCATGCTACGGATTACGAGGGATCAGTTGCACTCAATTTGTAGCAGTTGGTCTCCAACAGACGATCTCTGCCACCCGAGTCAGATTTTTATTTAGAAAAACATTATATCATTGTCTTTTTGTTAGGATGTCCTTATATTTTGACTTCCAAAAGGATGGAAATCGTTGGCGATCTTTTTGCTCAAGATTGAAGGACGAGGTTCTACTATTTTGAATATGTTGTATGCCCGAGCTCAAAATTTTTCATATTAGTGTCTAGTCATTAGGAAAACATGGTTTTTAATTAAACAATGGCTTTCGAGAAGGAAAATCAAGGTGGAAATATTTATATGCAACGACGCATATCAAGCGAACTATATAGCCTTACAAAACCTTCCATATTCATTCCAATCAACATGGTTCTATACTTCTACTTGTCTTGTAGGCTATTTGTTAAGGTCATTCAACAGCACAAACACTGCAGAATTCAAGCTGAAATCTGGAATTTTTCATTAGACCTTGACTGGTTGTCTCTTGCCTGCCAATTATATGATAGCACAGAGGACAAATGATATTTATCAGTGTACAACCAAGGATTATACTTGCATACCAGTAAGCAGCAGGTGGACTATCAATATCAATCCCTTTTAAACTTTTACCACAATCCAAAGATATCTCGTGACCAAAAAGCAGAATCTCAAGGGCCCGTTTGTTAAATTTTTGTTTTATATTATTAGGCCTTTTTTAAAAATTACGGAAATGTGTGTGCTTTTTCCTAAAAGTTGAAAAACGTGTTTTTGAAATTTTGAAAAATTATTTTATGATATTTTATTCTATAAAATTTAATTGTTCAATAAAATATAACAATTTTATGTTGATATGCTATTAATTAATATACATTTTGAAATTTGTGAATCTTATAATATTTTGTTACCGCTTCAAAAGTCAAATAAATTTTAACTTGACAAAATTTAGGAAATAAAATTAATGATGTAAATTGAAAATTTAAGTAATTAATAGGAGTTTGAGCTTTATTTTTATACAATATTTTTTAATTTTTAAAATTTATTTAAACTCTTATTTTTTTTTCATTGAAACACACTCAATAGTAAAAAATACATTTTGAATTTTACATTGTAAATTTAACTTTTTTAAAATGCATTTTCAAAAATATGTGACTAAACAAATTTTGGGCGATCATGGTGAAACATTGTTAAATTGGATGGTTTGACTGAAATTAAGTATGAAGTTGGGCAATTATAGTGAAACAAAATCAAATTGGGTGGTCAATATTACACTAAATATGAAGTTGATGGTCATGGTAAAATTAACTTAAATTGGATGGTCAATGTGATACTAAGGGTGTGTTTGAGCTACATCATTTTGTAAGAATGTATTCTAGAATAGTAGATTGATGGAGAATGTGTTGTTGAAAAAGAAGGAGAAGTTATTGATGTGATGAAAAATATTATTTTATTAAAAAAAGTGTGGTTGAAAATAAATAGAAAATGAAAATGAAAATTTTAATATGTACCAAACATGGGTTAAGTATGAAATTGGGTCGGCATTGATGAATTTAACCAAAAAATAATAATAAATAAATAAAAATTCGGCCCATTTTCTAAATGGACACGTCAAAGTTATCATTCATCACAAAAGTTTAATTTATTTTTTATTCATCACAATGACCTTTTCAAAATGTAAAAGAAGAAGATACCCTTAATATGACCTAGACACCCGAACCACCATCGAGGGCCAGATGCCTAGACCATTGCGTGGATGTCTGGGCCCACAGACGATCATGAGCACAATGGAGTTCGCCATTTTCGACCATGAGAACAAACCAATCAAAATTTACTTATTGGCGAAGGAAAGTGGAATTAAGAACACCAAGACTTGAACAAAAATTCCTATTTCATAGAAAAAGTGCATTACAAGGGAAAGGAAAATAGAGAAAGGCTTCAGCCCGCTGCCTCGAAGGATTGGTGCGAGACATGACATTTTCCCTCGACCTCATGGGGTCGGCAGTTGGATCAATATGCTCGAATTGTGGTGATGGGTTGTTATCAGCACCTGCAGCCATTCGTCGCCTCAAATGGGACCACTTCAATAGCCTTAGCCATTGGGACTTCGCCAACTGACAAACATCCCTCCTCGGCTGTGGGAAATTCAAATTCTACAAATTATTAAAGTAAAAATACCAAAAATATAAATATTAACGCCGGTGAATTCCATTAGAATAGTTAAAAAAAACTTTTACAGCGATAAGACTATAAATAAAAATAAAAATTATAAACATAATATATATATTTTTTCAAAAAAGTAAAGAACAAATTCGTGAAAAGTAAATAATTAATTTTGCTAATTTTAATTTTTTGATGTCTTCCATAATAAGCTAGACTCGAGATAATACATATTGGTGAAAGTCGGCATGGGATCTTAAACTCACCCATTATCTAATTTCACTATTGCCTATGCTTGGCTTGGTATTGAGGTCATGTTTGATAGAGATTAAAATTTAGATTTTAATGTAAGTTAACAATTAGTCTTATCCACGTAATTCATAGATTTCACAATTTTTCAGTCACCCATTTCATCATTGTTTATCAAATTTATAAAAAAACTAATATTAATCTCCACCAAGCATAGACTAAAATTTACATGATCGATATATATTTCTCTTTGTAGTTGGATAGTCTTTTGTCTTTTCAACCTAATCATAGGATTGGTTGGTTTGTTAAAAAGATGACCATTGCTTTTTTAGGGTAAATGAGTGTTGTGTGATTTACGCGATGAGTTAGTTAATACTATTATCAAGAATTCATAGGTTTCTCAAATAGCACTAATTAGAGTAGAACATGTGTTGCACATTATTCTAAAATATTTTATAAGTACTATGAATATAATATTTGACCCTTCAATTACTCTTTTGATCTAAATATGATAGAAATTCAAGTCCCTGAAAATTAATGTTAATTATAATACTTGCACTAAATAATAAAATGCATGCTTAAATGTAAGTATTAGAATTACAGCTAAATGCAGAAATGAAGATGAATGGCAAATACGATACATGAATTAACATGGATATTAATTAATTTAGAATTAATACAATGAATATATACGTGACAATGAATGTTAAATAATTTATGCTAGATGAATACAATTTAATTTCCAAATAAGTAAAACTTGATGCTAATTAGCTTATATGGATGTGAATAGTGAATTGCATTCTTGAACGTGAAATTCTAATTAATATTAAGTAAATGAATGTTAATGTTAATTAATTGAGAATTTATAACAGGGGCATGAATAATGATTTTGTAGTATTTATTATCGTCTATACATACATGAACAAGGTTTGTAGTATTTATTAAAGTTTGTAAATTTAATAGCTGAAAATCGAAAAGTAAGGTATTATTGAAATAATTGGATTTTAGTAGAGTTATAATCATCTAAAAAAATGATTTTCACTTGATATGATATTTAATATATTATAAATAATTGAACCAAGTCGAATAATAATGACACCAAATACACGTTTTTGGGTTGGTTATAGGATGTAATAGATGCAAAGGTTACATGCACAAACTTGCTTGTATAATGATTCAAAAATATCGAAGTGCATGTTACAAATTGTTGAAGCTAGAAAAATATCTTTTCAAGTAAGACCCACAAACTATTTTACAATTTATACACAATTTTGTATCTATGTTGTCAAGAACTTGACCCCTTTCGAGTACATAATGTGACGTTTAACTACTCACGATCTTGTCGTATATAATGCACAAATAAAATTTTTAGTGCTTTGAAATGATAGAAAATAAAGTGAAAATGGCAAGTTTGTTTATTCTTATCCTTTAGAAAAGGATTTGGTGGCTTGGCTTTGTCTCTAAGTTGTTTGTCATAATTCTAATTCCCATCCAAAACTGGTTTAACAAACAATATGATTCATTGATTGATGACTCTTCATCCTAAACTTCATTTTAATAATTTTGGTAAAACTTATCATCCATGTTGTTGTTGTTGGAAGGCCTCTATCAATCATTGTTGCCAAAACTCAAGTTCATTATAATGTAGGCTAACCTAATTCCAACTCGCAAAAACTATAGAAATTTCTTATAGAGAATATGTGGTTAAAAAAAAAAAAAATTTGAATTTGTGTATAATATTATTTTATTGAAAAATACGTTTTTAAAAATAAAAGAGAAAAAAATGTATTTTGAAAATAATTGAGATCAAACAAGGACTAAGTAAATAAGTAAATTTTCACATAATAGTTTTTTAAGATTTAATAATAATCTATATTAAAAATAATTTTATCTAAAGCATATCACTGAAATATAAGAGTAAAATAATTATTTCCATTTCATTTTATAACTTTTAAAAAGCTTAGCTCAGAGTATTGCTAACATATCGTATGGAAAACTAACATGACATGTCACAATCGTTAAAAAATGACAATTCGGTCAAATTGTATGTTTTATTACTCACCCAACTTAAATCACGGTTTACTCGTTAAATTTCAAATTGCTTCTCAATGGTCACTTATCTTTGAGATATTGTACTTCATCGTTCGTAAGATTCAAGATTCTGCATATCATGCATTTTTTTTTTTGGTTGGCAACGTTTTTCGATCACATCAACCTATTTATAATAAGCTTGTACCTCAGATGTGGTGACGGTCAACCCAAGCACACAAAAAAAAGTGTGTAAACCTTTTTCGGATAACTTCGCTCAAAGTTTAAATATGAGAGATGGTATAACGTAATGCCATCTTTCTTGACATAAAAATATGTATATAGGTTGTATTTAAATTAATATAAATACAACAATATAAAGTGGCAATACAAAAGTGTGTAAACCATAAAAACGAGTCAAATTGAATTGTCACACTAGCACTTTAAAAATACAACCTATACGCATATTTATCTTCACACACACTTTTTTGCTTGATTCGACCCTCCAACAACATCACATGTACAAAATTATTATAAACAAGTTGATACTATCAAAAAACCCTATCGACCAAGAAAAACGCGTGATGTATAGAAATCTGAATTTGATAGATGATGAACAAAATACAACATCTCAATGATGTGTGACAATTGGGAAACAGTTTGAAATTTGATAGGTAAATCGTAATCATAACATAAGTTAGGGGAGTAATGAAACATATTGTTTGGTCGAGTATTCCATCTTTTAATGGTCGTAACATGTTACCCGAATTTTCTGTTTGATACATCATGACCATAACAAGCAAAGCTATGAATAATGGATATCGTGCAATATGTCAAAGGTGAGTGATCACTTTGAAGTTTGATGAATAAAATAGTGATCCAAGTATAAATTGGGAGAGTAATGGGAACGTTTTACTCCCAAGTTTTCATCGTCTCGGTCGGCAATATAGCAAAACTCTCTCTCTCTCTCGACCCTCTCTGTATATACACACATACATATATTCACACTTTAACTTCTTACTTTCTACCCCAAACCGCTAAAGAGATCCGATCCGCACCGCAACGGATCGGACACCGCCGCCATGGAAGAGGCATTGGAGTTGATGCGTACGAAGGACACCAAGGAGAGAATGGCAGGCGTGGAGAGGCTCCACCAACTTCTGGAAGCTTCGCGGAAGAGTTTGACGTCATCTGAGGTGACTTCACTCGTCGACGTGTGCTTGGATCTCTTGAAGGACAACAACTTTCGCGTATCGCAGGGTGCGCTGCAGGCACTCGCCTCTGCAGCTGTGCTGTCCGGTGAACACTTCAAGCTCCACTTCAATGCGCTAGTACCGGCCGTGGTTGAGAGGTTAGGGGATGCCAAACAGCCCGTTAGGGATGCTGCCAGGCGGCTTTTGCTCACTCTCATGGAGGTAGTGTAAAATTGCGCAATTTTTTGTGCTTATTTTATTCATTGAGTTCTTTTTTTTTAATCGAAATGATTTTACTTTTGTGTCATTATACGGTTGTATTTTATCTAATGGGGGTACATTTACAAGCTTCAAGGTGAGAATTGAAAATATGAGCGGAGATGAATTCCGTTTTTCCCGTCAAAATTAGTGGCCTAGAATCTTTATGTCGCGTAATGTTCTTCGAGGATGGATTCTTTTGAAAAGAAGATTAGCTTAGGAAGGACAACCAAAAAGGAATTGAGGTCTTTCTTCCTGTTCAGAGTAGCAGATTTCTTATTTATGATGGCAAGTTGAGTGAGATAATGATTCTTTGTCAGTTTAATTGTTCTAAGCAATATTTGAGTTTGTTTCAATAAAAATGTAAAAGATCTTGTTATGAAATTAACAGTAGTTGTACGGTCAGAGTAGCAGTTTTTTTTTTTCACGATGGTAAGTTGAACAAGTATAATGATTTTGTATGACCTTTCTAAGCAATTACTTTGAAGTTCTTTTACTGAAAACGTAAAAGATTTTGTTCTGAAATTAGCAGCAGTAGTGGTGAAGTCACACAAGTTTTCAGTAGTGACTATATAGGATTCGAATTTAGATAAAAAGTTTATATAAAATTTGGTTGGTTACACATTCCTTTCATATTCTGCTTCGTCTGCCCCCACCAACCAGATGCAGAATTTTTTTCCCTGTTGAATTATGAACGAAGTCTAGTGTGCTTGGTAGCATGTCACTAATTTAGAATCTGAGATGATCGTCGTATTTGTCTTGGTTTTTCCCATGAATTTTAATGCATCTAAATCTCTGAAACTGTGCTTCAATGTATGGTGTCTCTGTATAGAATTTTACAGGCACAGGCTCCCAAACTACTCTTAAGTACAGACTCTGAAATTTCAAGAATAGACAAGAAAGAACTCATGTATGCCTCTGACTACCCAAAATTTAAATTTGGGTTTAATATTAGACTATGACCTCAAGATACACCACTTAACTGCCTCCATAAGATTTAGTGTACTCCCTCCATTTTGCCAATATGGATGCAAAGGATCCCCACTTTAGCAGGGGCGGATCCAAGAAAAATTTTAAGGCGGGCTAATATGGAAAAAAAAAAAAAGAAAAAAAAGAAATTTTTCTTGCACATAAAAAATTGCTTTTACTTCATTTTTGTTTAAAAAGGTGAATTGGGATGGGGAATGGGCTGTAGCACAGCCCCGCCCCCTTAGATATAACAACATAAAGACTCGGGTTGTTATAAATAAACGCGTGTTTTTTATAACAAACTGGATCTCTATTCCCAAATCGATAGCTTACGTACTATTTGTTTTGGGTGGGCTTATGCCCATTTACCCCATCACGGCTTTCTATCGCGTTTTCCAAAATTCGAACCCAAGACCTCCGCCTTATAAGATACTTAAGTTAAATCTTGATACCAATTGGGCAACTATTAGTAAGTCTATCATTAGGCAGAGGTCTTGGATTTGAATATTGGGGGATGCGATAGAAAGCCGTGAGAAGTAAGTGGGCATAGGCCCACCAAAAAGAGACAGTACGTAAGCTAATGGCTTCGGTACAGAGACCTGGGTCGTTACACTTGATCCTCCAATGCACTTTAGGATCCCATTCAAGAAATTGTTGAACATTTCCTCTTGTACAGGTCGCTGGTACCATGTGCTTTTGCAATGATACCTAGGAAAAAAAGGTTTAGCATTTATCTCAAATTTTGCTGTTGTTATACACAGGTCATTGCTCTTGTCATTCTTAAAATCCTTCTTCAGTGTGCACCGTTCTACAATCAATATCCTTTTAAACTTACAAAGAAGTAGGATCTTACTTCTGGCATTGGATCTTTAAATTTTAATTTTTCCTGACTCATGAGCAGATGTAGCAATAATGCACTATCTTATGTTAATAACTATTAACTAGTTTTGATACAGGTTTCTTCATCAACAATCGTTGTTGAAAGAGCAGGATCATATGCTTGGACACACAAAAGCTGGAGAGTTCGAGAAGAGTTTGCACGTACTGTCACTTCAGCGATTGGTCTATTTGCATCCACTGAACTACCTCTTCAACGAGCTATTCTTCCACCTGTGTGTTAATTGCCTAGTTTTTACAGAATGTGTAAAGTGCATTATATTTGAATTGAAGAGCAAACAAGATTCAGAACCTTACTCATTGTCTTCTTGGATATCAGATTTTGCAGATGTTGAACGACCCAAATCCTAGTGTGAGGGAAGCTGCTATATCGTGTATCGAGGTTATTATTGCCTATTTGTTTGCTGTCATATAGTTTATGAACCAGTCACTGTAGTAAAAAAGTGGCGGTAGAAGTAATAATTTTTATTTTTTATTATACAACTCATTTTCTTTTATGAATGTTCTTCTTTCTTGTTTGTCCTCCGTGCATTTTGGTGTTGGAGACCTTAAATAAATTGGTCACAATAATTTGTTTGTCAGGTTGATGGTGATTATCAGTGAAATCAAGGCTACACACTTGTAATATCAAGAAAAATATAAACCTACAAATATTAATTTTGAGGTCTACACAGCCTCCTTGTAATGACATCCATTAAACAATTTGTATGATTATTTGAAAAAGCTCATTTATTTTATCACCTATGATTGTCGCCATCTTCTTAATAGATTTTTATTACTGTGTATGAGGAGCGACGATGCGTTTTGAGATTGAAGAAGAGAAGATCCATTTCTGGGAGGCGTCAATATCAAGTAAAATGGAATAGCAGATAGTGTAGCCTTAAATGCCAAGCTTGACCGTGCTTAATTTTGTCTGGCTTTGAATGGGATAAGGTGCTTTAAGCAAAAGGTTCTATAATGCTAGTCATTCAGACTTCGTCAACAGATGGGAACTCTCAAGTTGAGGCTCATTGTGTGGGTTTGGACCTGGCTGGCTGCTTGAATAATCTTTTTCTTCATTTGATTGTCAGGACTTGTTTTAATCGCTGACCTATTCAAACCATCTGAGTGTAGGAGTCTGTAGACTTTAAGAATCTGACATTTTAAGCGTGACATAGTTTTGAAGTTATTTGTATTTTGATAGGCTGTAAGCTATGATTTTTGGACTTTTTATTTTGCAAAACTTTTGTAAGGTTTATGTTTCTCTCGCATTTTTATTTAAGCCCTTGTTTGACCCACATTATTTTTCTCATTCTCATTCTTCTACTCATTTTCAACTACACATTCTTCAATAAAATAATATTTTCCATTACATCAATAACTTTTCATTTATTTTTAACCACATATTTTCGATCACATCAACAGTAAAAATGCATTCTTACTCCCAAAATGTGCACCAAACAAGCTCTAAGTGGCAATGGGAGAAATGTTATATTTCCTTATTGAATATGTGGCATATTATCAACTAGTCTAGTACTGCTGTCCTTGTATTTGCCTGATAATAAGTTTTTACCTTGTCTCTTTTTTCCCCAGGAGATGTATACTCAGGCTGGGCCTCAATTCCAAGATGAATTGCAGAGACATCATCTTCCTACTCCAATGGTAATAGAATGTGGCTAAGGATGATTCACGGGTGTTACATTAAAGTTTTGAATTGTTATTCTAGTTTTACCGATCCAGTTGGTAGGTAGTATAGCAAGAACTTAACTATGGTTGAGTTAACTATTTTTGTTATGTGATGATTGAATGCAGTTAAAAGATATTAATGCCAGATTAGAGAAAATTGAGCCTAACATTCGCTCTTCAGATATGATTATGAGCAATTACTCTACCACTGAGAATAAGCCTATAAGCCTTAATCCAAAAAAGAGCAGTCCTAAGGCCAAAAGCTCAACTCGAGAGGCATCTCTCTTTGGAGGTCAGTACCTGTTCTGGAAGCCACAGAAATCTTTGTAATTTGTTTTTATATCTCATTTATTAGTAGTTACTACCTTATTCATTTAACCATCCTGAAATTTCTGTCTGTTTTGTACATCTTTGTACTGCATTAAATGAGTAGTGAGCTTTATAGCATGTTCTAAAATCATCTAGTAGGGGTGAGATCGATTATTTATGGACATGCAGAAAAGCAATCTGTTTCTGTTTTGAGCTCATTGAGGAATCAACACGTACACTTTTAACATCATGCTCTTTGCTGACTTCCGTTGTTCATTTATGACTAGCAGATGGTGATGTCACGGAGAAACCTGTTGAACCAATTAAAGTATATTCAGAAAAGGAGCTTATGAGGGAATTTGAAAAAATTGCTTCCACCCTTGTACCAGATAAAGATTGGTCTATGCGTATTGCTGCCATGCAGAGGATTGAAGGCCTTGTTATTGGAGGTTTGTTAACCACTCATTGCACGACTAAGAGCCTCCGTTTCCACTTTGAAATCATATATTTTAAATGCTTGCGTGTTTTGTGCTATGAATTTTTCCCGTATGGTGTTGTAACTAGCCGTATTTCATCATTGAGATATGTTCCTATACAGATGGTTATTAAAGCAAAGCTAGAACAATGGATGCATTTAGTTTAAAACCCCAATCACATACAAACAGAAAAGTTCAGACAATAGATTGAAGTACATTGAAATCTAGCATAATATTTGTTTTGAAGATTTATTGCTTTGTTGCTCAAAAGTGGTGGTTTTATGTTGTCTTCAGTTTCTGGAGAAATATTATAATGAGGGTGACCAACTGAAGTGATTTGAGCGTTTATTTTCTTATTAAATTGGCCTTTTGAGAGCCCAACTATGGAACGTGTTTTAATTCATTGAACATGAGCAATATTTTGTATAAACTAAGATTGTTTAATGTTTTATGTTGTTGAGGAAAGACGTGGAGCACCTGATGCTATGGTAAATTATAGTCCATATTCATGACCTTATTTTTGTGGTTAGGCTATACATATGTATTTCATTTGAGTTCCATTTTATCAGGTGCAGCTAATTACCCCTGTTTCCATGGACTTCTTAAGCAACTTGTTGGTCCTTTGAGCACCCAACTGTCTGATCGGAGATCAAGCGTAGTGAAGCAGGTGCATAATAACATAAGTTGACCACATAACTACAGCTTCTTTCTGCCTTATAATCTAGTTTCATACCTCTTACATTACGTAAACAAGAGGAATATGAAGCCCCTGTTTGGGCTCCATTAAAATTAACTTTTAGTGAAAAATGATTTTGGAATAGTAATTTTTTGGAGAATACGTGGTTTAAAAAGAAGGAAAATTTTGGGTTTACGTGTAATATTATTTATTGAAAAATGTGTGGTTGAAAAGAAGAAAGAGAAAAATGTATTAAAATTTTAATTGAACCCAAAAAGGGGTGAAGTTATTTTCATAAAATATGCTCTCTTTTTTAACAATTCTATCCATATATATTTGGTTGCACCTGTTTATTTCTGAGAGTATATATTTACAAAAGAGTTCATTCCCTTTCATGTATTCTTCCGCCCATAAACTTCCTGGACTAGCTAACCACACCTAGTGTTAACATTTAAGCGATAAGGATAATTGATTTCTGTATTTGCTACTTAATCGTGCAGAATTCTTTGATTTAGATTTTATATCAACTAATTTCGAGTTTGAATAGAATGTTCCTTTGTTTAAATTTATACATTTATTTAGTTGCTTTCTTGAATCTAAACTCCTGTGATGCTCTTCCTTCTCCATTTTGCTAGGTATGCCATTTGTTATGCTTTCTATCAAAAGAGCTCTTGGGGGACTTTGAGTCGTCTGCTGAGATGTTTATTCCGGTAATAGTTGTCTCTGTACTTGGTTACTATAATGCTGTATGATTATGCATATTTCTCACTCTTTATTTTGACATTTAGGTCCTTTTCAAGCTTGTTGTGATAACAGTACTTGTAATTGCGGAATCTGCAGATAACTGCATAAAAATGGTATTGCTGTATGCCTTACTCATTTAGCTTGTTCCGTTTCTATATTATTTTGTATACATTCTGTGATTACTTTGTTTTAGCATATGTTTGACAAGTGTTTTTAAGCTGATTATAAACGGTCAAAAAAGGGTCAAACCAATTTTTATTCAGACAATTTATGATATCCACAAGTACTATCTACTTATCCACTACTCATTTAAATCTATTTGTATAATAAAAACCTGTTTATAAACACTTCCTAAACAAGCCTTTTGTTTTTCTTTTCAGATGTTATGCAATTGCAAAGCTCCCCGTGTGCTTCCTCGTATAGTTGACTGTTCGAAGAATGACCGAAGTGCAGTACTTCGCACAAGGTATGACTCTGCTTTAGTCCTTTGATAAAAAACTGGCTCTACATTAAATAGCATTTAAAGTATCCCTTATATTTTTATTTTCCCGCATCAGATGTTGTGAATATGCACTTCTGATACTTGAATATTGGACTGATGCACCTGAAATTCGGCGCTCAGCTGACCTCTATGAAGACCTTATCAGATATTGTGTGAAGGATGCAATTAGCGAGGTATGTATTGTGTAATCACGAAATGTCTCTATTTCTTGAAGCTGGTGGATGATCTGCTTTTTACTTACCAATTATTTTTGGTGGAATGAATGTTTGGGCTTAAACCTTACCCTTTCTTTGGTTTCAATTGCATTACCGAAACCTACAGGTTCGATCTACTGCAAGGATGTGTTACAGAATGTTTGCAAAGACCTGGCCTGAGCGTTCTCGGCGTTTGTTTATGTCCTTTGATCCTGTTGTTCAAAGAGTAAATATTTATTTAATTGAACCTCTACCTTACACCTTCCTAATAACTGTCAAAGTTATGGACTAAGGATGGAATATTTGTATAGGTAATAAATGATGAGAATGGAGGTATTCATCAAAGGCATGCTTCTCCTTCTCGTCATGAAAGGAGTTCACACATGTCATTTAGTTCTCAAACACCAGCACCTTCAAACATATCCGGTTATGGGACTTCTGCTATAGTTGCAATGGATAGAAGTGCAAGTGTGTCCTCAGGGGTATCTATTTCCTCGGGAGTACTTCTTTCACAAGCAAAGTCTGCAGGTAAAGGCACTGATCGTAACCTGGAAAGTGTGCTGCATGCAAGCAAACAGAAGGTCACTGCTATAGAAAGTATGCTGAGAGGTTTGGATATATCTGAGAAAAGCCGATCCTCCAGTTTGGACCTAGGTAGTTATGTCCTTTTCTAATACTTTCCCTAGTCTCAACTTATCTTTTCCCCCTCTCAACACAATTTCATTTTCTCTGTTTTTTGAGTAATTGGTTGTTTCAATTGTGAAATATTGCCACCAATGAGCCTGATGGATAACATCTTGAATCTTTTGTGAATGGCTAACCTTTTGTTTTATTGCCCCTAGTGCAGGAGTTGACCGACCATCATCTCGTGACCCTCCGTTTCCTCTTGCTGTTCCAGCCTCGAATGGTCGTACAAATTCTTTTGTGACGGGTACAATGTCTGGTAGGTCTAAAGGTAATAATCGCAATGGAGGCTTGGTTTTATCTGATATCATCACTCAGATTCAAGCTTCTAAAGATTCAGGTAAATTATCTCACCACAGTAGTGTGGGAAGTGAACCTCTATTGGCACCTTCTTCCTGGTCATCCAAGAGAGCTGCTGAGAAGCTACAAGAAAGAGGTTTGGTTGAAGAAAAAGCCAATGTTAGGGAGGCAAGGCAATATAAGAACTCTCATGTTGATAGGCAATATTTGGACGCTCGTTACAAAGATGTTAACCATAGGGATTCCCAGAATAATTACATACCAAATTTTCAACGACCTCTTCTAAGAAAAAATACTGCCGTGCGAATATCCCCACACAGGAGGAGCTTTGATGATAGTCAGCTTGCTCTCGTAGATATATCGAGTTATTCGAATGGTCCAGCTTCTCTTAATGATGCATTCAGCGAAGGGCTCAGTTCTAGTTCAGATTGGAGTGCTCGAGTCTCGTCATTTAGTTATATTTGGTCACTTCTGCAGAAAGGCCCAAGAGGTATTCAAGAAATTGTGCAGAGTTTTGAGAAGGTCATGAAGTTGTTCTTCCAGCATTTGGATGATCCCCATCATAAAGTTGCACAAGCAGCACTTTCTACTCTTGCAGATCTTATCCCAGCTTGCAGAAAGCCTTTCGAAAGTTACATGGAGAGGATTCTTCCTCATGTTTTCTCACGGTTGATAGATCCAAAGGAATTAGTAAGGCAGTCATGCTCAACAACATTGGAAATTGTTGGCAAAACATATGGTACAGATTCCCTTCTACCAGCTTTACTACGTTCGTTGGACGAACAACGTTCTCCTAAGGCTAAATTGGCTGTTATTGAGTTTGCAATTAATTCATTTAACCACCACTCATCAAACTCTGACGGGTCTGCTAACAGTGGCATCCTTAAATTGTGGCTTGCTAAGTTGACACCACTTATCCATGAGAAAAACATAAAACTGAAAGAAGCAGCTATAACCTGCATCATATCTGTTTACACCTATTTTGATTCTCCAGCAGTGTTGAATTTCATTCTTAACTTATCTATTGAAGAACAAAATTCCTTAAGACGAGCTCTTAAGCAGTATACTCCTCGTATAGAAGTAGACTTGATGAACTTTATGCAGAACAGGAAAGAGAGACGTGGCAAGTCGTCGTATGATCAGTCTGATGTCATCGGAAGTTTTGCTGATGAGGGTCACTTAGGAGCATCAAATAAAAGCCATTTGTTTGGGAGGTATTCTGCTGTTTCTGTCGATAGGGATGATGGTAGAAAATGGAGTTCTCTTCAAGATGCATCACATATCATAAACTCTACTGGTCACTTAAAATCTGATGAAGCTCTGGAACTCTTGCATCATACACCGGAGAATGGTTCCTACCCTGATAACCCTACTTCTGATTTTAAGAGTCTGAAATGTGCCTCTGATATGACAGCTGATGATATGGGTTCTTGGGCTAACCGAGTAGAAACTATGGAGAGTCTTACGAGGCTTGATGTTTCTTCAACACCACATTTGGACAACAATGGACTGGTTGGCTCTGATCATCCATGCATCGCTGCAGAAATTGGGGTTGATAATGAACTTTTATCTGAACTGACACTTAATCACACTAAACTTCCTGCATTCAAGATGAACTCTTCACCTGAAGCGGGGCCAAGCATTCCCCAGATTCTTCATTTAGTGAGTTTTTGCATTCCATTTGCATGCTTCAAGTTATATTGTTCCTTAAAATATTTTTCCGTGCAATCTCATCCTTCTTGACTCGTATGGTTTTCATTATTCTGTTCTCTTTCACAAGAACTTACATATCAATTAAACTGATGAAATTTTGTCTGTCATTTTATTGTCTTTTCCCTCTTTTTTCCCTACTGTGGGTAGATATGCAATGGGAATGATGAAAATTCTACTGCAAAAAAGAGTGGAGCACTTCAGCAGTTACTTGAAGCTTCTGTATCCAATGATCAATCAATTTGGAGCAAGGTATTATTACTCTTCAAAAATTTAAACAACTGCCAATTGCAATGAGAAAAAAGTCATCTTGCATTTATTAATAATTTTTGGCATATTGCAGTACTTCAATCAGATTTTGACCTCTGTTCTTAAAGTTTTGGATGATTCTGATTCATCAATTCAGGAGCTGGCCCTATCATTGATTGTTGAAATGCTGAAGAATCAGGTCCATTTTCTATGTTATTGTCGGTGTGGATTACTGACACTTGTATTTCTTCCCCCATTAGCCCTTTGTTCATCTTTATTAATTTTTCTGTACTTTTTAGCATCATCTTTATTAAATTTTCTGTACTTTTTAGCAGAAAGATGCTATGGAGGATTCTGTTGAGATTGTAATTGAAAAACTGCTCCACGCGACAAAGGACAGTGTTTCAAATGTAAATTTTTTTCTTTCTGAAACTCCCGAGTGTCCATTTAATGTGATTTCTTTCCATGCCTTACCCCTTTGACTATTTAATTTAGGTTTCAAATGAACTAGAGCACTGCTTGTCTATAATGTTGTCTCAATACGATCCATTTAGATGTTTAAGTGTAAGTACTACTAAGACTCAATTTAATTGTCAAAATCCCTTAATTATATTTGGTGTTTTCTGCTTTTACTTGATCAAGTATTTTGCATTCATTGACATTTCAGGTCATTGTTCCTTTGCTGGTTACTGAAGATGACAGCACACTTATCACATGTATAAACTGTTTGACAAAGGTAGATCCTCCTAAATTTATTTGCTTCGGAGATGGAAAGGCTTTTTTTTTTTTTTTTTATGGAACCCAAATGCTATTTTCATGCTATCTTTTACAGATTGTCAGTAGGCTCTCCCAAGAGGAACTGGTGGCTCAACTACCTTCATTCCTGCCAGCTCTTTTTGATGCTTTCGGAAACCAGAGTGCAGATGTTCGCAAGGTAAGTGTTTTTTGTAGAAATTTCAACTAGAAATCAACTCAGAAACAAAACCACAGTTTCACGAGATATAGCTTTGATACTAACTGTTGATTAGCACTTTCCTATTTTAAACTAAGGAACTCATGCAAGGTGATTTAAATTGGTTAACAATGAATAGTTGTAATACAGAACTTAACGAAAATTCTAATCCTGTTTGGCTTTAGTTCGAGTTTGATTTGATATGAATTTTCCCTTGTTGGCAGACTGTTGTTTTCTGTCTAGTTGACACCTATATCAAGCTCGGGAAAGCATTTTTGCCATATTTGGAGGGGCTGAATGCTACACAACTACGGTTAGTGACCATATATGCAAATAGGATATCACAGGCGAGGAACAGTACTCCTATCAACGCTACCCTATGATCAGCATTCATATCTATTGTTTGGTGCAGAGGAAGTGTTATTTTTTTGGTCATTTATTCTTTGTATATTGTGTGAAATATGCAAGTGGAGGGTGTGTTTATTTTGTATTTTGCATACATATTTTTTATGTCAATTCATATGGCTTGAAGAACAAAGGAGAAAAGTGGTGTGTGAAAACAAACATGTATTCTTTTGTGCTGTAATGAAATCATCTGCTCCCCTCATTCTCCCATGTTCAAGTTTTTAATGCATTTTTTAAGCAATTTGTAGAGAGAGAATAGTTAAAGATTTTTGGTAAATTTCACTGTGGGTCCCGAAACTTTTTCCATTTGTGGCAATTCATCCTCATTCTTTTTTATCTGCTCTCCCGCCCCTAATCTTTCATTTATTCTCTCGTATCATCCTCAACTAAATTGGTGCTAAGCACCCATGGATCCAATGATTATAGATAGGGAACAATATATTTCTAAGGTATTTACTTAACACCATTTTAAAAATACAAAAACAAGTTTCAAAGTTCACAAATCAGGTTTTTAAATTTTTTATTTATGAAATAATGAATCATTAAATTAATTTATTATTAAATATTTAATTTTAATATAATATAATTACCCCGTCCCACCTCCACCACCTATCGCTCTGGGGACTATTCCGGCTACCGTTCTGGTCACAAGTCATCTCCGATGACCGTTTCGATGACTGCTCCGATTCCGGTAAGTGTTTCAACTCCGACAATAATTTTTAGGTCACAATTCAAAATTTTCATATATCACAATTTGTTCATTGTCACAACTTAAAAATTTAAAAGTCACATTATTTATTTTATGGTCACAAACATCACATTAATTGAATAACAATTATATTCAGGTCAAAATTTATCAATTTATTGGTCACAAATTAATAATTTTTAGGTCACAACTTGTACTGGTCACAGTTTATCTAATTCATAGGTTGCATATTGTTTATTGGTCACAAACCAACCAAATTATTGGTTAAAAAAAATCAAATCATTTATGACCATCACTTCGTCCCTGCCTCCACCAGTGGCATCACCATCGTCGCCGCATCTTCACCACCATCGCGCGTAGCACAACCACACCCGCCACACACATCCAACCATCACACATCAACACCGCAACAATCGCACAAAAACACCACAACCGTCGTCCATATCACAGAACCGCAACCATTGCACAAAAATGCAACCACCGCACGCAACCAGAAACACACCCAAACCACCGCCGCACAAACACACACCCAACCATCACAAACACCGGAACCAACAGCCAACACCACAACCTCACAGCAAACCGCCAACCGCACCAAGACCACTAGATCTGCAACCCCAGAACGGATTCGAACAGGAACGTTGCAAGGGACGGCGAAATAAAGAGAAGTGAGAGAGATGGTGGAGGCGGCGGGGCATACCGTATGATAAATAGAGAGAAGTGAGAGAGATGGTGTGTGATTAGAGTTTGTAAGTGAAATGTGGTGGAGGCGACTGACATACCGTGGATCTAGATAGAAAATAGCGAAGGGGTGAAGACGGTGGCTGTGGTGAGGGGATGCAGCGTCTGAGGTCATTTCGACAACAGGGATAAGAGAAGTCTAACGAAGAGAGGGGGAGATGAAGGAAGACGAATTGACTGCCCTGATGGCGACGACTGCGGCAGAGAAATGGGAAGAGGAATTGAGAGTGTAGAAGAAATGGGTTAATTGATTTTAGGGTTTGTGGTAGATAGGGTAGGGGGAATATCTATAAATTAATTTATTGTAAATAGATAAAAAAAAAATTTGTTATTAAATTATTAATTAAAACCTGATTTTTGCAATATGAAATTTCATTCAGAATTTATGAAAATGGTAATTTAAAAAAGTATGACTGAGTATAATTTCCTCTTATAGATATCATCATTTTGTGCGAAAAATCCAAATCAAGATTGGAGTATAACGCATTTCTCAAATTGATCTAAAATTTGATATATAGCCCTATTTGGTATACATTAAAATTTTTATTCTTCTACTCATTTTCAACCATACATTTTTAAATAAAATAATATTTTTTATCACATAAATAATTTTTTTTTCAACCACACATTCTCCATCAACCTATTATTTCAGAATACATTCTTCCAAAATAATGTGGCTTAAACACATCCATATTTATTCAACATGTTTCGAGTTTCACGAAAATCTTCTTTCTTCACCTTTAGTAAGAAATATTATCATTAAAAAACTTGATATTTAAATAAAGTGGTATTTTAATTTATTGTACATATTTAATTTTTATCAATTGATACTTTACAATGTAACCATGTATCCCTTAAATAATGTAAAAAATTATATTATTTAGATAATGTATAAATTAACTTTTTAACGACGTGGTTAATTATGTGTGACTTAAAAACTTAAAACGACAGATAATTCGATAATACAAATTTCTGTTTAAAGTTTATATAAACAGTAATAAATTTTGTAACACAAATTGGTCTAAAAAGATTTATTTAATATAACAGTAAAAAATAGAATTTAAAAGATTTCGAAAAAAAGTGTAAAATTTGGGGGAGCACGTGAAAGTCACGTGCCCTGAATTGCTTTGCTTTCTTGACTAGAAAGATATCTCTCTCAATATTCCCCAAAAGGCAGATCTCAAGGTTTTCATTTCTCAGTTACAACAATGGGACAGGGCACACCCGGCGGTTTGAACCGGCAACTCCCCGGAGACCGGAAAAATGACGGTGACAAGAAGGAGAAGAAATATGAGCCCGCGGCGCCGCCGGCTCGCGTGGGCCGAAAGCAGCGGAAGCAGAAGGGACCCGAGGCTGCTGCCCGGGTGCCGACGGTAACGCCGCTGAGCAAGTGCAAGCTGAGACTTCTAAAGCTCGAGCGAATCAAGGATTATTTGTTGATGGAAGAAGAGTTCGTTGCGAATCAGGAGCGGTTGAAGCCACAGGAGGAGAAGACTGAAGAGGACCGATCGAAGGTCGATGACTTGCGCGGGTCTCCCATGAGCGTGGGAAACTTGGAGGAGTTGATTGATGAGAATCATGCCATCGTTTCGTCGTCTGTGGGGCCGGAGTACTATGTCGGGATCTTGTCGTTTGTTGATAAGGATCAGCTGGAGCCAGGCTGTGCAATTCTTATGCACAATAAGGTAATTTTTATTTGTTGGTGTTGTGTGAATTTAGGGTTTTGGAATTGTGGAGCTAGGGTTTGAGGAATTAGCGTTTGGGATATTTGGCTTAGGTAGGAATTTTTTTGTTACACTTGTAAAATTTGGGGGAAATGCGCTGGGTGAGCATCAACTTTTGAAAAGGTTGATAAGAGAGGACTGAGATACTGATTTTCACCACGATTAAGCATTACTATCTCGTTACCCATTAAACTTCACCACTGTTTAACATCAAATTTACCCGTTGTTGCTTCAAAGTCTAAATAATGGATACTATAGCTGACAATTCAACCGCTATTATTTAACTCCCGTGATCCTGTAACTGCAATCATCCCGTGATGAAAATCCATGTCAAAGAAACACAATAACGTTTCCACTTCACAAAACAATCGTCAAGGCTCCAATTCGACAAAATTCACAAATCTCCAGCCGGTGAAGAGGAAAATAAAAAGAAGAGGATACAACAAACTGCAACTAGCCCCACCACCTACCCTCCAAAAGGTTTCTCCATTGCAGCAAAAAGTTCATTAAAATATAGATATGGGTAAGTTATAAATTAGATGTCGGTGATGGTGGGGACCGGATCTATGGTCTTTGTGGGTTTGCTTTTTATGATTTTGTTTACCTCTAATGTTTTTTAATTGAGGAAGTTTGCTATGCAGACGAACATTCGAGAAACCTAAATCTATTAGGGAAGAAATAGTATCATTTGAATACATGTTCTATTAATAAAAATTCAGAACGTTATTCTATTTCGATATAAACTTGACGAGTAAACTACAATTATGTGGCTCTTCAACCTGTTGCCATTAAAGGCAGGGGAATAAGCTGTTAATTCTTAAAATTAGTTGTAACACAAGGATAAGGGAGTGTCATTTAAAGATGCATTTGGTTTTTTAATGGTCCCATTTACAAAGATGTGTAGAACATGTATCAACTTCAATAAACTTGGGATCTTCTTGCATCTTTGTTTTTATAGAAAAGGAGTCATGGAGAAAAGATGCCTTTGTTGTGCCCAACGTGGCATTCTTCCAAGGTGGAGGGTGGGATTTGGGGGTGCTAACTGTAATTCTAATTGATGAGCTTTTAAGCACACCTCCCTAAGAAAACTTTATTTCTTGCAGGTTCTTTCTGTTGTCGGACTTCTTCAAGACGATGTTGACCCCATGGTGTCCGTAATGAAGGTTGAGAAGGCTCCATTGGAGTCATATGCTGATATTGGTGGGCTGGATTCCCAGATTATGGAGATCAAAGAGGCAGTGGAGCTACCATTGACTCATCCTGAATTATATGAAGACATTGGTATTAAACCTCCCAAGGGGGTCATACTCTATGGAGAGCCTGGAACTGGGAAAACATTGCTTGCTAAGGTTCGTGTATTGTTACCTGGTGGTTTTAGCATATTTTTATGAGTTCAATATGTTCCGTGGGATAAATTGAATAATTTTATGCCAGTCTGAGTTTTATTCTGATTTCTGTTCTTGTTTACATAAAAAGTTGGAATTTTTAATTGTGTTTGAGGGACAAATAAGGGGAAAAGCTTGTACTCCTTTTCATTGGACAAATTGAAATTAATTTTAAAATTGATGTGTTATATAATTAGGGTGAGCATATCTTATAACCTTAGCTTGTCATAGTGTGTAAATATTTAAAATTTTGATCTATGTTATGATTCCATATAAACAACACGAGTCGTTCATTTGTGAAGTTTATTTACTAAGCCGAAACAAACATGGTCTACAGAGCCTTCCTCTAGACAAGGCAGACATACATTGGGATATGTCCGACTCTGCACACTACTGTATATGGCTCCCCATGGGTTTGAAGTTTGATAAGAGACATTACGTGAGACAGCCATCTTTAGTCTTCCCTTGGGTTTGACAAAATCATTATAGGATTAATACATCATTAGTCAATTAACCCTGAGGGGTGGCTCAATTGGTCAGGCCTTGGATTTGCTCCCCAATGGTCATCAGTTCGAGTCCCCTCAGGCCACTGAGGTGAGTACCCGGCCGTAAACTTCAGGGCCCCGTGGGATTAGTCGAGGTGCGCGCAAGCTGGCCCGGACATCCACGGTTATCAAAAAAAAAAAAACATCATTAGTCAATTATTTGGTAATCTCAAAATTTAAGCAAAAGTATTATGTTACAAGCGAACTGGTTCCTAAACCTCTTGCTTTGGTGTTCTTCTAGTTGTAGCCATGTATTCTGGTCTATAAGCACCTTGCTTTAATGTTCTTCAGGCAGTGGCCAACTCTACATCAGCAACTTTCTTGCGTGTAGTTGGAAGTGAATTGATTCAGAAGTACCTGGGAGATGGTCCCAAATTGGTGAGAGAACTTTTCAGAGTTGCTGATGACTTATCCCCATCGATCGTCTTTATTGATGAAATCGATGCAGTTGGTACAAAGAGGTACTCTCTCAAACACCATTGGCATGGACGTATCTATTGTCATGGATAAGTATTTATTTGTCGAATGCTTTTTACAGGTACGATGCCCATTCAGGTGGTGAACGTGAAATTCAGAGAACTATGTTGGAACTGCTGAACCAGTTGGATGGTTTTGATTCACGAGGAGATGTTAAGGTGATTCTTGCAACAAATAAAATTGAAAGTCTTGACCCTGCCCTGCTTCGTCCTGGTAGAATAGACAGAAAAATTGAATTCCCTCTTCCTGACATTAAGACCAAGAGGCGTATTTTCCAGGTATGCATTTCATGCATCTCATTAAATCAGATCACCAGTGACATTTTCAATGATTTTCTGACCTTTTCTTTAATATATGTAGATACATACATCAAGAATGACATTGGCTGATGATGTCAACCTAGAAGAATTTGTTATGACAAAAGATGAACTTTCTGGTGCTGATATCAAAGCCATATGTACTGAAGCTGGATTGCTTGCTTTAAGAGAGCGCCGTATGAAGGTGACACGCTCTATTTTAATTAAAATATGAAAGCTATACTTTTTATCAATTTGGGGAAGAAAGCATGATTGGTTACAAGACTAATTCTCTTCTAGCTCGTGCTCTGTGGACCTTATGATAAGCCCCATCTCATATGGAAGTCCTAATACTCATAGAGTAATTATAATAGAAAAAGACACTCTCTTTTGTAAAAGGTAAAAATACTATATATTGAGTATTCCAGTTTTTCTTTTTATTGATAATAACATTTTGCTTTTGAAATTCACTTTTTCTCATCTTTGCTTTCATATTTTTCCTCTTTCCAGAAAGATATTTTTTCTCTAGTCATAATTTCGTCTTATTTTTATTTTTTCTGGTGGAATTGTACTAATTTACCCTTGTTCTTTTAGCTTTTCCATAAAATAATAGTATCCAGCTACCAAACAGTCAACTGTAGTGATTCACTTCCAATAAATTTCCTTCAAATCTCTTTTATTTGTTTATTTAGTTTATCACTTCGGAGTATGGGCTCTATCAGTATTTGATTTTTTTAAAACAAAAATCATTGCACAATTGGAAAAGTATCTTATCCGAATGCGACAGTTTGTTAGTTACTAATGTTGTGGGTTCTAAATTTCTAATCACTTGTTTGGAGAAACTTTCAAAAGTCGCTTATGGAAGAATGAAAAGGTAACTTGCTGAGTAGTGTTGGGATTAAAATGTGATTGGATTATTAGCAGTTAGACAATGTTATATCTAAGATGATGGTTTAATGGTTATTGTATGCCTCACTCAAAGTTGCATTATATGTTTGACAGTTTTGATTTTTTTTTTTTGATTTTATATTTTTGAAGAAAACGAGTTTATTGATCATGATATGGTGTGAATAAATTGGACTTTGGCTTGTTAGTGGATATTGACCGCATTGTTATGCTTGTTTAGGTGACACATGCGGATTTGAAGAAGGCAAAAGACAAGGTTATGTTCAAGAAGAAAGAGGGTGTCCCAGAAGGGCTTTATATGTGATTATGATCTTGTTCTGTTTGGCGATACTCAATTTCTCAACAACTTTTACTGCTTGTTTTTTCTACTAATGCTTTGGAATTTGGTTTGTCTTTGATACTGTATTATTATTCTCTAAAAGATTATTAGTTTTAATTGGCAAGAATTTGATTTAATATTATGAATTTTGATCAATTATGAGTACTCGGTTAATGTTATGAGGCCTGTTTGACGTAGATTTTCTAAGAATAAATTTTGTAAGAAATGATTTTTTTTTTTTTGGGAAGAATGTGTGCTCAAAAAATAAGAAAAAAAATCATGGATCCGTGTACAAAATTATTATATTGAGAGAATGTAAGGTTGAAGGAAATTTTTTAAACTATCTCTACATCGTCTTGCTTTTGAGATTCATAGTTGATAATGAAAATCAATTTAGATAATATAATTTCAAAAATTTAAGTTAGAAAATATAATTTTGAATATCATATTTATGTTTTATGTTCAGGGATTCTTTATGTATAGATTTTGGGCGTCATTTTGCTAAAGATTACCAGCTAGGTCAGTGAAAGTCATTCTCGATTCCATTTGTAGTCGTTTAGAAATTGGTCCAATTTTATCGACTATGATAAATGTGGCTTGGGAGAAAAATTGGGGATCCATTTTAGAGGGTTGTTTTGGATAATTCATGTGTGTGTTAAAGTGAACAATTTGCATTTTATTTTCGATCAAAGTCTTCTTCATTTTCCACAATTTTCTGAATAAGTTTTTTCAAAAATTTTCATATTACAGGTGGTTCATTTTCTACTTCAACTTTGTATTAGTCCAAAATTAGTTTTAAGTGATCAAATATACTACCAGATCTTCTTGCGGAGTAGAAAGTATTGAGGTTTTTAAATTTTCATAATTGATTAATGGGTTCCGAATTCATATCATTTAATACTGTTGTCGTCATCGTGTATATTGAAACATAAACTTGGCAGCTCAACCCTGTTGGGCTAGTACATGTCATCTTTTCAAATGAGGTCCGTTTGATTACAAGGGTGGAAAATAGGTAGAAAGAAAATATTTTACAGGAATTTTTTTTTTAGAAATTGTTTTACTGGGAATTGTAATTAATTCTGTTTGATTGGTATAATTTTTCATGGAAAATGTTGAAAGTTTGGAGTCTGTTTGACTTCGTTTTTTATGGAAATTGTTCATTACAGTGATAATGTTTTTTACTATTAAACCCCTATTTGATCCACATTATTTTTTTCATTCTCATTTTTCTATTCATTTTCAACGACACATTTTTCAATAAAATAATATTTTTCATCACATCAATAACTTTTCCTTCTTTTTCAACCACATATTCCCTATCAAATCAACAAAAAAATGCATTCTTTTGAAAATAATGTGTACCAAACATGGGCATAAGTCTAGAATTTGTTCCAATTGTTAAAAATAAAAAATAAAAGAAATTGAAAAAAAAATAACCATACCGAATACTATTCGTTTGGCTTTGTTTTGCATGAAAATTGTCAATGTGCATAAGTCTAGAATTTGTTCCAATTGTCAAAAATAAAAAAAAATAGAAATTGAAAAAAAAATAATCATACCGAATACCATTCGTTTGGTTTTGTTTTACATGAAAATTGTCAATAAAAGTGAAAATATTTTTTATCATTATATCTAGAATTTCTTCCAATCGAAAAAAAAACTGGAAAATATTTACCCCACCAAAATATCAAGAATTTATTTTCCTCAAAAATTTGAAAAATTGGAAAATATTTTACTAGGAAAAATTTGCCTATCAAACACTACAAAAGTTGAAAAATGAAAAATTTTGCATATCAAACGGAGTCTAAGAGCCAATAAGATCAAAAAACTAAATTATTTATCTTTTAAAATGTAGACAATCATCCCTAAATTTATTAAATTGCTACCTATGTATACTAATTAAAGTAATAAACTGAATGAGATAAATACAGATACACACGAATGTTTATCCATCCTCCAAGATTTTTCTGTGTTATGATAGCTACAAAATTCGAATACAGCCAAACATTTGACGTAGTAATTAGATAATTACAAAGAATGTCACGTGGATATTACAACTTCTGTTTAGTCAACATATATTACATGGCATCATCTGATTTGACATGAAACCCCTACCAGGTCCGGTTTCGTGTGAACCACACGAACAGATGAACCAAAAAGCATTAACCCTAGCAGCCAATACTATGCATGCATTGAAAATATTCACCAGTTTTCACATAAATACAAATGCATGTGTGTATATGTTATGTATGTATACATTTGTGTAGGGGCGGACCCAGCACAAAAGCTCAACTCAGACAGACGTTGACCATTGATCGCTGTTGATCGTAAAATTGTAAATATTGTTGTACCTTATTTACCAGTCTAATAATGTTTATCAAATAACAATTTAAAGTTTAAAAATGGATCCAATTATTTACTTCTTTGTTTGATTTGTCAATAATTTTAGTCTAACAGAAAAAAATGAATTTTAAAAAGGTCGAGTTTTAGTTAAATTTTTTGAAAAACAATGAGGGAATATATAAATTATTTGATGAAAGAACATATAACATTTTGTTACATAAAATGTCACAAATGTCATAGTAGTCAAGTGCTTTATAATTTCAACAGAGTTCACAAGTTCCAATCCTCAAATTGCACCAATTTTTATAATAACTATATGCTCCAAATTGGCGAGAAATTTTAGCCTAAAATAATTGCCAAAAAATTTGCTATATTTGAGGGTCAAACCTAAGACTTCGATATGATTGTAAGTTACTCATACCAACTGAACCACTGAAATCTTTGTGAAAAATGGAAATCACACACACATTCAAATAATAAATACATTGACCAAAAAAATTTGTATACCGACGAATCGAGCACGGGCGGCCGCCCGAACTCACCGGGTGCTGGATCTGCTGGTGCATTTGTGGGTTGGAGATTATTACGTCTCATCACCAAGGCTCCTAATGGAAGTCATGTCAAGACATTCAGTTAGTTCTAACAAAGTCAACATGACCCAATTGGTCATAATGATGAAGTCAAAGAAGAAATTGATCTCATTGTTTCGAAACTTTTATAGAGCCAAATCCCTATCTCTACTCAAAGCTTTCTTTGGCTGCAGCACCCTTTCCGCTCGAAGCTTTCTTTTAGGCTAAAGCACTTGCTGTCTTTTAAGGCCGTAGACAATTTCTAGAAATGATTGATGTCACATTTATATTAGTGAATGTCAAAATTGTCGGTCTGAATGTAGGGCGGCTGACCCATTGTCAGTAAATTAAATGCATAACAAATGGAGTGATGTGAGGTTTCGACCTAAGAGATGAGGTCACGTGAATCTGATCCAACACCAGTATCTCGAACTCTACAAAAAAGCAACTCTTGTAACATTTGTGGCTAATACAACTCTATAAATACAAGTAAGAGGCAACTAAAGGCGTGACACTCACAAGCTTCTGAGTAAGAGGTTGAAACTATCACGTAAGGAACTGTATCTCCCTTCCACATATGCCAATGTCTCCTTACCTAGGGCCACGTCTCCTTCTATCCTTTGATAGATGATAAAAGACCTATGACGAATGGAGAGTGGACCAACCACGGACACAAGGAATACCAACCCTTAGAGTCCTTTTTATCCAATACCCTGGGTTGGAAGATATATTGGAGAACGTGGAAAGGCTGTTTTACCCTACAAAAGTATCCTTCCACAAGAAGTAGGTCCCTACTAGGGCCCAAGCATTGGGGATGAGTTGGGTGGGTGTCAACCCGTACAACCTTAGTACGATTCTAAAAAAAGGATGAATGTGCAGATGAAGTCCTCCTTCTAAAGAAACTCGTTGATAGCGATGCATCCTTGTCTGGAAAGCAGACTCGCTAGTTAGGAGAAGTGGTTAGGAGTTCAATATTATAGGGAATGTAATATTTGTCCCTTATTTCTATAATGCCGGATGTGATTACGTTTGAAAGTATTTTTTTCTTTCCTCCAACCCGCATTGTAATCCACCCGACCCTTTGGCCAACCCTAATGGTTTGGATGAGTTCATCCATGTTAGTTATTGTAACCCCCATCTCAGAGGCCACGGTGCTAATATCTAAGTCCCCATCAGAATGTGAAGAAGTGATGAATATAAAATCAAAGTTTAAAATAATTTTGAAGTCAAACAAAAACATGGAAGGAAGGTGATCGAAAATCGTGAAAGTGACCGGAGGAATATTAAAGAGATGAGACTGAACGAGAGAGTTTTGGGAGTTTTACTTCTTTTGTTTGTGAAAGCAAAGTGATTTCTACCAAAAAATGTTGCTTTGTATAGGGGGAAAGTTATTGATCATAATCGTTGGATGTTGATCCTGATCATCCAACCGTTAATATAAGATTCGATCTAAGCCATCTATCAAGTCTGCCAGTTCATCTTCTATAGTCCAGATTAGAGTGTCTGGATCACACGCGCTACTGTGTCCGTCTTCCACAAAACACGTCTATAGCAGTCATCGTTGCACATTACATATGACGACGGTTGCATGTATCTAAAGTTGAACCGCTTCAACTATTTTTTCTTGAAAACATAGAAGCCAGTAAATTATTTGGGTGCAATAATTAAAGACGCTTCGTGTTCTTAACGTTTCAGCTGACACGCCTCAAAATTATTACGCTACAGCCTTAGCAAATAGACGAAGTACACTATTTCAACCTCAGCATGGATAGCTTTAGCAAGACTTCGGATATACAAACTACTTTGGAGCAAACAAGCTTAGACAAAAGAACCTCAGTTGGTGCTCCCCAACCTTTTTTAAAGAATTACAAACTTCAAAATACACCGTTTCAGATAATGCCCTCGATAAGTACCTCAACCAATTCATAGTAATTCTACTTTCAAATTCTAACTATAATATAAATATTTATATTTAGACTTGGAAGACTATATTGTGGTTAAAAATAACCAACCAAATAATTTTTTTTTGTTTTTTTATATATAAGAGAAGTTCATGCATTACATGAATAATAGTGCTTAGATATGGAGGACTATTGTTACGCCTCGCCATCAAGACTCCTAATGGAAGTTACGTCACAATCCACGTGAAGATATTGAGTCACAAAATCAACAAAGGCCAAATTGATAAAAATGAGGGAAGTCAAAGAAGAAGCTGTGTCATTATTCCGAAGGTCTTATATAGTCAAAGCCCATCTCTACCCGAAGCTTTCTTTGACTGAAGTCCCCTCTCCGTCCGAAACTCCTTTTTACGTTGACACATTTGTTGTCTTTTAAGGGATCTGCAAACAATATTGAGGAATGATTGATATAACGTTTATATTAATGAATGCCAGAATTGTTAGCTTAGGATGTAGGTCAGCAGATCCATTGTCAATAAATTAAATGTATAGCAAACAGAGTGATGCGAGGCTTCGGTCTGGGAAATGAGGCTACGTAGTTTTGATCAAACAACTACCATGTTGACCAGAATTCTATACATAAGCAACTCTTGTATATTTGTAGCTAATACAACTCTATATACTTGAAACCATACTCAGTCTTCTCTTGCACATTCCATATTTACTTGCTTAAGTTTAGATTACTTCTACTTTGATTGAATTGTTTATAATTGTTTATATATGTTGCATGTGGTTGAACATTTTTGTCTCGCGTCTTAAAGCATCTACCACGTACGTACATGCCATCCTTTCTGCCCGGATATCTTATTAGACGTGTTAAAACTTAAAATTTACTTGCGTGAACGCGAGCAGGGCAGACATCTATTATTCACGTAACCATGGAAAAAAGAGGGTCAACAGAGATAATGACGAATCACGAGAAAAATGAAACAGAAAAGCATGGTTATTGATAGTTACAGAGAGAAAATTAATTTGTTCTTAATGGAGTCTGGTTTACGTCAGACCTTGAGAGACACGTAGCAATGACCAAAGAGCCTCGCTTCTCCCACGAATGGCGACAAACCCAGTTAACCAAGCAAGGAGCTTTCTCTTCAAGCGGTCCAATTACACGCTTTCTCTCTCTATACGTATACATGAATGTATATACATGAGCTGCATGTATAGATTGATTATTGATATTTGTACATATATGAATGTATATGGCAGAGAGAGAATATAGAAAAAAGCTGAGACACCGCTGGGGTGCACCATTGAGATTGAAACGTATGGATACTGGCGTAGAATCCGGAGATAAATGGAGAAACTACCGGCACAAGGTTTTGTTCTGGTCTGTATTTCTCTCTCTCCCCCTTCTTCAAATAAACCACTCTTATTTTGTCTCTATATCTCTCTCTCTCTAATTTAAAGTAAAGGTCTATTTCTCTCTCTTAGTTAAGAAAAAACCCACAAAAATTTATTTGAACTTATCTGCTTGCAAGAAAGGCCATTAAAGAAAGAGACTGAAACTCCCCGGAACACACCAGAACCATTCATGGTGGTTGTTGGGTTTCAGAAGTTTACTTTATCATTTAGGGTTTCTTGGCTTCTTGTTCAATTACTAAAATCTTTTGTAAATTCCTAGAATACTAGGAAAACTTGAGTTGATCCATGTATGTGAAGTTCTTGTATAGGGGTTTTTTGGTGCAAGTATAGATTAATGAAGAGTGGTCGTTTTCTTTGAGATTTGGTGATTTTGAATAGAGAAATCCCAGATGTTTTATGTTTTGCAAGTTGCATCCTATGTAACAGGGCTTCCTTAATCAGTTACAAAGCACTCTTCTTCCTTATCCGTACACAGCATATCTTTTCTCTCTCCTCTATCTCTATCTCTCTCTCTAGAATATGTATCCAAGAAAATTATTTTTACCAAAACCCCCCTCAGAATTTGTTGTTGTATGTTGAATTTCAGTAAAGAAAGCATGATTAAGGGTAAAGATTTGAAAGTTGAACAAGATCTGCAAAGTGGAAACGAAGTGAGAATGGAGGAGATGATGGCGGTTATGAACCCTAATAATTCTGATGCTATGGAGATGGATCATAATCTTGGAGAGAAAGATCTATGGCTTGATGATGGAGAGCATGAAAATTTACTTGATTTGAATGATACAACAATTTTCTACAATGATTTTCCGCCTCTTCCGGATTTTCCGTGCATGTCATCTTCATCGTCTTCGTCCTCGACTCAAGAGCCCAAAAAAACCGTCACCATTACCGCCATGACGTCGTCTTCCTCCGCCTCGTCCGCATCTCTGGCGGATTCTTTTGCGGTTTTGAAGTCAGATGCGGAGGAAGATACTCACGGGAAGGGAAAATTCCACCTGTATAAGTGTGATCAGTTGAAACCAGAGCCCACCGCTTTGTCCTCTACCGCTTCCATGGATATTCATCCGCCTTCTGATGACGCCACAGGTGATGTTGATTGCATTAATGTTATGGAGAATTTTGGGTACATGGATCTGATTGAAAATAACGAAATTTGGGACCCATCTACTGTTTTTCAAAGTGAAAACCCTTATGAGTATTTGGAAAACCAGCAGGCGGCGGCAGGGGTGGTGGCGCCGCCGCTCGAAGGGTCACAACATGTTCAGAAGAGGCAAAATCAAGAAGAAGAAAATGATGGGTTCAGTTTCCTACAGGGAAATAGTGAACTTGCCATGATATTTTTCGAGTGGTTGAAGCAAAATAAAGATCATATTTCTGCTGAAGATATGAGGAATATAAAACTGAAGCGTTCCACCATTGAAAGTGCTTCGAAGCGTTTGGGTAGTAATAAAGAGGGGAAGAAACAGCTTTTGAAACTTATATTGGAGTGGGTTGAGCAATACCAGCTTCAGAAAAAAGGGCTGAGCGGCAGCGGTGGTGGCGCTGGCCCCCAATCAACTTACCAGCAATATCAAGAACCTGATTGTGATCCAAACCCTAACCCCAATTTTAATTACAATTTTCTTTCTTCTGATCCCAATGCTTGTTTTTCTTCCTCCCCTTGGATGGCTGCGCCACCTCCTCCTCCACAGCCTTATGTCCAGGATTCCTCCGCGACAATGGTTGCAGCACCGCCAGCTCTTACACCACCACCGCCTTCCTCCTCCTATGGCGATCCTTATTCGAATGGGGTTCCTGTTAATCCACCTGTGAATCAAGTTATTAATGGATTCCCATATCCATGTCCACCGGACTATCAAATGATGGAACATGCTCAATCCTGGCCTTCATCTCAATTTCCCATTTCATCGGCTCAGTACAATCCTTTCCTTGAAAATGGCTATATTCCACAAGGAATTCCTCAGCACCAAGCTGTGTATAACAGAAACCCGTATCAGATTTTTGATACGAATGGTGAAAGATTAGTGAGATTGGACTCTTCTGCAACTAAAGAAGCCAGGAAGAAGAGAATGGCCCGCCAAAAGCGGCTCTACCCGCACCATCACCGCCACCATAGCCACCAAAATCAGCATCATAATCAAACCAACGTCGATCAACATGCGGTGAATGGCAGAGAAAATGTCAGTCAGGGTAGTTCCTCAGCTAATTGGATGTACTGGTCTCCACCCCACACCTCTTCTCCTTCAACTGGTGGGATGATCCCTTCTTCTGATGCATCTCAAGGGCATACTGCCGGTCGTCCCTCTTCGCAGCAACAAAGTTATCAGAGGCAAGCTTCTTCAAATCGGATGCTGCAGCAGCAGCAGCAGGTCGATTTTCTTGCTTTAAATTCTTATTTTCTTATACATCGAAATTTATTTGTCCAACTAGAACACTAATAGACATTTTTCGATCCGTTGCAATTATATAATAAGGACTGTGAATTTTGCTACTCAAAAAGATATTTTTTCTTGTTTATGTGTAGAGTTGGAAGACAGAAAAGAACCTGAAATTTTTGCTGCAGAAAGTTTTAAAGCAAAGTGATGTTGGTAATCTGGGAAGGATTGTGTTGCCAAAAGTAATCTCTTTTTAACTTTTTATTGGTTCACTTATAATTGCCTTCTATTGTAATTAATTGACCGCTTAAAAATTGAACTTTAAATTTATCAGAAAGAAGCAGAAAACCATCTCCCAGAGCTGGAATCTAGGGATGGAATTTCAATCTCCATGGAAGACATTGGAACTTCTCGTGTTTGGAATATGCGCTATAGGTAAATTACGTGCATAATTTTATATCATATCAAATCGAACATACGCCATGGAAATGGATTTTTGTATTCGTTAAGAATTTTAAAATTGTGTAATTTTTCTCCTAGGTTTTGGCCAAACAACAAAAGCAGAATGTATCTTCTTGAAAACACAGGTAATTAATCAAATGCCTTTACTTCCTAATGTGTAATTGTTGGTGAATGTCTTAATTATGAGGTTCGTGTTTCTTAGGAGATTTTGTTAGAGTGAATGGACTACAAGAAGGAGATTTTATAGTGATCTACTCAGACACAAAATGTGGCAAATATGTAAGAAATTTTCTCTCCTTTTTCATTAGGGGGATGCTTTTATGTGTAGATTATACATTGTTTAGTATATATGATTTTGTGTAACAGATGATACGGGGAGTGAAGGTACGACAGCCTGGGGCGAAATTAGAGGGCAAGAAGCCTGCAAGGCGTAACATGCGCAATTTTTGTGGTGCTGGTCATGGACCGTCGTCACTTGCATTTACCAAACGAGCAGTGCGATGAAATAGTACAAAGCAGAAGAGGCCCTCCGTCAAAACCGTTAGACAACAGATTCGATAAACTCGACTCTTGGTACTAATTTTCTAATCTCTAATTCTGTACATCGATCGTGGAGTCGAGAATTAAGTTTTGTTGAGGGTTTCTGTTCACTCAGGCTGTATCATCCTTGCTTTGTATTGCTAAAGACAAGCAATGTAATGTTGTTATACATTATAACAGTACTTTGTTGTGTAATCTAAATGAATTGAAACCTAATTTCTCAGTAACTGTAAATGTTTCACCTTTTTTTGGTTCTCTGTTCATTCATTTTTATTTTATGAGGTATATATGTACCTTAAAAATCTTACAATCATAAGTTAATTCTTATGAATATACATACAAAAGTATACACAAACAAATGATGTATGGAAAATTATACAATGAAGTTGTATGATGTTAAGTACATTTAGAACAACAAAATGTTAAAGTACGATATTTGTCAATTATGAATTGTTTAGTTCATCAGTTTTTCGATTTATCAATTATCCAAGATTTTGAGAAATCATTGGTGCTCTAGTGGTATTTTATAGGGATTACTAATCATCGTTGTAGACTTCTTATTCAAGATCAATGCCCTCCTACGAAAATTCAGGCGGTGTTTGACGGAGCTTTCTTTTATAAGAGTTTTAATAGATTTTGATAAAAAAAATATATGATAAAAAGTGTGATTGAAAAGTTGATGAAGTTGTAGGGTTTCAAAAAATGTGTAATTAAAATTAGAGTTTGATCTTTTGAAAAGTTGATAAAATTTTAGCAAGGGTGTGTTTGAGCCAAATTATTTTGAAAGAATGTATTTTTGAATAGTAGATTGATGGAGAATGTGTGATTAAAAAAAAAAGAAAAGTTATTGATGTGATGAAAAATATTATTTTATTGAAAAATGTGTGATTGGGTACCAAATAGAGGCTAAGACTGTATCAAACAAGTTCTTACTTTTCGAAGTGTTCAATCCACCTTTCTCATAAAACAATTATATAAGATGAATGAAACGAAGTAAATTATTTAGCACAACTAAGGTTAAAACCCTAATTTAGATGGTACTAACGTGACATTAAGAGCCCATTTCTGCCCCTTTTGCCAAAAAAAAAGTACATTTTGATATAATGATTTGATAGAGAATGCGTAGTTAAAAATAAGGAAAATTTTAAATTTGCGTGTAATATTATTTTTTTGAAAAATACTTTGTTGAAAATAAGAGAGAAAAATGTATTTTGAAAATAATGAGGACTAAATAAGAGGTAGAATTAAATGAGACACTTAATTCTCCCTTTAATTATGCTTATCATATAACGTCACCTAAACTGATGTTGTAACACTAGTGGTATTAAATTGCATTATTCAATTACTTCTCTATAGTTGCGGTGCAGTCTCTGTGATTGAATCAATTAGTTATATATATAATGTTTACTATAGAGAAATTATTTGAAATGAAAAATGATTTTTTTAGAGAATGTATTGTTAAAAAGTATTGAAAAATTATAAACTCATGTGTGAAATGACTTTCTTAGGAGGAGGTGTGATTAAAAAAAAAAAAAATTGAAAAAAAATCAAATAAGTTATATATAATAATAATAATAATAATAATAATAATAATAATAATAAACACACACAGAGCTTTTAGCCTTTCACCATATACTTAAACGAGTTTCAATGTTGTTCTTGATATCTGTTTATTGAACTCGCAGGTTTGATCCAATTTTATGACTTCGCAGTGGAAAATTTTCTTATATTTATATATTAGAATTTTCCTTTTATTTTTTTCGGTAGGATTATAACTAAGACTGAGTTAATTCATAAAAGAAGCCACCAAAGTGACAAACAAAGGATAAATTACTCGACAATTGGTAACTTTGGTAGTTGGTACCCTTTGACAACTAGGAATGAATTAAGCTGAAAAATTGTTGATGTATGTGAAATCATAGTCTATGTTTGGTCCTACTTTTTCTTTAATTAATTTTTAATCACACGTTTCATGAAAATTACAACTTATATCGACTTTTTCAATCACATATATGTTAAGATTTGGAGGTACATCTTAAAAGGTCAGCCTTATTAAGAGGAGTAGTCCAAAATTTTTATTAATTGGTCTGTGTCAACATCATTTATCGATGTGGGATATATATCATTTAACACTCCCACATAGATAAATGATGTTCCCACATCAATAAATGATGTTGATACAGATCAATTAATAAAAGATCTTGGGTCACTCCTCTTAATAATGTTGACATTTTAAGATGAAATCTCAAATCTTAATATGGTATCAGAGCTAGACTCAATTATGCAATGTTGGGTACCACCCAATATCGATTATTCACAGTTGTTTGGCATGGTCCACACTGTGCGTGAGGGGGCGTATTAGAATCACACATTGCTTGAGAAAATATAAATGATTCACTTAATAAGGTGAGGGCAATCCTTCCCTAACAAGCCGGTTTTATTAGATGGAGTTAGACCAAATATTCCTAATGTTAAGATTTAGGGTTCCATCTTAAAAGGTCAATCTTGTTAAGAGGAGTAGCCCAAAATTTTTATTAATTGGTCCGTGTCAACATTATTTATCGATGTTGGATATATATTCTTAACAGTCCCCCACAAAATGGTGGCTCATTTGAGCAGATCAATCTTGAAATTCACATGCTCGTTTTAGAGTCTTAACGAGATCGAATCGCTTGTTGGAGCATAATAGGCTCTGATACCATGTTAAGATTTGAGGGTCCATCTTAAAAGGTCAACATTATTAAGAGAAGTAATCCAAAATCTTTATTAATTGGTCCGTGTCAACATCATTTATCGACGTTGGATATATCCCTTAACAATATATTTATCAACTTTTATTATAATTCATTAAGAATCTGATTTTTAATTAAACCAAATACTAAATAGGGGCATGGTAAATAATGACTGCATTTATGTTCTTAACTTCGTAATATTTACAAGTATTAATTTTTAAATCGCACCCAATTAATATTTTTCAACTACATTTTGTATGTAATGTATAAAATAGAAGAACGGTAATAAGAGGTGTAAAATATGCCACATCGAGTAGAGACTAGACATATTTTCAATCGAGCCGAACCGAACCAAGCAAACGTCAACGTGAGCAGAATTCCATGTTTTAGGGTGTTCCATTCGATAATCAAGAAAAATGTCGTCAGCTATACGGCTAGCATTTGGTATTTTCTTATATTTATATATTAGAATAGGTGCATGATTATTGACATGTAAATTCTTAGACATGGTTAGATTTACTAAAATTAAGATACTTGTATGAAAATAAAAATTCAGCGAACCATTGGGAAATGTAAAAATATAAGGAGATAAAATGAAGTGCAGTATGCGATTGTAAATTCGCTTAAAGACATATTTTACCCCATGTACTAATGCAACAAGATTAAACAAACAACTGTCTCTCAAGATATGATATTTATTTCAAAATTAATATATCACAATAGTAATTTTGTCGGACGAATGAAAGATTGACTGTACTCTTCTAGATTGAAGGACATCGAACACTAAAACTCGAAAATAATTTAAAATTTATTTTGCCCGACTTTGGAGAAAGAAAGAATTATAAATTAATTATTTGAAGTGATTTAGAGTAACTAAAATGGAATTAAGATGGTCCAATTTATCTTTTTTTCAATGATTGCATTTTTGGGTACAAATTCATTTCGATATAGATTGCATCATTTCAGATTAGGACCTAACCGATGGTCAGCGGCGGAGGAGAGGGGGGATCCGGACCTTTTTTAAGGTATTTACCATTTTGTATTTGAATTTTTTTTTTTCATGAATTTTATCATGTGCATTTTTTTTTTGAAGTATTGAGATTTCAGGTTCTCTAAGTGTTGGTGTATTTGTGTGAGAGACTTTTTATTGCAGGAGAATGTAATACTTTAAACTCACTTACAGATATTAATTGAACGAGAATGCTAAAATTTTAGATTTTTCAGCTATAAAAATTAAAATGCATTATGCTTATATGCATAATTAGTCTTAACTTCTAATTTTGAAATTTGAACTAGTAGAATTGTAAGCGTTTAGAAAATAATTGTCGATTACCGACATATTTCCATGAAGGCATTACCATCTTTTAAGTTTTCAACTAATGTACATTAATTTATGTTCCTTTATTTCCTTTCTTCATCACAAAGTACCAACTTCCTTCATTTTAACAGATAATGTTTCAAAAAAATTTCGAGAACAGCACGTGGAACCCCACCTCTTCAATTTTGGGACCCCCTGCTTCAATGGGCTGGCTCCGTCCCTGCTGATGGTCCAAATCCCACATCTAAATTTCATAAATCTTTGTTATGTACTATTACATTTGAAGAGTTACACTCAATCATTGTACTTATTAGAGACTTAGGCCTTGTTTGACTCTCATTAAATTAAAATTAATTTTTCTCTATTTTCTTATTAATTACAAAGTTTTCAATAAAATAGTATTACACATAAAGTTAAAAACTTTCTTTTTCTTCACTATACATTCTTCAAAAAATTACTATTCCCCTCGTTATGAGCCTGCTTGAGCCTCATTTTCTTTTGAGAGTGTATTTTGGAACAGTAAAATGATAGAAATGTGTGGTTAAAAAATAAGCAAAAGCTTTGAATTTATGTGTAATATTATTTTATTGAATAATGTGCGATTGAAAATAAGAGATAAAAAAATTTATTTTGAACATAATGAGATCAAACGAGGGCTATAATTTGGAATAATGGAGCTCAAACAGGGGCTTATTCTAGTTCACATATTTTAATCATTATATACTCGTAAGTTCCAACACAAAGTATACTATGTAAGTATACCTATATGTGTATGTATGTATGTACATAATTATATGAGTACACTGTATGTATACCTATATGTGTATGTATATAGTGCACAAACAATTTGATAATAAAATAAAAGGCCGCTCCGCTTATTGACAAAAATAGTTATGCTAAAAATACAAGAAGAAAGGTGACACGAAATATCATCGTTTTAGATATATTTATGTAAAGGTATGATTCCTCACTTCCCGGCAGTTTTATTATAAAAACAAAAATTATTGCAATAATAATAATAATAATACAAACTATTCTCAAGAGCCTTAAATATATATAAAAATATTATTAAGGTTAGATATAAGACTTTTCGGCTTGTGTGATTGACATTTATAATTCCAAGTCAAACATATATAGCCCATGATTGATAAGAATTAAAATTAGATTTTCAGTAAAGTTTGATAGAAATTATTGAAATGTGTAGTTGAAAAGTTGCGGAACTCATAAAATATATGATTAAAATTAATTGTTGACTTTGACTTGTATTCTTACCAAACTGAGACAACATTTTACGCCACCCATTTGTTTTGCTCATATTAAATTATAATTTATATTTTTCTTTTTTTATCAATCATATATTTTTCAATAAAATAATATTACACGTAAACCTAATTTATTTATTTCTCATTTTTAATCACACATTTTAAAAAAAAAATATTATTACAAAATCAAATTCTAATTATAAAGAGGGAATAATGGGAGCCAAACGTTTATTCACACATTGTTTGAATTACAATTATTAGCTAGGTTATAACTTAGATTTTTTATTTTTACCTATCTATTGTAGATAATAAGTTCAAAAGTCCAAATCCATAGTAGATTAAATGCATATTTTTAGCTTTTTGAATGAAGAATCAAGTTTTGTGCGAGTTCTAGAGTTACTAATCAAATTAAACCAAGTTCAATTCTTATCTTACATATCCAACGACCAATTTTATAATCTGAGAAGAATATACTATTTATATTCCGTTATTGCTAGAATTGATTTCTGAATCAAACTGCGTCCAAGACTAAACAAGAATCGTAAAAAAAAATAAAGTAGAATCGAGGATATTTTAGACCTTTGAACATATGGGGATGCGTAATGATATTTAGCATCATCGGTGTTAAATACCAATCTATATGACATTAAATAAATAGATTCCTTGATTTTCTGGCATGCTGAAAATTGTTAAAATAGCATAAGGATAGTCACACTCGGGTTAATTTTATTCTAGGTCACATACATCCCATGTCGAAAGCTTGGCCGTCCTTGTAACTCTAGTCAAATAACGCGAAGTTGCTTTCCATAGTCATATTCTCCAAAAGCATGCTTGAACCCTAGTCGAGAAATTAAAAAGTACATTTAACATTTTCAAAATACTTCTCCATTTCGATTTTGAGATAACTAAAATTTGGAAAAAAAAATGTTAGCATATGACAAATAGGAAAGCACATACGATGTGTATCAGATTTGAATCGTTAAAGACACGGAAGAAATTCACATTGGTTCAATCTCCAATGGACCATACGTATGCATATTGTAAGAATATCTAAAGTGGACAGTGGAGCTTTAGTTGCCTCTTCGTATCTTACAAACATAAAAATGAGTTGTTAATCCTTATATATTTAATCTTAGTGCTACTTTTGACAAATTCTCGGAAATTAAATCCTTGCGTCTCTTTCATACTAATAGATCACCACCCATTTTTCACAAAATCTTTCCATATCTTCTCAAACTCACTCATTGCATAAGATTCTTGCCCAAAAAATTGTTGAAATTCTGTATTCGCACACCCGAAAATACATATATAATTGTGTATATAAGCATGGCTTCCACTGGTATTTTAGGTGTATTCCCAAATACCCTTTCTGTATCTCTTCACTCACCAAAATGTTGCAGTAATCTGAGCCCTTCTCACTTTATATCATCAAAATCCCTTTTCAAATTAAAGAAGCAAACTTTAATTTCAGGCATTCAAATTAAGCAACTCAAGAATCCCAAACTTCAGACTGTGCCCATCATTTATGCCGCACAATCCAATTTCTTAAAAGGTACCCTTATTTTTGTTGAACTGTATTCTTTCTAAATAAATGCACAGTTTTTGTTAAAATAATGGGAATAAATATAGTTTATATTGGCCGAGCAATGTTTATCTTATATGGTTGTAAGAAATCTTGAAGATATAATGTAGAATCTTAGATCAATACGTTCATCGACTCTCTGAAAGTTGTTTGACAGGCCGTTTAACGTAATCATGAGATTAAGATTTGCTGTCATCCATTTACGATAATTGTGGTTGTCGGAACTTTGATAAAGAAGAAATAATTTACCCTCGAGGAGAGTATTGACTGCTATTAGCGACATGGTTCAATATCGTCATGAGTTCAAGATTGCTGTTTCACATTTAGAGATAGCGTGGACCGGTCAGGCTTTTGATAAAAGAATCGAATTTGGACAGAACGTGAAGGGAATGTTGGGCTATAATTCAAATAAATAAGTTCAAGGTGGTTAAGTTCAAGATTTGATGTCTTTAATTTACAAAAACTGTGAACTTGTCGGAGCTTTGATAAGAAACTTGAATCTGGTTAGCACGTGAAGGTCACGATGAATATATAATTTCAATAAATAAATTGATCTCTTGTAACTTGAACTTTCAAAGTTTCTCAAAAGTGCACTTGTGCCACATGATCAAAGATAGTAATCTGCAGTAGCTAGTGGAGGTTAAAATGTTTCTGTCTGTAATATTGGAGTTCCACTTGGCTGACGAAATTTTAGATTGGAGCGGTAAAATATAAGTCTAAGCATATTCTACTATTAGTAATGTTTTTATCTTGTTCCAAGTTTCATATTTAAGACCTTATTCGCACTTGCCACTTTCCGGGATTATGTTATTTGGGTTGGTTATTCAAAAAATTCCAGGGAAACTGCTGAGAAAGGCTGTGATACAGGATGAAATAAAATCATATTTGTATTTTCTGAGATGATGAAGCAGCCATTCAATCTTTTGTTTAGGCACTTTCGGTCATTTGCTACTTATTTTTCCTTTATATCAGAAGCTATTGGAATTCTTTCTTGAGCATGAACTTTGACATTGGCTAGAGACTAATACAAGTCACTTCTTCAATTTCTGATGTTATATTCGAAGTATTGCATTGTTCTCTAATTGCCTTTATTTTCAAAAGTTGTTCAATAGTTATTCAAACAGTATGGAAGGTTGGAAAGGATGGAATTGAAGCAGGAACTAGCTTGGTGCCTGTAAGTGTGCTTTGCTTTTATAATCTAACTGTGTAGACCCTTTACTTTCAATGAAGATAAGCACTATGTCTTCGTTTTGCCTTTTTAAGGATTCTATTCCAAGACCGATTGCAAGGATTTCTGTAGCTGTAATTGCTGTGACCTTGGCACTCTTTGTACTGAAGTCATTCCTGTCTACAGCATTCTTTGTTCTGGTATGTTTTCAAGGTGATGCATACATTAACTTTTCCTATGCTCTTTTGTGTGGTTTTAACTAAATCAAGATCGATTTTCCTAATTGGTGAGCAGGCTACAATGGGACTAAGTTATTTTACATTCATAGCATTGAATAAGGATGAAGGACCAAAAGGGGGTGGTGGTGAAGGAACTACTTCTGTTGAAGACAGTTTAGAAGAAGCAAGGAGAATTATGGACAAGTACAAGTAAGAAAATCTCGTTTTTTCAAACGCCTTCTCTAGCTCATGTGGTAAGGTAAACACGTGCATTTTTCTCCAAAAAGTCAATTTTAATTTTAGGGATAGTCTTCAATTCAGCCATGGATGGTAACATAGGTATGTACGAATGAGACCAACTCATGTATTGGAACGATGAGTTCTCAGAACAATGCTGTAAGAGCACTAGATGTCTCGTTTGTATTGTACTAATCAACGGCTGAACAGTTCAACCAAAGTCCATATAACTTTAGCCATGATTCTTTTGTGGGTTGAAGATTTAGTAGTTTCTTCGACCGGGAAAGGGAAAAAGGGCATAGTTTGGTTTCAGAATCCAAGTTTCTGGTTTGTGTCATCTGCTCATTAGTGAGGAGTTTGAGTCATAACAAAAGGAGAATGTCTGAGGAGAGTGGATTAGTACTCAAACAAAGAGTACCCAAATTCATTTTTTGATTTGCATTACTGTACTAACACGTGTTAACATAACTATTTCATTTAATCATGTCCACTACTGTCTATTCCAACGAAGGGTATCCAAATTCGTCGTTTGATTTGCAGTCCTGTACTACACGTGTCAACATAACTATTTTCTTTAACCATGGCCATTACCGATGGTGCAACCTCCACTTGCTGTATCACCAATGGTTTCCCCGCTTCCATTGAAACCGCAGCTGCAATTACACATACAGATCTATTACCTACACGTCCTAATACGAAGACAACAAACCAGGCCTTCTCAAAGAATACAAGGCCGGGCGCTATAACTCTAGTTATGTTCCACGTCGTTAAGGTTTGGCTTTCATGCTTATAACCATTTAGGCACATTTCATTTACAAGTCGAGTTTAAGGGTAAGTTCTATCCAATGTAGCGGTGGCAAAAAAGCTCGCCGACTCGGGCTCGGCCCGTAAAAAGCCCCAGTCGAGCCCGGTTATACCAAGCCGAAGCCCGGGCCGAGCCCTATTTTGGGGATTCGGCCCGAGTCCGTGGTCTGGGCGAGCCGACCAAATTTTTTTTTTAAAAAAATTAAAATTTATTTTATTTTTTTAGGAAAGCTGCCTACGCAGGCAGCTTTCAAAGCTGCCTTTGCCAGGCAGCTTTTAAGAAAAAAAAAATCAAAAAAATCAAAAAACACGAGCTGGCTCGGCCCGTTTAGGCTCAGGCCGAGCCTTATTTTTTTGGCCGGGCTTTGCTCGGCTCGGGCAAAAAAAAAAGCTCGGTCCAAAAAAGTTAGAGCCAAGTCCAGACTTTTTTTTTTTCCGGCTCGGCTCGTTGACATCCCTAATCCAATGTGGTCTTAGCAATTGATTTTAATGTGAATCCTTCTATTCTGGTATGATTCTCGTTGCATATGAGTGAATTGGGGAAGTGGTACTTAAAAATATAATGGTTTCTGTTGAGTCACCTATTTATTAATTTTTTGATTGCTCCACTTATTGCAAAATAATGATGAGAGATAACTTTGAGGCTACCTTAACTACTAGTAAGGTTAAATGCATTGTAGGTAATCGAACTTTGATAGGAGGTGCATCTAGGTTACACATCTTCAATTTGGTTCAGATAACCCAACTTCAATTCGCTTAGAGATTTAGTCATGTATCTTCAATTTAGTGCAATCAATTTACCCAACATCGAAACTTTCATAGTCTAAACTTTCAAGTTTGATCCTCCTGAATATAGTTTATATCCCTAAAACAGAATAGGTACTTTCAGAACCTAGCAAAAAAAAAAAGTTGTAAGTAGCTATGTTAACGAGCCAAGTCATGAGCTGAAATTCAAAGTTCGGGCTCGGCTCGAGCAAAACAGGTCCAAACTTTTTTGGGCTTGAGCAGGCAAAAGTTCGACCAAAAAAATGAGGTTCGGTCCGAGCTTTCAGCTTGAGCCTTAGCAGGCCAAGCCGGCTCGTGTTTCTTCATTTTTTTTTAAAAAAGTTGTTATAAATTTAAATTTTTTTATAATGTATTTAAAATTTGTGCAATTTATACGTATTATAAATAATAACTAAATATTAATATATAAAAAAATACATCTAAACTAAAAAAAAAAAAAAAAAAAACAGACGAAAGCTATTAGTTCAAGCCTCGTTATTATCTATTTGTTGCAATTGTGTACACGTTGAACTTTTGAAAAAAAAAAAAAAAAAATTCTTATAAGTTAATATTTTCAAAATACAAAATTAATATTTATATTTAACTTTCAACTTATAAGTGATTTTAACTCTATAAATTGTCCAAAGCTTGAAATTTATTGAACATGAACATGAAGAGTCAAAGACGAAGGCACATTTTAACAACGCATGGACAGTGTAATTAATTAGTCTGGCATGGGCTAAAGTTGTAAACTACATCATAACCTTGCATGCTTGATGTTTTCAACAATTAATTTTTCAAAAAGATTTTTTGATTTTTATTTTTTTTATGCCATCGAAACTTACTTTGAAGTTTTAAGAATTCTTAACTTAACTTGAAAAGTAACTTTTAAGTAAAACCAAACGTGTTCCAAAAACTTTTATTTTAATTAGCATTTATCTTGGCCCTACACCACCCTAATGAACCCGCAAAACATTATAGTGTCAAAAGAGTGCTACAAAACATTATATGACGTCATAGTGCTATTTGGGACAATCTATAAACATGAGCCAAACATAGGCTAACCAATGAATTGTTTTCACATTTATTTTAATACGATAATCAGTCATTGTTTTTAACATCACGTGTGTTAGTTAACATTGTTTTTATTATATAAAATATATTTTATTGAAGAACGTATGTGAACTGTAATTTATAAATCGTGATTATAAATAACATTACGCAGATGCCACCTTACCACTTCATGATTGTTGACTGCCATATTTCCTAGTACTGGTTCTTTAATGTCGCATGGACCCGCTTCATCCTCCATAATCATAACAGTTGTCTTAGACACATTCATCGATCATTGTCCTCATGTCTTTCACTTTGGAATACTTTCTGGAGTAATATGAGCAAACCAAGCATGGGGATCATATTAAAAATTGGGATCCAGAAGGAACTTTGCAATTATTATTTGAATCCAAGTGATCTTTTTTAAAAATCAAGCTAGGCATTTGTCTCATATTCGAGATCAATCATGCTATATGTACGTTATTTTTTATATTTTCTTTTACATTGTGCCACATGATAAAACACCGTTGGACAGTTTAAAAATAAAACAGTTTTTCCGTCCACAATTTAATAATAAAAAGACAATGTCAAAAAGAACGTAAAGGAATGCACATTTAGCATTATTGTATTAGAGATTGTCAAGAAGTTTTTGGTGATCATTGGAGGAACAATACTTAATCATGCGCATTTGGTTTTATTTGATGCTAAATGAAGTTATTGTTTAGCCCTCCATTTTTTCAAATTCTTTTTCAACCATATATATATCATCAACTTTTCAGTATAAATTTTATTAATTTTTATCAAAATTTATTAAAAATTTAATTTTTTTAACAAAACGAATATGAAATATGCCATCACAATCTCTCGAATCATCTTGAAAAAGATACAGGTTTAAGAACCTCCGACATATGGTATATGACCAACTAATGTTACAATGAGTCGAAGGATGCACTTCAAACTAAAGATCATTAACATGTCCATGTAGTCTAAATTATAATTAAACCTCTGTTTGTACATATAAAGTCTTATTTAACTCTTTATCAAATAAAGTCATTTTTAATATTTGTCCAGATAAAATCTTTTAAAAACTTGAAATTAAAGTTAAATAATTTTTTTAAAATAAAAATTAATAAACTAAATTCAATTTATTTTTTTTTTTTTTTTTTTAATAAAACGCACTTAGACAAAACGAAAGAGGAGAAGAAAAAATTTCAATCAGGAAGAAAAAAAGGTGCCTGTACGAAGCTATTGATCAAACTTCAAAGCAAGAGTATAATTTTACATCCTTTACTGAAAATGGAAAGTACATAAAATAGAAATACTTTTCCTTTTCCATCCACTATTTCCTCCTGCCAATGGACACCCAAAAGGCCAAACAGCGTGCAAATGAAAGATGAACAATGACGTACATAATTATACTACAAAACCCCACTTTTTCAAATTTCATAGGAGTAATCAAATCAAAGTTGTGTTCACTAACAGTGAACACTCTGTCAGCTCTCCCAAAAAGAAAAGCCTCAAAGCTAGAACCCTACCCTCGTATCACTTTTCTGTTTGATCTTCTTCTTCTTTGATGCTTTTTCCTTTTGCCACGCTACTTTCATGGAGGCTCTGAAGCTTTTTCCTCTCTACATTGCTCTTCTTCTTACTCTCTCTCACTCTGCTTCAGACGTTGAGTTGATTTTGCAAAAGCTCAAGCCTTCACTAAAAGGGGATTCGGAGAATTTCCTGTTGTCTACGTGGAATGCTTCTGTGCCACTTTGTCAGTGGAGAGGCCTCAAATGGGCCATCAACAATGGCACTAATTTAGTTTGTACTGACCTCTCTTCGCCACAATGGACTAGTCTTTCTCTATACAAAGACCCTTTTTTGCACCTTATTTCTGTTCAACTCCCATCTGCAAATCTCTCAGGAATACTACCTAGAGAGATAGGGGAATTTTCAAATCTCGAAAGTCTTTATCTTGGCGTAAATGCGCTTTCTGGGACAATCCCTTTGGAGCTTGGGTATAGTTCTTCTTTATCAGCTATTGATTTAAGCCACAATTTGCTTTCTGGGTCTTTGCCAACATCCATTTGGAACCTCTGCGATCGCCTGGTTTCACTTCGGCTTCATGGAAATTCTTTATCTGGTTCTCTTCCTGATCCTGCATTTCCAGTAGCTATTTGCAAGGATTTGCATTTTCTTGATTTGGGACAAAATACGTTTTCTGGGAACTTTCCAGAGTTCATTACTAGGTTTCGTGGGCTTAAAGAGCTTGATCTTGGGAACAATATGTATTCTGGTCCAATTCCAGAGAGTATTACTGGGCTAAAGTTGGAAAAATTGAATCTTTCACACAATAATTTTAGTGGGGTGTTGCCAAAATTTGAAGAATCGAAGTTTGGGGTGGAGGTTTTTGAGGGGAATAGTCCTACTCTTTGTGGGCAACCCTTGAGATCTTGTGGTGGAAGCTCAGGATTGAGTTCTGGTGCAATTGCTGGAATTGTCATTGGTTTGATGACTGGTTCCGTAGTTCTGGTTTCATTGTTGATTGGGTATTTTCAAGGGAAGAAACGGAAGAGTGTGGATGAAGAGGAGGAAGGAGAGGAAGGAGAGGATGGAGAAGAAGGCGGTGGTGGTGGTGGTGGTGAGGGGAAGTTAGTCATGTTTCAGGGTGGCGAGCATTTGACATTAGAGGATGTCTTGAATGCAACGGGGCAAGTTATGGAGATGACGAGTTATGGGACTACATACAAGGCAAAATTAGCCGATGGAGGAACCATTGCTTTAAGGATGTTGAGAGAAGGTAGTTGTAAAGATAGAAGTTTGTGTTTGCCTGTGATTAAGCAATTGGGAAGAATTCGCAATGAGAATTTGATTCCATTGAGAGCTTTCTATCAGGGGAGAAGAGGGGAAAAGCTTCTCATTTATGAATATCTACCTAGCAAAACTCTCTATGATCTTTTACATGGTAAGTTGATGATTTTTCTTTCTTTTTCGTGTAAAAATTGTGTAAATTAGTATTATGTATACGTGGAACATAGAAGCTTAATTGTTATGAAATTTTATTTGTTTTGCTTATGGACACTGATTCCTATCATAGTTAGGATTACCGCTGAATTGGAAGTCCCTACATACTGTTAGTACTAAGGTTTTTTAGGAATCTTAGTTTGTGCAGTTCGGCTTCCTCAACATGTGTTCCGTCAAAGCAATATATATTATGTTAGGGAGTGTACACACTTTACCTCGGCAGAGGACACACCAAAATATGAATTCTTGTGCAAGCATAAGTATGTGTAGCCTTTGTAAATCTTGACCTTATATTGCAAGTCAGCTGCAGAACCCCGTACACAGAATGCTATTTGCCATTATGTTTTCTCCTCACGTGGGAATTGACGATCCGATAGGTTTTAGGCATTGAGAAACATACTGCTTCCATTTATTCAAATGATAAAGTTTCTGTTTTTTATCCTCCATACACATTAGTTTTGATAATGCTTAGGCATGGCAGATCAGGTTACACTTGCTTAGATAGCATTTGGTGTGAAATGGACAATTTGACTTCACAAAATGGGTATAAATTGCATTTATTGATTCTAGAAGGCAAGCTCTAAAAACTATTATTCTGAGCTTTGTGATCTTGACATGATGGAAAATAATTTGGTACACAAGCTTAAATGTTTATCTTATATTTGCTTCTTGAATGCAGAATCCAGAGTCGGAAAACCAGTGCTGAATTGGGCTAGGCGACACAAGATTGCTTTGGGAATAGCCAAAGGACTAGCTCATCTTCATGGTCTTGAGACACCAATAACTCATGGGAATGTGAGATCGAAAAATGTTCTTGTAGATGATTTCTTCGTGGCCAGGCTCAACGAGTTTGGACTTGACAAGATAATGATTCCATCTGTAGCTGATGAAATAGTTGCACAAGCTAAAACCGATGGCTACAAGGCTCCAGAACTTCAGAAGATGAAGAAATGCAATTCCCGAACAGATGTTTATGCTTATGGAATACTTTTACTCGAGATTCTACTTGGAAAAAAGCCAGGTAAGAATGGAGTAAATGGGGAGTTTGTTGATTTGCCTTCACTGGTGAAAGTGGCAGTTTTGGAGGAAGCAACAATGGAAGTGTTCGACATGGAGCTTTTGAAGGCAACAAAGAATCCTATGGAAGAAGGGCTCGTTCAAGCATTAAAACTTGCAATGGGATGTTGTGCTCCGGTGGCTTCTGTTCGGCCTACAATGGACGAGGTTGCAAGGCAGTTGGAAGAGAATCGACCGAGGAATAGGTCTGCTTTATACAGCCCCGCTGAAACTCGAAGTGGAAGTGGTACCCCTTTCTGAGCCATTCCTTTTTTATTCAACTGTAAATTACATTACGGGTCATTGCTAGCTAGTGATAATTTGTTCCTATGTTGTTCTCAGCATTTTATTTTTCTAGTTTTTGAGGAAGGTTGTATTCTGCAGTTTATAGATATTGCCCTAAAAATCTGCTCTGCATCGAATGTGCAGAAAATTATTATATACTTCGGTTATAATTTCCTCATTCACACTAAACATAGTATGTCTGCATGATGACTTTGGATTTTAATAACTAAGGTAACATAGATGTGTCATGTGATGGAAACCTAAATTTACACTTTAGGGAAAATAAAAAATAATTTAAATTTTTCGATTTGGTGATTAGACTTACGAGGTTGAGTAAATTGGCTTTGATATTTTGATACGATTGTGTTGCATTAGAAGTTCCCTTGGATTTAAGTTCTTTTCAACTTTAAAAAGGGAACCAAGGTTTGAATTTTCTAGAGAACATTAACACCTCATCTCTCTTTCTCGTTAGGATCATCCAACCTACAACAAATTACATGTATGTAGGGTTGAGTTTCAACCATCTCATCTGAAAATCAATTGATGTAGGTGAAGGCGGGCAAAATTTTATGGCATTTAGCCGGTGACACAACCCATGGACTAGCGGCATTATTGCACCACAACAATGTCTAACAATTTGCATTTAAACTTGTATAGTTGAATGGTCAACTACATGTTCGTGTCTAATACATGGAAAAGTCTCACCTAATAGGATCTTTGCCTAGAAATTCCTCTAGTCCCAATCCTTTTTTTTAATCGGTAAATGTAAAATATATTAATCCAAAATCATGTACAAATACATCGGGAATATCCGGACAAACATAAATCAAGTACGTGTACAAATACATAGGGCAACCCGGTGAAGACAATCTTGAGAGGACAACAGAGATCTAGTCCCAATCTTGAGAGGACAAGAAGATGAAGACATTCACCTTGGATTCACTTCACATCTAAAACTCAAGAAAAAAGAGAAGATGTTAGGGGAATTCCAAGATTATGATGCCATTTTTCTTATGGGGGCATGATCCACAAGAGCAAATTTCTCAATCAAATTCAAAATCATTGCTATCACTGAATAGATGGTGAAGTGTGTAAATGTACCTCTGAAGGAATATCCTATACTCCTAAGAGAATGTCAAGCCTACTGCATTAACAGTGGATGGTTTTGTCACAGTTTAAACGCATCATTATCCTCGGCTAGCGTGATAATCGAATTCGATTACTATGATAATTTTTTTAAGATTTAATCAGATAAAATTTATATTTGACTTGTAAAATATTTGAAGGGGAGGATTAAGGGCAGTAGTGCAAATATTATTTTTTTAGAAGTATATTTTTGTCTTAGGGTGAAGTTTTAATTATTATAAATCAATTTCTAAAAAATCATATAAAATTACGAAACCTCCAAAAAAATTCTGGGACATTACACTTATATTCAACTTACACGCGAAGTTCACGATGTTCCCAAAGATTAGCAACGAGTGTGAAGTGTCCGTGTTGAGAAAGTAGAAGCAAAATTCCACGTTGGTTAAACATAAGATAGAAAATAGGTTTGTAAGCTAGATTGACCTTCACACCGTAATATATTACAAAATTGCTACTGGTAATGTGGGTTCCACACACATGTGAGAGGGTTGTGTAGGAGATTGTGTACCAAGTGTAGTATTTCTCAATATATTAACCTCTAGGATGGAACTCCACTTTTTTCTCTCTCTCTCTCTCTGTATAGTGAAACCTACTGCGGCACGAGAATGCAAGTATGAACCACTTTGTATCTAAGAGAAAACTAGTAGGAATGTGAAGGCCACAGTTCGAAGGCAGACTCTAATGAAAAGCTCAAAGGGAAACTCGATGAGAAAATTACCAAAGTAACAAAAAATGATAGAAAGAAGGGGAACTCCCTTCATGTATCCTCAAGTAGTTAGCAACAGAATTCGACATTTCGTGTTTCGGAAACGAAACTTGATCAGCCTTAGTTACCATGTTTGGATTCATTTTGAATCTCTTGCTTTGGATCGTTAGATCTTTGTAATGTTTGTTTTATGACCCCGAGTATGCTCGGAGTAGTTGTACTATATTTTTTGATCTGCACATATTTAGTTACCGATAAAAAAAAAATTACTAGGAATGATCAAATCAAAATCTAAATTCTAACGACGACAATAACGAATTCTTTATTGATCAAAAGACAACAATTAAATGCAAACCTAAAAAGAAAAAGGTAAAAACATATGGCTGTTGGAACAAAAAGGGTTCTGCCATTGTTAACTGCATTGAAAATCTAACAAAAAATCCTTGTTTGTCTATAAATGAAGAGACAAATCAAGATTCTTCTGATTATTTGCCCTCTCCTCAGAACCCCTAATACTGTGATTATTAGTCTGTTTTGATAATTCTTCACTAAATCCATTGCATCTTACACTCCTTTGCCAATTCTTGAAGCTCTGATCATCTGCTTCACACTGATACACATTATTCAAATAGTTACTGCGATTTATTACGTCATTTTGGAATCGCGAGGCAGCCCTAATTGATCCAAGCTGGTGGTTCTGGAATTGGCTGAGGGTGGCAGCATGAGCAGTAATATAGGCAGAAGGGCTCAAAATTCCAATGGGATAATTTGGAGAAAATAGTAATGGTGGTGGCCGTGGCACCGAGAGTGAAGGAAAATTGTATTCAGAAGCCCTTTTGTTCTTTCTTGCCGCATTTCTCTCTTTCTTGTGAGCATTTTGATGGCCTCCTAAAGCTTGTGAACTGTGGAATTTTCTTGAGCAGTATAAACAAGGAAATGATTTTGTTTCATCTTCTGCATTTTTCGGTGAACCATGGATTACATTCTCACCCTCCATTCCTGCATCAGAAGAAAAAGAATTGCATTGGAAAAACTTGATATGAGAAGATGATTTGGAGAAGAGTTGTAATACTGTGCGTGTTTGGCTATACTTAAAAGCAGCTTTTCGACCGCATGTCTCTACATGCTTGTCGAAAAAAGCACCTAAAAATCGAAGAGTTGACAAGAACAAATTCTTGAAAAGTAATTTTTTTTTCTTACATTACTTTTCACACACACACACATATACAAGTATAATTACCATGGTGTGGAAAGATGAACGGACCTGTAGAAATGTTAGCAAGAAGGAACAAATATGCTGAGTTTGAAGTTGATTTTTTGACCTGATAAAAATAGGGTTATGAAATGGTTCAGAAACTGAGTTGGGTTTGAATTTATAAGAAAACATTGGCATTGGCAGAAGAAGCGTGGGGGTGTTTGGACTTGGGAACAGAAGAGATAAGAGAAGATGAGTGTACAAGTATCCATCCTCCAATACAATACATTTCTGCATGCTGAGGCAAAGGGAGTGACCTGTGAAAGAGAGAAAATGTCATGGATTGGGAAATGGAATCCCCACAACCCTACTTTCTTTTATATACACACACATACATGTATGTAGGTACATCTCTCTCTCTGTAACGACCCGGGTCCCACTTAACGGCCTGTCCCGATCGTTATATCGACGACGTATTGTCCTCACTGTACCAACATGAGTCTTTTCAGCATGTTTTGTCATCGCTCGCACGTTCCCCGAGAAAACTTCCCATGTGGTCACCCATCATGGAATTGCTTCAAACCAAGCACGTTTAACTGCGAAGTTTCTAATGATGGGCTTCCGGAAAAGAAGATGCACCTTGTTGGTATGAGTAGTACATATCAAATCTTTTTAAACTTTTCTGGTCTGGGTATTACAATCACCCCCCGTTAGACTCGCGACGTCCTCGTCGCGCTTGATCCATTTGAGGATCCGGGATCAAACGTTGAGATTCTAGAGGTGGCTCCTACGGGTTCAAGAGGTGGCTCTCACCCTATGGTGTAGCACTTTGTCCAGCACAGCACTTAGTTCCCGATTTCCAGCTGGCAACCGCGCTTTGATACCATTTGTAATGACTCGGGTCCTATCTAACGGGCTGTCCCGGCAGTTAGATCGACGACGTACTGTCCCCACTGTACCAACATGGGTCTTTTTAGCATACTTTGTCTTCACTCGCACGCTCCTCGAGAAAACTTCTCAGAGAGTCACCCATCATGGAATTGTTCCAAACCAAGCACGCTTAACTGTGGAGTTTCTAACGATTGATTTCCGAAAAAGAAAGTGCACTTTGTAAGTATGAGTAGTACCTACCAAATCTCTTAAACTTTCGTGGTCTAGGGGTATTACAATCACCCCCGTTAGACTCGCGACGTCCTCGTTGCGTTTGATCCATCTGAGGATTCATTGTCAGGCGTTGGGATTCTAAAGGTGACTCCTATGGGTTCAAGAGGTGGCTCCCGTCCTCTGGCGTAGTACTTTGTCCCGCATAGCACTTAGTTCCCGATTTCGACTGGCAACCTGCTCTGATACCATTTGTAACGACCCGGGTCCCACTAAACGGGCTGTCCCGACCGTTAGATCGACGACGTATTGTCCCCACTGTACCAACATGGATCTTTTCAGCATGCTTTGTCCTCACTCGCACGCTCCCCGAGAAAACTTCCCATGGGGTCACCCATCATGGAATTGTTTCAAATCAAGCACGTTTAACTGTGGAATTTCTAACGATGGGCTTCCGAAAAAGAAGATGCACCTTGTTGGTATGAGTAGTACATATCAAATCTTTTTAAACTTTTCTAGTCTGGGTATTACAATCACCCCCTGTTAGACTCGCGACGTCCTCGTCGCGCTTGATCCATTTGAGGATCCGTTGCCAGGCGTTGGGATTCTAGAGGTGGCTCCTACGGGTTCAAGAGGTGGCTCCCACCCTATGGTGTAGCACTTTGTCCCGCACAGCTGTTAGTTCCCGATTTCCAGCTGGCAACCGCGCTTTGATACCATTTGTAATGACCCGGGTCCTACCTAAAGTGCTACGCCAAAGGACGGGAGCCACCTCTAGAATCCCAACACCTGGCAGCAGATCTTCAGATGGATCAAGCGCGACGAAGACGTCGCGAGTCTAAACGGGGGGTGATTGTAATACCCCTAAACCATGAAAGTTTAAGAGATTTGGTAGGTACTACTCATACCAACAAGGTGCACCTTCTTTTTTGGAAGTCCATCGTTAGAAACTCCACAGTTAATCGTGCTTGGCTTGGAGTAATTCCATGATGGGTGACCCCCTGAGAAGTTTTCTCGAGGAGCGTGCGAGTGATGAGAAAGTATGTTGAAAAGACACATGTTGGTACAGTGGGGACAGTACGTCGTCGATCTAACGGTCAGGACCGCCCGTTAGGTAGGACCCGGGTCGTTACAAATGGTATCAGAGCGTGGTTGCTAGTTGGAAATCGGGAACTAAGTGCTATGCGGGACAAAGTGCTACGCCATGGGGTGGGAGCCACCTCTTGAACCCGTAGAAGCCACCTCTAGAATCCCAACGCCTAACAAGGGATCCTCAGATGGATCAAGCGCAACGAGGACGTCGCGAGTCTAACGAGGGGTGATTGCAATACCCAGATCAGGAAATGTTAAGGGATTTGATAGGTACTACTCATACTAACAAGGTGCACCTTCTTTTCCGGAAGTCCATCGTTAGAAACTCCACGGTTAAACGTGCTTGGCTTGGAGCAATTCCATGATGGGTGACTCCCTTGAAAGTTTTCTCGAGGAGCATGCGAGTGAGGACAAAATATGCTGAAAAGACTCATGTTGGTACCGTGGGGACAACACGTCGTCGATCTAACGGTCGGAACAGCCCGTTAAATGGGACCCGGGTCGTTACACTCTCTCTCTCCCTCTCTGATTGATGATCAGGTTTAAAGGAAACTTGGATTTTTCTTTTGCAGGCTAGGCTATGCAAGCATTTCTTTAATTCTTAGTTTCAGTCCTTCGTACTTATCTTCATGGCGAGTTTGCTAGAAACTGTTAAGACTTTATATCTAAGTGCAGCATATCGAACATGTCCAACTTGTATATTCCTATGATTCCAAATGGACCAGTTGAGTGTTCAAAAAGCTGAAAGTCCGATTCCACACAGCTCAGTCCAGCATACGAGATGAACATGTCGAGAATATCTTTAGTCGTAAACTCCAACAACGCCGTATTGAGGAATTGAGCGATTAAAAAGCCTAAAGTCCAGTCCCCCACATTTTTAGACAGGCAGTTGCTTTTGGATTTCAGCTACTTTTATCTCCACTGCAAATAGCCTGCAACACCCCATCCCCCAAAGCTCTCTCTGATGGGGACAGCCACTAGGAGCCCCATATTCATCTGACTCTCCACCGCCAACTCCACATATATCTTGTCATTTTTTCATCTATTCGTTGCATGCCCTGGGATATATACACAAATAAACACTGGCCCATTTTCCCAAATGTGGCTTGAAGATCAGACCAGCATTATTTTAAATCGGGATATGCTTGGTGTACATAATAGTTAAGCACTGGATTGTCAGTTCTCCAAAATACCAACCTGCCGTTTTCTACATCCCATAACACAGGCATTAAAGAACCAAGTTATGAATTTAAGTGGGAACCATTCAAGAAGAGTAGATCTTATGAGTATCAATCTTAGCAAAAGCATTTTAACGAAGCAGCAGATGGGTATTGAAAGCAGCTTCATATACATGGTAAACCAGGCATGGTCCCGGCCTGTCAACATACAAGCTGGAATGGGCGATGCCAGGCCTCACGCTTTTCAGCATGGTCCCGGCCTGTCAACATATAAGCTGGAATGGGCGATGCCAGGCCTCAAGCTTTTCAGCACCTGGTCAGCCCAGATGGCAGGCAAACGCAGGCCAAACCAGGGCATCCAAGGCCAGTTTCAATATAGCAAAAATGACCTGAAAAACTCACTGAAGCAAATACATAAATATTCTGATACTCGTCTGAAACGCTAACTTGTGGCTTCCATATATCATAAAGAGATGAAAATGAAGTTCAGATAGATCTATAAGCACATTCAATTGCACTGAATGTTTTAGCAAACTACTATCAAAACGAAAACTTTCACAAGCTAATCACTATGTGGAAAAAATAATTAAGTTACAAAGATATGAAATCTGTGTGTAATAAGTGAGAGTTACATGTAATATGAAGCACCAAAATTGATAAAAATTCGGAAAAAGTAATGGTGTGAGTAATGCTGACTATGAACAAAGGTTATGGAGTCTTGATAGGACATACTACAAGGATGATTCTTCTTTACTGTCAATGATCATTAATACTAAAGAATGCACACATGAGAGGTCAACCTATTCACACAAAATTTAGGAACAGCCAAAGCATCCACGTATAGAGAAAAAACTTGAATCTGCAGGTTTTGGCTCAGGCTCAAGTATTTTGCGAGGCAGATGCTTAAAGAATGCTTTCACGGCTCCATTAATCCCGTTTTCATTTTCCATTGCCTTTGCAAGTTCAACTGCATGCTCCTTGACCTGCATATTATCTCTTCAGTTTATATTCAATTCAAAGTATCCTCACCTATCTTTTATACGCAATAAACATGTTCTGTTGAGCTTAAAAATAATTAAAAGATTTTGGTGACTTTTGGCTTCAAGACATGTTTGGATATGTTACTTTTTCTATTCTTACTTCTTAGTAAAGAAAATTTAACTTAATATGAAAGTAACTCGCCTCACTGTTACTAACTTCATTTAATTCCAATATTAATCTATAAAAAAAAATAATTTAAACTTGTAAGTGAACTTTTTAATTCCAACCTTGATCTAAAAAAAAAAAAATAATAATAATAATAAATAAATGAACTTGTAAGTGAACTTTGAAAGTTTAGGTAAACCAACTCATTGTGCCCAGCTAACACATAAAAATACTTTTCCTATCCTTTCCCGTTATAACACAACATCCAATTTGGAAAACAAGGGAAAGAAAGATCTCTTGACACAAAAAAAAAAAAAAAAAGACAGGTTGCAGGAACTATAATTGAAATTTTCACTCAGTCTTCACGAAATACTCTAAAAGAACTAATGCAAGCACTTCCCGCATCGCTTTAGCAACTGCAACAAAAGAATGCAAAAAGAAAAAAATTGAAATATGATACCTTGGGATCCAGCATGAATCTAATTGCATCAACCAACTTCAGAAGCGAAAATTGATTGACTGGAATCGGTGGAGGACCTACACCTCTAGCATGGATTCTTTCTCCCCAAAATGGTTGGTCACCAAAAAAAGGGACAATAGTTGTTGGGCACTGTATTGCAATAAAAGGTTAAAATCAAGAAGTATACAAGATCAAAAACACATAAGATAGAAGATGCATCCTTACCGCAGCCTTAAGACCAGCGGCTGTTGTTCCAGCACCACCATGGTGCACCTGAAATCAAGAGAAATCATCTTTTATAGCTAAAAATACACTCCAGATTTCAACATTTGCATAAGACATTAAGGTTTTAATAGACAAATACAAGACCTAACCCCCGCCCCCACTCCCACCCCAAAAATGAAAAAAACACAAGGAAACAAAACCATAAGCTTCAGAGTTTCGCCACTTCTCATCCCAGAGTAAGGATGTGTGCTGGATATGTCAAAATGAAAAGACACTGGCAATGGCAGTAATAGAAGAACTTTGCAAGATAAAAGTATTTATACTTCCAGAAGCACAAAAGGTTCGATACAGATATTCTCCAACTACTCTTTGATAAATAACATGGATATATTGGAAATGGATCCTGGCGATTACAGTAGCTGATTGACTTAAAGTGATAAATACAATTGTCAGTAAGCAATCGAAATTGGCTAGTGTCATGCAGTCATATAAAACCAACCCACAAATGTTAATGCACCTACTCTTATACTTCAAATCATTGAGTTGGAACCCAGAAATCATCCAAAATTGACTGGACAGTTGTCCACAACAAATATACTAGGCAATGAGTGAAATTATAATCCGCATGATTTATGCGACATAAACTCCAATCAAAAGCAATATCCTTACGCAAAAGCAACATTCACCCAATACAGCATACCTTCGACACACAGCAGATGTTGGATCGGAAAAAAAAAGACAGAGAATATCTGAGGTAAGCAAAAGTCATTGTGAAAATGAAGTTTCATCTATGTTCATAAGATGATAAAATGCAAAGTGCAGGTACTCGTGTTTAAACTGTTCTTGTGTTCCTTTAGTAAAAATTGTTGGAACACGCTCTGGAAGGGTCATCTTCCCACCATTTCTTGACCCGAAGAAATTTCTCATTATATAATTTGCTTCTACCTGAGAAGCATTTCCATCATTACTTTCCCATTATTTAAACGGTGTCTCAAGTAATCGTGATGAGAACCATCACTTTGTAGATGTCAAATTCATATATTGCTTTGAAATCCGGGGCTGTGCCACAATAGCCGTGCATACATACTTCACTTCCCTTGTGTCACGATAGCACAAAAAAAATCATAAGAAAAAATGTATATTATGTGATGCAGTAGTAGATACACCATCTTTGAAATACTATAACCAATGCTGTTTGGCACAGGCAAGCAGAATTTTGGTGAAAACCAGATTTTTAATATGCAATTCCTTTATTTAAAAAACTCCAACACTGCAGATAATCTAATTGTATCGGTTGAGATTTTGGATTCATGCTCCCTTGGAATAAATGTTATTTAGGCCTTAAGCTGAAACTGCTCAAATAGTTGATCCCTTACATGATGTATTCAATTATACAAGTTCTCACTAAGTTTAGAACTCAGGCTAATTCATGTCTAAAGTGGAATTCAAAAAATGGAGTATTACATATCTGAGTTAATGACTCGTTCCACAAGAGAGCAAACAAATTCAGATGGGCACAAGGTCAACCTTTTAAAACCAATCATACTTCACTTTCCAATAGACCAGAAGCAACAACTGAAAATAAGAAGGCTCACCACAGCAGAGCATTGCAAGAAAAGCCAATCATGAGGGCAGTTATCCAGCAGATATACGAAGTCCTTTGGTTCTGCCACTGAGGAGAAGCTTTATCATAATAAATACAGTAACCTTTGATGGGCTTACAAAAAAATAAGTATTTACGACAAGAAAGCATATAAAAAAGTGGGAACAGATCAAAGAAGGAAAATAGAAACTTACAGTTGCCAAGTCCACCCCAGCCTTTGTTGATGATCCCCCTCTGTTTAGTTTTTTCTAAAGCTTGAACAATTATTTGTGTCATTTTCTCTGGGTCTTGAACGGGCTAAGATATAAGAATTAAGTTAAAGTTGGGGGTGATTACTGTGTTCTTGGAAACAGAAGTCAAGTCAGGGAAGCTAGAGAGAACGGATGCCATTCTAACACCTAATTAAAATAAATAACTTAAAATGATAAAATAAAGGGTGAAAACGCAAATTGTACACAAAAATGACAAACTGTAAGAAAAACACTATTTTAAGTGGAGCGAAAACCACACAAATTTCAGAAAAAAGATTAGGAACACAGACAATGATAAAAAGTGATGCATCACATGCACATACAACCTAATAGTAAACATCATTATTTTTAATCATTTTTTTTTTTTTAAATTTCGAAACAAATGTAGTGCAATCTTTGTTAATATATACTTCACCATATGTAGGCATACTGCAAAATAAATTAGGATACAAACTCTGGAGAGCAGTAAAGGAAACAGGAGAAAGGCTACTGTTAAGGTTTTTCTTTCTTTCTTTGGGGTTGACAGGATCAAATAAATATAAGAGAGCTTGAGAAACTTACGAGGCTGCCAAACCCAATATAGATAGGCTTTGGACCAGCATTAAGCCAGTTTTTAAGTGACTCGGGAGGTTCATAATTTGTTGCGAGATCAAGGAAGCAAAATCCAACCACATCAACCTTATTTCCCCAATCTGCCAAACAAGATATTGCTAGTGTTATCGGTAACCTTGTCAAAGTAGACATGTAATCCTGATTATGCCCGTGGAAAATGGAACGGAACTCACAAGCTGTAACACTTACAAATAATTTACTTTATGGTATAATAATAACATCCAGCTGTTTCACATGGCACAAGTACTCAAATCTTCTTAACAGATTATTCCGAGAAAAAGAACCGTCATTTTAACAAACTACCTTTTGGTTTAGGAACAAGATGAGGACTCCAAATGTATCCATGTGGAATATCTGACTCTGAAACTTGCTGACCACTCAAATATGAGACTGGGCGTAGCTTCAGTTTCTTTTTCCTAACATCATTTATCATGTCCCGTATTCCTAGCCAAATCAGTGAGTCAACAATCTGATACGATAGCTGCATGATTGATGCAAGAAATATGTCATGTATGGTAAAATGCGATTAATGAAACCCCAGCTTTATGGAAAGGGAAAAAGGTAACCTTCTTTCGATTTCAGGTTGGGGTTTCTTTGGGGGAGGGGGAAGCAAGGATGATCAGATAATGCAAAATCTTAAAATAACAGTATCATGAGGAAATACAAAAAGAAACGCTTAGCAAACTCACTCTATATCCAGATGATTGCTTTACACGGGACAACGGATGAGGAAATTCACTAGTTGGCCTGGCAGAAAAAAACTTTAACATGGAATCATGTGGTTTCACTATTTAACATGATAATAAGTTGAGTCACACAATGAAATTTTTTGCATATCTTTGCCAAACTAAAAAGAATCAAATACATCTTTCCAAGTCAAAAGATCCGGAGAAGACTTACGTCCATGGCATAGTGAAAAATATATGAATTGGCACTTTCAATGCCTCAGCAACATGTGTATGCCCTGCAAAGGTTCTACTCTAGGTTAGTAGCTAGATCCATTCTTTTGTATTGCAACAATAGATACAATTAAGGGATATGACTTTTGCATAACAACATTTATAAGATCTCGGATTAGACAATCTACAAACCATGATACACACAGAACAATCTTACTTGAACTGAAAAGATTAGTGAGTAAGGCATAAGGTGGAAGAGTTTATAGCTTGGAAATTGGGAAATGGCCATATATCATTCTGGAATGATCGACAGACTGGAAACTCTTCATTGGCTGTAGCACATCCACATCTGCAAGGCTCAACAGCACAGGTTTGTGAATTTTGGTAACAAGGAGAATGGGACATTGTCAAACTACAAAGGGTTCTGCCAGAGCATGAGGTATTAAAAATTAGAGAACAAAACAGGAGACAAAGGATCAGATATACAGGATATAATCTATTAATGGGAAGTTTCCCTGAAATCTTGCTGGGAGGAAATCAGAAATAAAAAGACCCATTCAACATCCTTTAAATTCCTGTGTAATATAGCCATAACAATGAATTTCAATTTTCTGCTGGAAATTATGGCATCACTGGTTCCCACTTGATGACACTGTGCAACAAGGATGTCAAATTTCCTTGGCATCAGGATACTTCTGCCGCTATATGTGCTATGGTTCCTATGGACCACAAGAAATGACAGAAAACTTAGGTTCATACCAATGCTACCAACAAGGATAATTTGGAGAATAGAAGACTTAATTAAGCTGCTTGTAAATGCTGGGTTGCAACTGAAAAGTAATTGGAAAGCGGATGAAAGCATTGCAAGTCAGTATGGAAAAAGATACCAATCCCGATTCCAAAGATAATCCGTTGGCACAAACCCCCTTAAGGAACATATAAGCTAAACAGAGATGATGCTACAAGTTATCACTAGGCCAAGCAGTAGGAGGTGGGATATTGAGAAGTCATGATGCTCAGCAGATTTTTGCTTTCCATGTATCATGCAGTAGCTGCAATAGCTTCAAGACTGAGGTAAAGAATCTATACGGAGGCCTCACTATACGTAAGATAAGCACCTAACATTAGAGGTGGAAGTGGACTCATTAAGCTTACCTAAAATTATAAAGACTAAGCAGAAGGGCCATTGGGAAGCAGTATATTTACTTGATAGCAGTAGAATAATGCTTCTGGAAATTAGGGGAAACAATAAGTCTCAAGAGAAGCCAAACAAAGCTGCAAATATGTGTGCAAACAGGGGGCTCTAGATTATAGAAAACACTGTGGTATAAATCTACGAAATAGACGGTGGGTAGTGGAAAAGGTATGCAACCTGACACACTGGGCATACCCTACGTATGTATATCAAAATAGAGGGCACAGGTCAATGTATCCCTAAGGTACCGGGCAAGAAATTGATATGGAGATCATTATGATATATATTCAGATCAACCACATGAATGTATATCATGAATTTGTCTCAGTTTGATATAAGCATGCCTAAGGAAGTGAGAAGATTGTTACTCAGATTAGCAGAAAGTCTAGGGTACATATCCACTACACATCAACTTACAGAATTCTATTCAACATATCCTCCACTTCAGCTGCAAATTCTTCCATAGCTAGTGCAGAAGTTTTAAGTAAAAAGGAAAATCAACCACACGAAGATTCAAGATGAGAGAGAGCGATTCTAACCATATGCTGGGGGATTAGCAATAATTGCATCAGCTTTGAAAGGAATCCCAGAATCAATGTCCGGCTCTTTGCATGCTGGAAGTAGAGAATTTATTATTTCCTTCATTTGATTTCTTTGTATAGGTATTTCTGAAGGGCCTGAAGGCAAAAACCCCTTATTTTTAACCATGTCTGCAGAAAAGAGGATTAAAGTCGTTAGCCAATTGATTCATTCATTTGAAAGGGAAAAAAACATTAGCCAGTAGATAAACAACCAAATTTGGCAACTATATCAAAATATAACACCACTACAAACAAATAGCTGGTGCCTATGACCACGAAATTGAAACATGATACACAAAATGCACACATCATGTACATTTGAAGGATAGTCATAGAAACATCAGGAATTGTCACGAGGCATTGAAAGCATATTCTGAATCAAGTTACATCCAACAGATTATACAGCAAGTTTCATACATCTAATCTAAGCCTTACGTCTAGACTACAAGCATCAAATTTCAAACAATAAAATCCAGCAGGAATAACAAATTTTAATAATGAGAGATGCTTGTGATGATACGGTCAGTTGCAAGACAAATACAAACATCAAATACATACATTCGGCAAGAACTTTTGGATCACCGCCAAGAGGATAGAATTCCAACCCAGCAGTCAAGACAAACTCTTTGAAATTTGAATGAGTTGCCAGTCTAACACGATGCCCATAATCCTGCAGCCAACCATCCTCATCAACAACTTTATATAGAACCCAAAGCAGAATTTTAGGCAAAAAATTGAGTTAAATGTTACAGAAATTCTCAAGATTTATTCGGATTTAACATTTCAAACCAAATCCCGTGGAACAAATAAGCTATTATAAGACAAGTTCCAGCTGAATACAACAAGAATTTGTTCTCGGATTTCAATCCAATAAAGAAAAATTATCTTGATAACTCCAGCTGGAACACAACAAGAATTTGTTCTCAGATTTCAAAATCGTACGATAAAGAAAAACTATCTTGACAACTCCCATGCCAGAGAAATTTATACCAGTGAAGTCTATATAAACACTTCGACAAATATCCATTCTTTGTCCACTAGAATCTGAATAAATTTATTCAGTTACTGCTAAGTGCTAATCACCTTGGAAATGTTATGCTAAGCAGACCAAGAAAATAAGAGATTTACAACATGTAAAAGTTTGACCAGCAGACTTACAAAAGGTCATTAAAAAATACAGAGGAACAAAGTCTACTGGATCTTTTATAGCAAAAAAAATCCTAACATTTGTTCTTTACTATGGTATCAACTGGAAGGGACTTTCATGGCAGGGAAAAAACCAACAATCTAAAGTGGTTATGGACTCAAAAACAACACAACAGTTGCAGTCAAGTCAACATTAGCTTATTTTCATGGCAGACTGGCAAGAACATTTTGAGAGAGGTGTGCTGATTTGCATCCATCCTGAGCACTGGAAGCGGCATCATATGGTTACTAATGGAGATCTAGCACACGTGTGAGACCCCTAATCCTAATTAAAAGTTTTGTCAGGTTCATTAACTTTAAAATACAATTTTAGATTCAGGCGGTTAAAAGTACCTCATTTGTCAAAGTTTTCGAAAGCTATTGGAACAAAATGCTAGGCTATAAATCTGAATGATAGCTTTCAATGTAAAAGTATTCTCTTCCTTTCCATTTTCTTTCACCTTTCTAATTTAACAGGAAGGAGCTTTAAAGACTGAAGGTTTGTTCAAGGATTATTGCTAGTAAAATCAATACAGGCTCGTAAATTGAAATAAAGTACCTGTAGTCGTTTACCAATTGCAACAAATGGTTGTACATCCCCGCGAGTTCCAACAATGAGCATTACAATTTGCATTGGAGGAATATACTGAAGCTCTGTTGCATCAAGAGGTTCTTCATCAAGTTCACTATATACATTATCATGACCAGTTCCAACAGGTTGAGGTCCAACGTCTTCCGGAACTTCAAATTCTACAGTACCATCATGCTTGACAGTAGCTATTCTCTTCAACAATTTGAGCTGCAGTGTTTTAAATATTTAACAAAATCCCAGGCATGTAGGTACAATGAAAGATTAGCAGTCTAAAAGTAGTCTGTAATGAGACATTTCGATAAAATGGATCAGACTGACGAAACTAAATTAGATAGTATATCCATAATCGATACAAGAATAGTTAACACATTTTTAAAAGGTGATTTCACACTAAAGTATGAAATTGTGTAACGTAAAATAAACGGAGGCTGATTCTTTGTTATTTTTGTAAGCATTGGCCATATTAATGTTCAGATGAAAAGAAAGCATTTAAAAAAACACAAAAACAAAAACAAAATCACATCTTGCCTAGTACATGCATAACTGAAGTTTTGCCTACAGATACAGGAAATGGAACGCAAGCCATCTAGTGTAACCTAATGTCATGCCAAGCAAAGGTTTCTATAGATAATGCCATGCTCCATGAGAAAAGAATTTAAACTGCAGAATTATTTTTCCAGAAACTAAAGGTAATAGGTGCAACTAGATTAACAATGGGACTACGTCCGTATCTTTTTACTTTAGTATGAATTAACTTACTAACTTATCCTAAATTAGGGAACTTGGTAAACATTTTTTTGGTAATGATATGACTTCTATAAATGAGACTAATGGGGGAAAAAACTGTGTCAGAAGACGTACTTCAAGACTCGAGGCTTTATATTAAGTAGAATTAAGACCTAATAGAAGGTATATTCTTTCATAATAGTGGGGAAACAGGAGACAATAGAGTCGAGATACAGGACCGTGTCCCCCAATAAAGCAATTTCTTTATCTGCTAGGTTCAACTATTAATAAGGAATGAAAAATCAAAGCGGGTGAATGCATATAATTAAAGTGGGTAGCTGGGAATGGTTAACCGATGCAGTGATCTATAATGTACCGACATAGACACGTGTGTCAGACAAACAACACGCCAACACGTGATTTTTCAAAAAAATACAAACACGACACGTTGCCAATAAGTTGATTAAATTTTTTAAAATTATTTATTTATATAGCCCTTGTTTTGTAGGAATTAAAATTTAGATTTTAATATAAGTCAACAAGTAATTTTAACTATACATTTATGGGACCTACATCTTTCCAGCCACACATTTTATCTACTTTTATTAAAATCTACGAAAATTTTGATTTTAATCCCTACCAAACAGGAGCATAGTATGAATTTAATTTTATACTTGCTATAAAATTTTCTTTTTGAAATCTTTTGAATATGAGATAAAAATATATATTATTTTCATAAAGAAAGAAAAATGATCATGATAAAGTGTCCAAAGAATACCAATATCCGATACACAACACACCACCTTAGTTGAAGTGTCCATGCAACACAAATGATGATTAATGGAATTTGAAGATAAAGATACAAAACAGCTATTGGATATGTACATGAGTCGTCATATTATAGAATAGATGGATTGTTCTTTTGTAATAGTGGGGGAATGAGGAGATAACAGAGTTAAGATACAGGTTGTGCTTCCCCCATAAAGAAATTCCCTGCTTTGCTAGGTTCAACTACTAATAAGGATTGAAAAGTCCAAGAGGGTCAAATGCATGCAATTAAAGTGGGTGATGGAAATGGTTAACTGATATTGTGATCATATGGAGTTTGAAGATAAAGATACAATACAGCTATTGGATACTTTATGAGTGGTCATACAACAAATGGATGAAATATGCTACACAAAAATTAGTTTGGTGGTGGGAGCAAGTGAGACTAAAATTAAGGGAAGGCCCAAGCGGGCGGTTAAGGTATGTCTCTGATAGACCCAGTGAAGCTATTCATAAAAGCTCCTACTGAAACAAGTTAGTCAAGGTAACATATCAAAATCAACAAGGTATTTTATTTCATTCTTCCATAACAGAAGACTCCGGATCAAACATTACAGGGAAAATGATCCGCAAAGAAAATTTCATAAATATGGAGAATAAGCTTAACGTGTTGTTGTTTTCAGGATATAGTAAGATATCACAAAGAGATTATCAAAGAGAATTGCAGCAACCAATACCAAAAGCAATGACAGCACCGTGGTGAAAATTAAAAGACTAAGGCGCCGTTTGGAATTGTTCTGATTGTCAAATAATTACAGCTATTTTAGACATTTACTTTAGAAAAATGATTATAGAAGAATCTGCACCATCTACTAGTAGATTTTGAGAAATGGCAAAAGGGTAGCTTTTCAGTTTTTAGCTTATCAAATTATCTGTCACTAAGAAGACCAATTTTAACCCTCATGAATAGAATCAATTCCTTTCTTGTTCTAAGTTTGTTAATATTCTACATGTATTAGTATTCCACAATAATAAAGCTTCCTCCTTCATTCACGTTAAAAACTTTCTTCCAGTTTCCTTTCCTTGGCCATTGATGGATTAAAATTCAAGGTACAATTTAATAAATGTTATTTTGTTGAATTTTATTAATTTTGATATTTAATAGATATTATTTTCTCCTTTGAAAATAACTATGGTGATATTATCGTAGATAAATATTTAATAATATTAAATGTTCTACAATATTATCGAGGATAATAATACATAAACACATAATTATAAACAACTCTGAAACAAAAGTTCATTAGATACTTAAATGATTCTTCCCAAAGTAGACTGATTCTTCCCGTAATAGCTTCCTTCTTCATCATAGCTAAACTTATTTTTTAAAATCTACAGAAATACCAAATCAAGCCTAAAGAGAACATATGTGAGAAACTTTACCTTCTGCTGGACAGTGATTTTTTCATCATAAATTTGTGCAGCGTCTTCAGCAAGTACAACATTATGTCTCTGAATCTCAGTTCTTGATCGTTCCAACTTCACTTCACTTGGAACTGGTTCTAATATATCAGAACGCATGATTGCTGGAGGCGTTGTATTCACTCTAGAAAAACTCCCTCCTCCACTCCCTAACATATGAAATAAACCAAATAATAAACCACGTCCATTCCAAATCAAGAAATTCAATTCAAAATAACTAAAAACAATTCCAAAAACTTCACATAATTACTCCACCAGTAAACCACTAACAAATTTCCAAACATAAAAAACATAAAAATTCAATATCTCCTTCTCTTGTAAACTCCATTTACTAACACTAATAAATTTCACGATTTCAAATTTTCCAAGAAATTTATACTGTGAAATCAAGAGAAGCAAATCATACAACTACAGCCACCCAAATCAATCAGTTCCATTTAAATTAACTGAAAACACTTACAATTTCACATAATCATTAGACAGTGTTACTCCATCCTAAACAATTACCAAATTCTCATAGATAAAATCATCAAAATTCAAAATTGTCTTCTCTTGTAGCTCCAATTAGTAACACTACCACTCAAAAATTTCAAATTTTCAGAAATTGAAGGTATCATCCGTACCTGAAAACTTTCTGCCTACATTGGAAATTGGAACAGCATCAGCATCACCACCACCACCACCACAATTATCATCAACGTTACTAGACTTCAACTCCTGACTATCCAAAGACGAGCTAGCTTCATCAGCCTTCATCGGTGGCTCCACCGTCGCCGGAGAACTCTTCCGTTTATCCATCAAGTTCTACAGCAACTTCCAGAACTCAATTATTTTTGCATATATATACAGTATTGAATACATACAGGTAGAGAGAGGAAGTAAACGGTTACCACGTTCTAGAGAGTGGGTGAAGGAAAACGTAATGGGATTTTTAGCAGAAGATCTTAGTCGACGCCGATGGGCCCGGTCCGTGTAATATTCGTTAGGGGTACTTTGGTAATTCACTCGAGCAACCCACTGTGCAGGATTTTCTTGTGGCGAAACAAAACAAAGTAAAGATTTCCCGGAAAAACATTTTGACGAATTTTATGCAAAGACATACTAATATTTAATATTTTTCTAATTTTCGACATCCACAAAATAGTAAAATCAATAAGAATTAGGAAATTCAATTAATAACAATTTGCAGTATGATCAACCAAAGTTTTTTCTCCTTTAATACAAATAGTTTCAAGATAATTGTATGCATATTTAGAGCATGTTTGATTCTCATTAATTTGGAAAAAATGAGTTTTGAATAGTATTTTTAAAAGAATGCGTAGTTAAAAAGTATAAAAAAGAATTTGATATACGTATAAAATATTTTATTGTGTGGTTGAAAATCGTAAAATAAATTAATAGTTGTCAAATAGGCAAATACTATATATATATATTACTTATATCTTTCTATATATAAAAAGTGGCTATGAAACAGAATTTCTTGTTTTAACGGAAAAACTAACGGAATTTCTTGTTTTAATGAAAAACCTATAACTTTAGAGTCCAATTTGAATTTATTTAAAACCTTAGGGACTAAAACTTAAAATTTAACCCTAATCCTTAAATGAAAAAACTAACGGAATTTCTTGTTTTAATGGAAAACCTATAACTTTAAGGTCCAACTTGAATTTATTTAAAACCTTAGGGACTAAAACTTAAAATTTAACCCTAATCCTTAAATTGCAGCCAAGGACCTTAACATATCAAATTTACACAAGAATTCCCCGCCTCCTCAACTCCCAAAAACCGAAAAAAAAACTTTTAATCTTCCATGACTGAAAAATCTAATGTTGTCAAACCCGGCCCGGCCGGTTCGACTGAAAAAATCGGGAACGGGGCCCAAAATCAGGCCAAATCATGTCCGATTTTTTTATTATTTTCAAAACCGGTTAAAACCCGTCAAACCGGTCCCGATTTTCAATTTTTTTTTTTTGGTTTAAAAATTTTTAACTTCATAAATGGGCTTCAAATTTTATTTAGAATTCTAAGGCCCATGGAGAAGTAATGGATGTCATGCTCATTTTATAGATGCACTTCTCTCCAAAGGTTTCATAAACTTCCAATGTGGGATTGTGTCTTTTATACATGCTCTTAACTCTAATAGTTTTATAAACTTCCAATGTGGATAGTGATATATAACCAAAAAATGTTAAAATATACATCAAAATCATTTTCAAATGTATGTTTGGCTAATTTGATTTTTAATAACAACTATTAAATTGTAATATTCACATTCATTCTTTCATTTATTTAATTTTCAAATTTAACTTAAATTACACTTGATTATTAATATATTAATGTTAGCTATCATTTTCTATAAGTTTAAATTATTTTAATTTAATAAAGTAAACTATTTTAACATATTGATTTTTAATTTTTAGTATTGAGATTAATTGTAGGATAATGAATCTAATTAGTAAAAATATATTTACTTTGAATTATTAATATGAAAATTTTAAAAAATATATATTATTTTTTTATTTTTTTATGTATTTATTGCATCCAATTCAACTCTGATTGAACTTTTTGACCCTTGACCCTTCACATTTTCCAGGTTGATGACCGGGTCAGTTTTCAAAACACTGGAAAAACCTTAATGGAGAAACTCTTCCCCCCTTTTCATGGCCGACGCCCCCAAGAAACCGTAGTGGCCGGGGGTTGGGGGCGGCTGTGCTTGCCCATCATCTTAGTTGGATTAATCATGGGCGCAATAATCATCTTTTTCTCTCACACAAGCAATATATGGAGACATTCAATTTAATCCATTCAAATCCAGCAATCAATTCATGAGAAATACTGGACTTACAGGCTACTGTTTCACAGAAGCCTTACAGAAAATAAAAAGGAGTAAAGACTTAAGTCATGCAAAAAGTTTAAGTCTCCGTTTGTTTCTCATTATAAACCCATAAAAATGAAAAATATGACCGTTATCCATCACATTAATCTATCAATTTTGAATTTCTATCTCTTGTGTGGGGTCTAATAACGGCTATATTTTTCATTCTCATTCTACATTAATGAGAATCAAGTGGAGTCTAAGTAAACTCAACTTCTTACTCATTAACATACCTTAAGTTTTCTGTTTGTGATTTTGGGTTGGAAATGACAGAAAGAAACATTTTATTTAATTATTTATCAATTACATAAACATTACATCATTAATTATTTAATTAACCAAAAAAATTACATCTTTATTAATAACAAATTAATTCTTAAACAAAACTATTAAATATAAACTAAGCAAACGTGCATTGCACGTTGCTTACACCTAGTATATAAAAAGTGGCTATTTAACAGAATTTGTTGGTTTAACGGAAAAACTAACGGAATTTCTTGATTTAATGGAAAAACTAACAGAATTTCTTGTTTTAACGGAATATCTTTTTTCACCCCCTCTTACTTTCAAAATTATAATTAAATAATAATAATAATAAATTAGTTTTTGATAATTCCTTCGAACTAAAATATCTTGGAGCTAACTTATCTGAATCGACTTTTTCTCGAATTTGATTTATGTATCTAATTACGATTTATCCAACGAGACCAATATTCATATATTCACGATAACTCCATAAATATCTAAATATTTGACACAAATAAAATTTAATTTGATAAATGTATCATTTAGTCCCTAACTTTCAAAATATTAAAATATAGTATATAAAAATTGAATTATATTTTATGAAAATTTTCGGGATATTACATTCTCACCCCCTTAAAATATTTTCGTTCTCGAAAATTTACCCGTTACTTATCAATACTAAGTCTAACACATGATATACATATATTATCGTAATACATATCATAATTTAACGATAAAATGAATTGCATTATTACTTAAAAAAGAGTAAAGACTTAAGTCATGCAAAAAGTTTAAGCCTCCGTTTGTTTCTCATTAAAAACCCATAAAAATGAAAAATATGACCGTTATCCATCACATCAATCTATCAATTTTGAATTTTTATCTCTTGTGTGGGGTCTAATAACGGCTATATTTTTCATTCTCATTCTACATTAATGAGAATCAAGTGGAGTCTAAGTAAACTCAACTTCTTACTCATTAACATACCTTAAGTTTTCTGTTTGTGATTTTGGGTTGGAAATGACAGAAAGAAACATTTTATTTAATTATTTATCAATTACATAAACATTACATCATTAATTATTTAATTAACCAAAAAAATTACATCTTTATTAATAACAAATTAATTTTTAAACAAAATTATTAAATATAAACTAAGCAAACGTGCATTGCACGTTGCTTGCACACTAGTATAGTTATATATATATTTATATTATATATATATACTATATATATATATATATATATATATATATATATATATATGCTGGTGATAAAAATTAATAATAATATTAATTTTAAACAAATATTTCTTAATTTAAGGAAATATTTAAATTTATAGTAATATTTTCATGTGTTATATACATGCAGGGGCGACCCAGCACCTGGCCAGCCGCTTGTACTGGGTTCATCGAAAGCTTCAGGCCGTCCGCCGGCGTCGGGATTGGGAGCTGGGAAGAAGGAAGAACTAGAGAAGGCGTTGTGAACGGGGAGCTGGACTGGAACATGTTACAGTAGTCTGGAAAATTTGTTGGGCCTCATTAAAAAAAAGGCCCAATTAATGAGCCAGGCCCTTGAATTCTATTACCCAAATTTGCCCAATAGCTGCAAAACCAATTAGGGAAATTATAGAAAATCAGGGGTTTAAAGATTGACTTTTAAAAATCAAGTCTACAATTTCTTTTTTCAAAAATCAGGTATTTTATTTTAAATATTAAAGCCTTAATCTATCAAAACCATAACCTAATTCATTTCTCTTCCCTCCTTCCCACCCACCCAATCTATTCCACTCCCCAATCCACCGCCCGCTGCCACCTCATTTCTCCCTCCCCCTCCCACTCCCACTGCAGCAGCGACGCTGCTGCAGTTCTCGCGGCAATCCACCGCCCGTCACCTCCATCAACTTTTCCTTTCTCCCTTCCCCTCCCACTGCCCTTCGCATGGAGAAGCTACGCTCAACAACGATGAAGTCGCTGCGTGCGGCTTTGCACAGATCGGTGGTGGTGGTTCTTCGTGCCTAATTGACAGTGATGGTGGTTGCGGGTGTGTGCACTGTCGCCACCAGCTGTAATGAAGAGGAGATCGGAGCGTCTGACGATTAGGTGCCATAGGCTTTTGTCTCCGCTGTGCAGTGCCTTTTCTCTCTCTGTGTGTTTCTTGAAACAGGTCGGAGTGCTTTAAGCTCAGTTCGGGACCTCGGGTGGTGGTGATTTTGTAGTTTTGGATGGTGTTGCTGTGAATGGCAGCATCGGCGTTGCTGCTAGCAGTTGGCGTCTCTGTGTGTGTGTGAAGTTGTGGTGGTTGTTGGTTGCGACTGTGGTTCAGATCTGGTTGGTGGTGGTGTTTTGTACGGTGGTGGTGGTTGTTGAGAGTGTGCACTGTGGGTCTCTGTGTGTGTTGTGGGTATGTGTGCAGTGAACGATAGCCGGTGGAGTGGAGTTGTGGTTACGGGTGTGTGATGTGGGTCTGTGTGTGTGTTGTGGGTGGCGACGGTGGTGGTTATGGCAATGACGACGGGATGAAGATTGTTTGTAATTTTGGTTTTGTGACTAAAAATATGATATGTGACCTTAAAATTAGGTAATTTGTGACCAATCATTTTTTTATCTGTGATCTAGAAATTATATAATCTGTGACCGTAAAAAATATGTGACCAATTAATTTGGAAATATGTGACCTATAAATTTTGATCTGTGACCAACGAATTAATTGTGACCTATAGAATTTTTGAACTGTGACCACCGAAATTTGAACTGTGACCGTCGGAATAATTGTCGGAATCGGAGCAGTTTCCAGAACGACCGTCGGAGAAGAGTGGTGGTCGGAACGGTCGTCGGAATAGTCCCTGGAACGGTAGAGGGTGGTGGAGGTGGAGGTGGAGGTGGGGTGAGTTAATTATATTATTTAATAATTAATTAATAAAAATATTTTTAATTAGTAAATAAATACTTGAATTTTGCATTTTGAAACTTGACACCTGAAAAATGAATTGTGTCAAAGTTAACACCTGACTTTTGAATTCTTCCCAACCAATTAACCAATTATCCCAAATCCAATTAATCGGTTGAGTCGTTGAGAGAGGGAGTAGGGAGACTGGAGAGCCGATAGGAGACGACGAGGAACGGATGAGGGCAAAATTATTTTGGGCTTTGCTTTGAATTTTTTACGCCGCCAACTGGACTGTGGTGCTGCGGCTGCGCAATAGTTGGAGCCTGAAGGCTGGAATTCCGGCTCCGGCTTCGTCTCTGCTTCTGCAGTTCTAAACTTCAAGTTCGTTCTGCCTTGCTGAGGTATTTGTTTGATTTGCCTATTTCCTTGCTATTTGCTATTGTTGGTGCCTAGTGCTATTTGCTATTTCAGAATTTATGGATTTTTGGGTGCATACAGTGCACTGACCACTGTATTTCCGTTTTTATTCTTTTTTTTTTCAGTTTTTGTTAAGTTGTGAATTATAACTTATGAGAAATGAGAAATTATGTTATATTGTTGTTTTGAATTGTGTAATGTGAATTGTGAATTTAGGGTTTTAGGAAATTATGATTTAGGGATAAGTGAAAAAATTAATGGTGAAGTCGTGAAGATGTTTGGGTTTGGCTCAATTAAACCATGTCCACGTGTACATTGTTTTCGACTATTACGATAGTTGATTGTTGACGGTTAACGGTCAACGCTCTAGCTGAACCAAATTCTCGGATTCGTCCCTGTATACATGTCACATTTTTTGTTGTTAGTTTTCCACACGCCACAAAAAGGAGATTAAGCGATCTATATGAAATTTCTCTAAAATTGCAATCACAATCTGTAGTTTAAAACTCTTTGGCAACTTCTAGATGCACATGACAACCCTCATAATATTCACCTTTATATATTTTTTCCCTTATTCACACATTGACAACAACAAATTCTCCTATTAATTGTTCTGACTGAAAACATAATTTTTATTATTTATCAATAATAAATGGTGTATAGAATTTGTTATACAAATATACAACAATAACAATAATAGACTTTCTTTCCAATAAATTTGGAGTCAATATGAGTTATGCTCTATGAATTTTTTTCTTCGCCGCTCCTTGATTTATTGCTATATGTGCTGGAATTTGATGAAGGTGATTGCATCTATTATTTTTAGCTCCTTCCGCCCTTATTATTTCATATTCGCGTCTATTATTTTTCAGCAGTTAGGACATTTGATCGATGTAATTTAAAATAAGTTGTCAAATAGGTTTGGTTTCTTTGGAACTGAGATGCATGAATGATATTGATGTTGGATTTTGTTTTGAATGAAAAAATTAAATTAAGAGAGATTTTTTCCCCAGTTTTACTCTTTAATCTGTATTTCAGAAATTAATGATTTTAAATGCTCTTCTTCATGCCTTAAGCTTTTGTTGCATTAGTATTCAAAACAACTAGATCCAATCGCGTCACACATATTGCTAAATTATAAACCAAAGCACGTAAATAATTTTTCTTATATTATTTTTATGCTATGTTGCAATTGAACGATTAGATAGTACTTGATATTGTAAAGAAGAAAAAGTAAACTTAAATCTTATTTACTATAATTTTAGTATCATTTAATATATATTGAGTACCTAACACACGTTTATCTATGAATAAAATTATACGACAAGTCACCCATTTGGGGGTGGCCGAGTTGGTAGAGCAGGAAAACACAGAGATCGAAGGTCACGAATTCGAATTTCCTGCCAACACTTCCTCGGTCGAGTCCATCGCATCAGGCTTGCCTAGTGCGGTTTATCTCTTATGTGTGATTTGTAGGTTACTGCACATGGAGCGAGGTTTACCTCAGTATGCACTAACGGATAGCGGTTGCGGGTTATACGTCAAAATAAAATAAAATTATACGGTAGGCCAATTTTTCAAAGTTTATAATTGCATTTTAGATCACTAATGTAAGAGTGCTTTTCCACGATTGACTGGGAGTTGAATATTATACGATTTTCTCAGGGTTTAATAGCACAAAACGTCCATACATTTAGCATATAGTGTGCAAAATGTCCCTACGTTTCAAATTTTTGTATTTCTCCTATTTCAACGTTTCATTGTGAAAAACGTCATTTTCACATATTTTTAACGTAAAATTATTAATATACCCTCATATATAAATAAAATAAAACAAATATAAAGAATAAATTGCAATCTTACTCCTAAACTTTTTAAAAATGCAAATGAGTTCAAAATTTAAGAAAATATTAAAAATAAGAATGATTTTCTGCCTATAAACAGTCCAAAATGCATCCAAATTTCGGCAACCTACAGCAGCCAAAGCCACTAGACTTGGACACTGGTCAACAACCCTCAACTTTCCCTTCAATTAGCAACCAACACCTTCCAATTCCATAAACTATACAACTCGGGATCACTGCCCAAAGTTCGATGCCTGCGAATCTGAAAATCGTCGGAAAATCCACCTTCGGCCACCCTTATGATCGGAACTGTACACTGGTTGATTGCCCATCACCACACGACCCCATCCATGTCAAAAATTCACCCCAAACATCATCACAGAATTTCGAATTTATCCCAGAAGTTACGCCAGTCGCGCAGTCCATACAGCAAGTCTGAAAATCCTAAATTTTGATTCTGTCCGGTTGACCCATGGTCGCGGACCACCTAGGTTGCCTTCTCCTCCACATGGCGCACCTAGCTCAACCATGAGTCTTCCTCAATTTCGTCCAGAACGGATTGATGGATCTTGATAAAATCATATCATCATTTATTTTTCTTCTCCAATTTCTTTTGACATATGGCTAAAGATGAGATTTTTGGGTGTTCTAAGAGATGTGTTTTGGTTAAGAATGAGAAAAGATTTCTTGTGGTGGCAGTGGAGGTGGTTGGGGAGAGAGAGAGAAAGAGAGAGAGAGATTTTATTTTTATTTTGGTTATTTTTAATATTTTAATAATTTATTTGGACTCATTTGCATTTTTAAAAAGTTTAGGAGTAAGATTGCAATTTATTCTTTATTTTTCTTTTTTGATTTATTTATATATGAGAGTATATTGGTCATTTTAGGTGAAAATGATGTTTTTCACAATGAAACGTTGAAATAGAAGTGAAAATGCAAAAAAATTGAAACGTATGGACATTTTGCACCCTACATACCAAACGTAAGGATATTTTGTGCTATTAAGCAATTTTTCCAACATTAACCATTATGGAAATTTCCTGTGGGGATGCGGAAAGAACTTTTCAGTACACCCAACATGTAGCATTTTTAAAACCTATTATTTTCTTTCTAATTTTGAATACATTATAATACCACAAAGCAAAGATTTTGAGTAAAAGTCCTGGTCGATCATAAACTTAATATCTTGAACAAAAACTTTAAAATGCCGACTATGGTGCTTGGGCGCCCTCTTCGTGGCCCTTGGGCACCACTTGTTCTGACAAAATTCGATTTGTGCCTTGATTCTTGTATTCTATTTCATCAAAAATGCTTAATGAACTTCTATATATAATCCACGTGGTTTAAACTCTTCAAAGGCTTGAGTAACATACCAAAATATTGTATAGCATTGAGAGCACGTCAAAGTGAGATAATCTAGGTTTATAGAGAGAGAAACTCAAATATTTTTAGATAGGTTGAGAGTTTTTTGATATCATTTTGTACTTCTTTGCCATTGATCATAGTGAATTCTAGGGCTGTCAGTTCGGTTTGGTTCTGCTCAGTTCCAAAATTTTCGGGTATTTAATAAATGGAACCGTCGGATCCAAATATGATTATGGAATCATTCGGGTTCGGTTCGGTTCCATAATTAATTTTTTTAACATTTACAGCAATACTAAATAAATATAACTAATGATATTTCATTCATAACTTTTACAAATTAACGTAGTCCAATTCAAAAATATATAAATAACTAGCTATCGAATAACATTAATTCAATGGATACAAATACCAAAAAGTAGATATTAATATTAAAATGTCGGTGATCCATATTAATAAGTTATTTATTTCAAGCAGCCTGCCTACATAAAGAAAATGAAATATAAATTAAAAGTAGCATGTCTGCATAAAAATAAAAATAAAAAATTGTTTAGTTTCGATTCTTATTCAATTCTTCGGTTCTTGGTCTAGACCCAACACCCGACCCAAACCCATTGGTTCTCAATTCGGATACCCGTTCGGGTATTTAACTTATGAAGAATCGTTTGGTTCGGGTTCGGTTCGATTCAGGACTTTTGGACTGCCCTAGTGAATTCTCCGCTACTGCCCATGATTTTCTTGGATTTGGGTTTCCACCTAAATCTTTTGTTCTTGCGTGATTCTTTTTATTTTGTCATATTTTGTTGACTTTACTATTCATATCAAGTGGTATAAATTTAATCACCAGATTATTGCAAATTGACTTGTTTTATGACAAAAGAACTTGGTTGGTCCCTAAATTCTATACCATGCACACAGGAGTATCAGATTACAACAATAATAACTCGACAAAAACTAACACTAATTATATATTTAAAATGATCAATTAACATTCAAAGAAGTTCAATAAAAATTATTCTGTCAATAGCACATAACTCAAAATTAATTCTAGAATTATTCAAAAAAAAAAAAAAAAAAACCATGAATTATTTTTTCCAATATTCTAGGTTTTGCTTTTGAGTTCTCATATTTACTAGAGGTAGATGATTAAATGAGGGAAAAAAAAAAAAAAAAAAAAAGCTTTAATATCATCAATTTTGTTATTATAGTCATATCTAATACTGCGTGTCAAATTTATATTTCATTTTTACAATTAATCGATTTGTAAATGATTAAATACACCAACGGTCAGTACTAAACTTTGTGAAATTTTATCTCGGTTGCTAAATTTTCTACTGAAACTATGAATTTCTTTTGTTCATCTAAAAATAAAATTTCCATGCGAGGATGACACCGAATTTCTCACATAAATTTGCCACTTCATATATCAATCAAGTCACTCCATACAACTTGGTGATCTTGCCAAACCCAAAACGCAATGATACAGACGTATTGATAAATCTGATTTGGACACAAATCATCATCTCTCACATTATTGTTCTAATTTAGCCAACTAATAGACTTCTGGACAATTAATTTACTGAACCCCCAACTCCAAGAAACATAACTTATCCTTCAACAATATTAGAAAATATTTCTGGCAAAATAAAACAAATAACAGGATTCACCAAGAGGACGTTGCTACTGATGGTGCAGATGTTGGTGGCTAGAGTACTGTTTCGACCATGGTTTCATTGTAGAAAGGATCGGTTTCAAAACGAAGATAGCAACTAGGCCTAAGGATCCTAACTCCTCTTGCCCCGCGACAACAGTGTCAAATCTCTAAGGCAGACTGTGATAAGCAATCACCACAATCCTGTGGGGTAATATCAGGTGTGCACTGCAGAAAAGCATAAATTGTCCGATAATCCGGGTTAGCTCGACTGGCAGCAGCAAATTTCTTGGGTGATCTATTATAAGCGGACTGATTATGAAGACTATCCAATAATATGTACAACTCGTGGTAAAACTTGTCTTCATCCGGAACATTTTCCTTACTATAACCCCAGTCGAATGGAGAGTACGCAACCTTTCCAAAGATATCCTCGTCGGAGTATTGTACCATGCAAAATTCGTGCCATATAATTGCTTGTTTTTTATAAGGGCACTTCTTTAAGATTTCAGCCGTAGCATTTTTGACATAATCACGACATTGGTAAGGCTGAAGATCTGCTCTACATAGTGCAATCAAGTTGACTCTATCAGAATTTCTTCCGATGGAGGCCTTGTAGAATCCATTGGTGTCAATATTTGGCGAGACAGAGGAAAGGAGGGCATCAAGATTTTTCTTGTACGTTCCATTACTCGTGTAACTACCATTATTTTGACATTTAAAATGAATAAAAATTGGAGTTGGGAACTGGGATTTGACAATAGCAACATGGTTTATCAGACAGATTTGGAAAATGAAATTAGGAAGCCATTTCCAAGAACTCATACTGGATGTTTCTAATTTAATGGTGTGTGTATTGGGCATATATTGGTTTAAGCCGAAAGCTGAAATTTCTTCAAGCCCTTAAGCCAAAAGAGTCTAAAGCTTCGGTCTTTTATAGAATTCAGACCAAAAATATCACAGTATCAACATTTATGTATATGTGTATATATGCAAGACTATGGATACAGGGACGGACTCGGGATTACGATTTAGTAGGGATGCAATAGAAAATGGGCTAAAATAAATTGTGAAAGAAACCAAAAAAAAATAATAATATGAAAATTAAAATTTAAAAAGCCCAGTTGAAGGTATTTGGCAATTCAATGGGGGGTGAGGGGGACTCTTAATGGGTCCGCCGCTAGATATAGCAGCGGCAAGATTTTTCTTCTCTACTCCAGACCCACAGATTGACAAATATGTTTCTGGAAAATAGAGAAATTAATACTATTAAAGCGCTTACTTATTTATCACTAGTCAAGATTAATAATAAATGAAAAGGGTTCAATTATGTGTTAAAGTGTATAATGACAAGGCGCACAAATGGGATTGGAAGGTAGTAGTGTCCTATCATTGACATTGAACATTAATTTTCTTTTTTCTTTGGAGAATGCTATTTGTACAGGGAATATTTGCCACGAAATACTTACAGGGTTGACTTGACAAACAGTGATTGGATGGTAGAAAAATGTTTTTGACCCAACAGTTAATGGGATTATGCCAAGTGTGAATCTAGAAAAAATCCCGAGTTATTTGTTCACTTAGAACTACCCAAGCTTGATTTGTTCGTATGAGTTATTTGTTGTAAGGAAAGTTCCCAAGTATAGGGAATTGTGAATTATAGGAGTTATAGGAGCTGTGTTGATGATACTTGACTCGCGAGTGTTTTGTTTTTGCCAATTGTCAATGAAATTGCGTCAATTCCTTGTACGAATTCTGTTAAACTTTCATTGTACTTATAGCATTATTCTTGCTGTGATGGTTTGAAATTTTATTATTTAGTAATTGATTTAATCAACTTAATTACTAATTAATTAAATCAAAATTTAATTTTTATTTATTTTCTTGATCAGGAAACATTGACTGTGCTTGTATGTGCACCTAATTATGTCTAACTTGAAAATTAAGTATCTTGATTTAAAAAAAAAAAAACTATGTAGTAATTTTTACTTCCTTAGACTTTTAACTCCGCACCCATAAAGGTTAACAATAGGGCCGGTGTCGAAAATTTAGAGGCCTATGTGACTAATTATTAAAAGGCATCAAGCATAATTTTTTTAACAAGTGTAAAACCATTTAAATATTTAAATGAAAATAACATTTTTATATTAAACAGAAACATATATTTTTTTCAATTCAAAATGTTGATTTTTTTGGCCTGTGTGAATATTATCTCCTTTTCCTTAAATTTTTTTTAAAAAAAGTGTTCAATATACTTGAATTTGAATTCCTTGAACTCTCAACTGATTGCACAAGGAAGAAAATATACACTTCTGCAGGTTTAGTCTCTTTGTGGCTCTTTCTTGACGTCTTTAATGTCATGATTTCAAAACTATGTCCTCTTGAGGATTGTAATAATTAGGAGCAAAGTATCTCCTCTTCTAGTTTATGAGTACTTATATTTTTCTTGGTATTGAGAGTGCTTTAGGAACTTTGTAGATCTTCATAATCTAATTTTCTTTTCAGCCTTTTAGAGTTGAATTTGATGAATACTGAGAATTTGTTCCTTGACTCACACAAATTCTCTCGTGAAATCCCGATAGAATTTTTCAACCTTAAAAAAACTTTCAATGTTGAATTTCAATGATAATAGCTTGACAGGCTTCCATCGCTCATTGTTCCCACTTGAACACAAGCCCCTCATTCACCAAAAAACCTCTAATTCACAAAAACAACAAACTCCTAATTCATAAAATCAAGAAGCAAAGAATGAACCCTTAATTTACAAAAACAAGAAGCAAAGAATAAAAACAAGACTGTCATCAAATAGAAACTCAAAATACAAAAACGATAACGAAAAAAAAACTCTAACCTAATATAGAAAGAAACTTGAAAAAGAACTCTAATCAATGTCGGATTCTAAATGAGATTTTGCCTCATGTATTGTCATAGTTTCAGGAAAAGTTTGTGTTATTGCCTTGGAAATATTTTGTTGAACTAAAACACCTTTTATCTTTTGTCGCCAAATGGAAAAATCCAATTTTCCATCAAAAACATCAAATTCAAAAGTATTTGTAATATTTTATTATTTAGAAATAACACAAAATATCTCAAAACTTTAAAAATATGTCAGCTAATACACTTATGAAAAACAATATTCACAAGGATTCTAAGAGACTCTTGTCCTCATGTCAAGGCACAACTTGATTTCTAAGGGTGATTACGCAAAAAATACACAGTGGGAATGAATATGCAGACACATGGGTGAGAAATTTTAGTATTAGAAATTGCAACTAGAGGGGTGGTCCAAGATTAATCACCAACAGACAAACCATAGTACAATAGGAAGGATCGAAGGTCACAGCAGAGGGGTAGTGTTCCATCAGATAACCACAAAGGAGATCAAGAACCAAAGAAATCCTTATATATAGGGTATCTTGTTCAAACAAAACCAAGAAATCACGAACACCAAACACCTCTCTCAACCACAACTCCAAGTCAGTACTCACAAACCCCGAATTGAAAGAAAACTAAAAACTAGGGTTTCCAAATCTTTAGGTGATTGAAGATTGCAAATTAGTTTTCTAGCCTCCAAAACTAGATCGAAGACTTAAAAAGCAGCCAATGGAAGCTCTGATACCACTGTTATACAAACTCAAACTAAATATTACAGATAGATTGAAACTTGAAACCCTATTACAAAAGTTTATCTCCAAACAACCATTGAATACCAAATGATCACAGATCGAAGGCTCAGAATAAGGTACATTTATGTTTTAACACCATGTAGTTCAGATTCACCCAAGAACCCTCACAATACACAGTAAACGTGAAGCTTCTTCTATGGACCAGAAGTGCTCAACGCTACCAACAATAACACCTAATCTTTTCACCTTATTTCACATAGAAGTCACACTCAAGAAACAGATTCAAGAGATCCCCACAACAGAAGAAGAAGATGAAAAGAGACAACACGGAAGTCTCCAGAAAACCCTCGATAACCAGAGACAGAAAGAATGAATTAATTGAAAACCATTCAAATACTACAAAATATCAAGACATCGAGATTGGTAGCAACTCATCTAACTGCATAGAGAAACTAACACTTCAACAATGGAAGAACAACTAAAGTTGCATAAGCCAAATACATTTCTCTTACTGGATCGGGTATTGGGCTTGAGCTTCAATGGGGCACTTCACGTGAATGATGGGCATTGTATTGCGCCGAAGGCCATATCATCATTGCCTAAAATGGGATGAGATGGCATCACTGCCTCACACAGCCAATTATGTAGAAATAGAAAATGAGGAAATTATACCAAACCAGACTTTTAAAATTGCAGAATTCAAAAATTAGATTTTAAGAATTTTTTTTTTCTTTTCAAAAATCAGATACTTATTCATCTTTTAATATTCATCCATTCACCCATTATATTTTAAACCTATCCTCAACCCACCCAACCAAAAATCCTTACCCCTGCAATTCAATCTCCACGTTCCAATTCCACAACCGTGAAAGGGCGATTTGAAACTTGAAAAATTTGTCTTCAACAACCTCCAATTCTTCGTTGGCGCTACAGTTGCGGCGATCTGAACATTCTAGCCTCGAGGGCGATGCCTCTGAGCGTAGTGTTGAGGTACGACTTCATGCTGTCGGAGGCGCAACAACTGGGCCATCTGTACCAGTCCAGTCCGTAGGGCCGCGCCTCTGCGCGTGGCATTTTCTCTGGCAATTTGTGGTGGTCGAAGTGTAGTGTGATAATAGTGTGTATGTGCTATGCTTTGTGATTTTTTTTTGGTGTGGTGGTAAATCGAACCAAATTCTGAGTTGTGGTGTTTTGGCGATTTGTGGTGGCCCGAGTAGAATGCGATTATGGTGTGTCATGCTTTGCGTCGTGATTTGGCAATAATTTTTGTTGGTGCAGTGATGTTAGATTGGTGGTGGATCAAAATGGATTTATTGGATCTGGTAACGAGGGTGGCTTTTGTTGGTGGAGGAGGAGGTGGTGGTGAATTTGGCATTGATGTGTAGATGAACTGGTGCCGGAGTTTTTTTAGGTGAGCTTTGTAGTGTTTACAGTTGGTGGTGGTGGTCATGGTGGTGTTGGTGTTGGCTGGCGTGAGAGACGGCCTCTATGGTGATGGTGATGGTGGTGGTCGTGGCAGTGGTGCGGTGATTGGCGGTTGGGTATGGTGCTGTCACGGTGGTGTGCAATGGTTGGGTGCGGTGTGGTGACGGTGACGGTGATGGTGATGGTGGTGTTGTAAAAATCATGGCTGCAGCGGTGGCGGCGATGACCGGGGCGGTTGAGATGATTTTTGTTGGGAGTGTATTAGATCTAATTGTGGTGGCTTTGTTGGTGGTGCTGTCGTGGTAGTGGCGGTGATGAGATAGTATTTGTGACCAATTGTTTGGTTGATTTGTGATCAAGTATTGGTGGTAAATCGGTATCGGGGTAGGTGTTTTGGTATAGTGACCAATTATTTGGTTCATTATGACTAACTATTAAAATGTGACCTTAAAATTCGATAATTTGTGACTAAGAAATACTGTATGAGCTATAAAATTGTTAATTTGACAATTTGTGACCGTCTACTAAATTTTGACTTGTAATATTTGTAATTTATGACCGATGAATAAGTTGTGACGTATAATTTTTTTATTTGTGATCGATAAACAAATTATGACTTATAAAATTTTTGAATAGCGACTGTAAAATAATTTGTGACCTATAAAGTTTCTGATTTGTGATCTATAAAATTTATGATTTGTGACCAAATGAACAAATCGTGACATAAATTTTTTGAATTGTGACCGTAAAATAATTTGTAACGTTTCAATTTTTTATTTGTGATCGATGAACGAATTGTGACTTATAAATTTTTTGAATTGTGACCGTAAAATAATTTGTGACATGTAAGATTTGTGATTTGCGATCAATTATATGAAATTTGTGACCAAATTATATGGAATTATAACCTTAATATATTTAATTAATTAATTTATAAATATAATTAAAAAAAACTGAGACTTGTAATTTTAATTTTGATATCTTAAATTTGAAATAGGTAAAACTTAAACTCTTAGTTTTAAATTTTTCCCATAGAAAATCTTGTGATTTTAAGGAGTGGGCCGTGGGGTAACCTTCTCGAGAGTTTTCATGATAAATGGGGCGGGCTGAATTGGTGGGATGTTCAGTGGGAGGAAATTAGGCAGAATCGTCAGCAAAATGGTGCGGCATGGGTCCATAGATGATAGAAAAACTTCTTCAACGGATGAAGATAGGTCTACTAGAATATGGACATGGTGGTAATGGTGGACCACAAAGTTGTGCGGTCTTAATTAATGAATTCGCAAGTGGTGGAATTTTTTGGTAGGTTACTAAAATTCCTACCTAATTTAGAGAAACATTACCGGGACACATTTTTCCACTATTCTAATTTGATTTCTCATTATTACAAATGCAAAAGGCATCTTCCAAGCTCATTCTGCTAGACTTTAGTAAAGTATTGAGAAGGCAAAAAAATAAAAAATATCTTCTCAAATCACTATAGTCCATAAAATCTAATTCAACCATAGAAAACTAAATCACAAAAGTGATTCCAAACCAAACCCTCTAAACCCAACTATGCAGTCATAATTAGGGCTGAGCTTGAAAATCAAAATTCGAAAAATCGACCCGACCCAACCCAAAATGGGTCTGGTCGGTTTCACAAAACCCACACACCCACAATGAAACCTAGTGGTGACAATCGAGCCAAGTAGTTCGTCGGCTCGCCCGCTCGGCTCGTATTGTAGCGACCCACGAGCTGCTCGGGCTCGTCAAAAAACGAGCTCGAGCACGAGCCGAGCCTGCTCGGCTCGTTTTAGACGAGCGACTCGTCCAAACTTTTTTTTTCCTTCCATATAAGGACAGTTACAAAAAAGAAAAAAATCAAATCTCACGAGCCGAGCCGTTCGGCTCGTGGCTCCTGATAGACGAGCTCGTGGGCCGAGCCGAGCTCACCCACGAGCAACGAGCCTAGCAAAAGCTCGACTCGTTTTGTAACGAGCCACGAGCTCGGCTCGTAGGGCAACGAGCCGAGCTCGTGGGGCAACGAGCCGAGCTCTAATGAAACCCAGTGAAATGAACTCTTTTCCGGTCAATATCGCTCTTTCAACCTCTCTCTCGCTGTTATCTTTACCCTCTCACACACAAATGATTTTGGAGAAAATTCAAAGAATAAGGTTTTGGAATCTACAGAAGAATTTCGTAAAGATGATGAAGCATGTCCCTTTACAGAGATTGATGTGTCTTCGTTCAGGTAGCCAGAATTGGACTCAGGATCCCTTTTCGACTCGAATCTTCTTGCAGCCTTTGAGTAGGCAGTTATGGAAGTTAAATCTCGAGACAAGACAGAGAGATGGGTTCGAACTGAGGAAATAAATTGTCAAGAAATCGATGAAGGCCCCTTTTAAAGTCAAGGAAAATCGAGGAAATTGCCGATCCACTACCAGAATATGAAGACAAGCATCCACCAAGGGTTGTTCATAAAGGGAAGTTACATTGGAGGAGCTGCAAAGGTTTCAGTATTTCATGAACAAGGAAATTTAAAGTCACTTCTTGAAGGAATTCCTATTGATAAATTTGAAGGACCATATGATGGTTGTGCTGGAATAAGGTTTATTGTGTGTTTTAACTGCAATGGAAGTCGAAAAATTGTTCAAACATGAGTAAACTTCGGCAATGGAGGTAATTCAGCTTCTTACTGATTTTGATAATTCAATTGTACCTTTACTCATGTTTGTAAAACCAAGAGGATTTTGATAATAATAAGATTTTTGTACCCAGCTAGGAGCCGGGTTGGTTCGGTTTGTAAAAGAATCCAAAATCGAGTATATCGGGTCGGGTCGGGTTTGAGCCAAAACCCGACCCGACTTATTGCCCACCCTAGTCATAATACTAAAATCTGCACAACAACTATATTACTACCAAGTAGGAATGCTTGGAAACCTTTAGAATGCTAGTGCTTTTGTTACATATGCATTTTGAAAATTGAAACTCCTTAGAACTGATGCGGAACAGATGGCTGAATGGATTGAATACGAGTTGAATCGAAAAGAAAAAAAGTAATAGTACAGGTGTGTTGTCCAAACTCTGATTTGGGTTCATAATATCATTCCAAGAAAAGAAAAACGAAACGCGTAGAACAATGACTTTTTCGTGATATATGATTAATTTTAGCCATCTGATTCGTTTAGAAGTCGAAAACTGCTTTTAAATTTTTAGTGTTATTTTTGTCATTTAGTTTATTTTGAATTTTTTGTAATTTTAGTTTGTTTAAACTAAATTTCCATATAAACCCTTATAAATAAAATGGTTAATTCATTGTTTTTGATAAATTTTCAGAAATAATATTTCCACGTATCATGTTGTGCCATCTTTTGTTTTTTGTTTCCATTTCTGTGCACCCAACGGCACCAAGCACTAGTGTAGCATCAAAGGGAAAGAAAGAAATTGGCAACTTCATGACGTAGCACGAACAAAGAATTTAAGTAAAAATTTTAGTAACACAATCTTTGGAATCCATCAAATTATGAAGAAATAAACTCACAAAAAGTTATTGATGTAAGGATTTACTTGAAAACCTAGCATAAACAAACTAAAATGGAAAATAATTCAAAATAAATCAAAAAAAAAATAGCACTAAAATTTTAAATACAATTTTCGAATCCTAAACGAACTCGGATGTTTAGCAAGCGTTGAGTTTTACTCGTCTCGTTGTTCCATTTCGGAAATGGTATTATGTGCTCAAACCGGAGCTCGACTGCTATCCCTGCACTATTATCTTTTTTTCCTTTTCGATCAAATTCTTCTTCAATCCATTCAACCATTTGTTCTACATCACTCCATGATCTGAAAAATGAATGCAATACAGATAGCAGACAGTGATGAGAGGTGGTGCTGCCACAACACAGCCACGAAGACACAGACAGAAAGATGAAATCACCACCATCAACGAAAAAGAAGGCTTCCCTGATTGCTTAGGTTTAGTTGCTCAACTAGTTACAATGTTTCAAAAAATAAGTATTTCAAACAATTTTCTCCACTTGGTCATAATTATGATAAGTATTTCAAACAAATTTTTTTTTCTTATTTTTCGAAACATTGTAACTAGTTGAGCAAAATTTTACCAACCACAAAACATAACTTTATTTTCTCAAGTTAAAAACATTATTTTTTTACTCCTTGCTATATAAGAATTAAATAATTAATAATGACCACGGAAATTGGAAGTACGAAACTCATCCATTTATTGCCCATCAGCAAATACGTGAAGAAGGTTGTTGTGATTTGTGCCTCCAATAACACCAAGAACCAGGCTTAGTTAATCACAATCTACACCACAATCAACTAAATCGATCACAAACCAAACACTTCCCAACCCGAACTCGGTTGCTCCAGATTTCAGCCCACAAAGGACTGGATGAAAAGATTACAGCCACAAGAAGAGCCACGAAGGTTAGGTAGAGAAGAAGAACAAAAGGATCTCTCAAGCACAAAGCAATAAAATGCACAAAGCAATAGGCAAAACCGATTTTGTCTTAATTCTCAAGGCAAGGACAGCTCCAACTCTTTTTCACCACTCTAATTGTAATTAACAACTAACTTAAAGAGGTTAAGAGTAGGTTTAGAGTTTAGGCTTTTAGGTCAAACAAACATAGCCCAATAATAGATGGAATAGGTGGGCTAAACCTGAAAGCCATCCAAATCGTTCGGGTCGGACCATGAGCAGCACTAATACAATTAGGCTACTTCGAATGGTCCAAGTGGGTTACGTGATTCGATTAATTCGATTGTGGTGTCAACATATCATTTCAATCATCGGCCGAGGCCTATGAAATATTATCTAACTAAATATACTGATTTAACATCATAACCCGGATTTATTGGGTATCAAAAAATCCAACAAAGGTGAATGAAAGCGCTTCTTCGGCTGTGGCACGACGATCTCCTCGTAACAGCTTCCATGGCAATGGAACCCAACAATGAGTTTATAAGTGCAGCTTCTAGTAGAGCAAGACAGAGGATAATCACCTGCTCATGTATTACTGTCTAATGGGGGGATTCTCCTTCTTTCGCCATGCCTCGTGTTTTCTATTATCTTCTTCCATATTGAATGAGAGGAACTCTAACTCATTTGGACAATAGCTTCTAAAATTATAAGAAAACGAGATTCCTTTTTTACCTATTCTGGAAATTGTGAAATTTCAGACCAACTTCTATGGCTTAATTAATTGAACATCTCACATCTTCTTCTCGCCTCACCCTTGTGTCTAGTCTTGACTCCATAAACACTAAGCTTCTCCAGTGCCTTACCAAAATCATCAATTTTTCCACAAATGGCTTGGTTCTTGGGTTTGAAATAAGTGCATTGTCTGAAGCTAGAATTCCCAATCCCCTCTGCATATTCTGGAAAATTTGTTGTCGAAAACTTCTGGAGACATCACGTCAAGAAAAGCCAACATGGTCGGATTGGAGGTGTAATTTGCGCAAAGGTTTTTCAATGCCTCCGTGAGTTTAGGATTGAGAAACGGATCAATTTTTTTGCTGAATAGTCTGTTACTGAATTCACTGCAATGGCAAAATCCAATGGTGTGGCTGCCTCCGGTTAACACCACCATTTCTGGGACCGTAAAGTTCTTGGATGCGATTGATGTCTATAGTTTGGTTATCTTTGGCTAGGTTTCCTTCGACCCGGGAACGCTGTTGTTGTGAAACAAGCAAGATATCAGAATCACTCTGATACCAATCTCCACATTGACATGAATTCTACTGCAACGAACAAAGCCTCAAAATTTTCTCCACTTGGAGAAACAAATGCGTCTACAAGGAATGAACTGATTTTTTTAACAATAACCAAGACTAATTTATTCAACCAAACACAAAATACTCTATCTCTTCCAATAAATCAAAGCACCACTCTGTAGAATTACCTCATATTCCCAAAAAATCATAATGATTTTAAAATTCACCAAATTAGGCTGTAACATACCCCTGAAGTAGAATCAAATACAAATGCTTTTAAAGAAGGTCTCTTGTTAGATTGTACACCTTCTACTACGTTTAAAGCATGCTCAACAAAATCAACATTCACGTACATTTTTCCACTGAATCCATCCTTAGCAATAGAATATAATGGCACCACATGTGATGGTGGCAAAACAACATTATCCATATCTCCTGAACTCAACCGAGCAATATTCTTCAAATCTGACCATTTATGAGTTCTTAAAGGTATTGTACCAAACTGAATGTCCACCACGATATTGAACTTGTACTGATTGACTTTTCTAGATTCTGCACGACCTTACAAGATGTATAATTGAAACTTTTTCTGTCCTAATACAAACATTTAAAGCTCCACATCCACCAAAAAACTCATAACACTTTGAATCAAGAATAAACAATGAGAGGAGATTCTTCTTCAAATTCAGAACATGTCGAACTTGGTCAAGTGTTCTAATTGCCCCATCCAATTACTTTAACAAGGAATTTGGGTCACACTCAAATTCTAACACACGTGAAGCAAGTCAACTATATAATATGGGTCGCCGGTCATGGTGATAAGGTTACAGGTTGCCAAAGCGAGGATGTGAGCGCAGGAGACGATACTAGGGCAGTTTTGATGCGAAAAATTAAACATATACTATCTAAACATTGAATTGGTTGTCCAATTTTTCATTTTAGCCATGACATTTTTTTTATTATTCATTGACCTGTTCTGATCAGCCTCACAATCTATAAAAGTCCATTTAAGACAAAAACCATTATTAGATTCACCAGTGTAAAACATAAATAAGAAGTTTAGGATAATATTACAAAGAAATAAATGTGAGGGACTAAAGTACAAAAGGGGTAAAACTAGAGGATTGTGGCAGGAATCTTTCCTATATTTTTTGGGAGAAAATTTTTAAAATGATCTATTTTAATGACGAGAGTGAAAATTGAGTTTATTTATTTATTTATTGGGTTAAAATGTCTCCCTTGTCAGCCAAATGTTGAGTTTTCTCATAAGGAATGTTCAACTCTACAAGAAGGTTGAGTTAGTAAGAACATCTTCAATGAGATTGTGATTTGCATAAAAAAGTATACCACATTACCCTCCATTTTGTTTTCTATAATTTATCTTCACTGGAAGGTGTGCTTCGTATTCTCTATTTAATTTTTTATAATTTATCTAAACCCTTTCTCTACATCATCTCTTCTACATGTAGCCCACAATTAATGCAGTCTATAGTCCCATCTCTCCATCCTCCGCTTTGCTTGCTACATTGCAAAATAATTCATATTATTGTATTGAAGAGGCTCTCAATATTTAGAAGAAAAAGTGACATATTATTTCAAAAGCAATAACAACCCAACATTTGATCAAATAACTTTATGAAAAAAACTCAACACATAAGAGCAAGAATCTTTAAACAACAAAAAATTACCTTACATTTTTACATTTTTGTCATTAACTGTCAAATAATTAGCACACAATATCTCTATTAACATTTTCCGTCCAAATATTTTGCTAGCGTCCATTGAAATGAGAGATAATTATATTGTCAAACTTTGGTATTTTATGTTTATTTTGCTTATTTAAAAATACGAGAGGCAAATGACTATAAATTAGCTTTTGATAATTCCTTCAAACTAAAAATATCTTGGAGCTAACTTATCCGAATCGACTTTTTTTCTCATGATTTGATTAGTAATTAATTACGATTTATCCAACGAGACCAATATTCATATATTTACGATAACTCCATCAATATCTAAAATATTTGACACAAAAAAACAAATATTTGATAAATGTATCATTTAGTTTAACTTTCAAAATATTTTAAAAATATATATATAAAAATTGAATTATATTTTTGAAAATTTTTATTTTTCATTTACAAAAAAATACCCCCTTAATTACATTCGGCAAGAACTTTTGGATCACCGCCAAGAGGATAGAATTCCAACCCAGCAGTCAAGACAAACTCTTTGAAATTTGAATGAGTTGCCAGTCTAACACGATGCCCATAATCCTGCAGCCAACCATCCTCATCAACAACTTTATATAGAACCCAAAGCAGAATTTTAGGCAAAAAATTGAGTTAAATGTTACAGAAATTCTCAAGATTTATTCGGATTTAACATTTCAAACCAAATCCCGTGGAACAAATAAGCTATTATAAGACAAGTTCCAGCTGAATACAACAAGAATTTGTTCTCGGATTTCAATCCAATAAAGAAAAATTATCTTGATAACTCCAGCTGGAACACAACAAGAATTTGTTCTCAGATTTCAAAATCGTACGATAAAGAAAAACTATCTTGACAACTCCCATGCCAGAGAAATTTATACCAGTGAAGTCTATATAAACACTTCGACAAATATCCATTCTTTGTCCACTAGAATCTGAATAAATTTATTCAGTTACTGCTAAGTGCTAATCACCTTGGAAATGTTATGCTAAGCAGACCAAGAAAATAAGAGATTTACAACATGTAAAAGTTTGACCAGCAGACTTACAAAAGGTCATTAAAAAATACAGAGGAACAAAGTCTACTGGATCTTTTATAGCAAAAAAAATCCTAACATTTGTTCTTTACTATGGTATCAACTGGAAGGGACTTTCATGGCAGGGAAAAAACCAACAATCTAAAGTGGTTATGGACTCAAAAACAACACAACAGTTGCAGTCAAGTCAACATTAGCTTATTTTCATGGCAGACTGGCAAGAACATTTTGAGAGAGGTGTGCTGATTTGCATCCATCCTGAGCACTGGAAGCGGCATCATATGGTTACTAATGGAGATCTAGCACACGTGTGAGACCCCTAATCCTAATTAAAAGTTTTGTCAGGTTCATTAACTTTAAAATACAATTTTAGATTCAGGCGGTTAAAAGTACCTCATTTGTCAAAGTTTTCGAAAGCTATTGGAACAAAATGCTAGGCTATAAATCTGAATGATAGCTTTCAATGTAAAAGTATTCTCTTCCTTTCCATTTTCTTTCACCTTTCTAATTTAACAGGAAGGAGCTTTAAAGACTGAAGGTTTGTTCAAGGATTATTGCTAGTAAAATCAATACAGGCTCGTAAATTGAAATAAAGTACCTGTAGTCGTTTACCAATTGCAACAAATGGTTGTACATCCCCGCGAGTTCCAACAATGAGCATTACAATTTGCATTGGAGGAATATACTGAAGCTCTGTTGCATCAAGAGGTTCTTCATCAAGTTCACTATATACATTATCATGACCAGTTCCAACAGGTTGAGGTCCAACGTCTTCCGGAACTTCAAATTCTACAGTACCATCATGCTTGACAGTAGCTATTCTCTTCAACAATTTGAGCTGCAGTGTTTTAAATATTTAACAAAATCCCAGGCATGTAGGTACAATGAAAGATTAGCAGTCTAAAAGTAGTCTGTAATGAGACATTTCGATAAAATGGATCAGACTGACGAAACTAAATTAGATAGTATATCCATAATCGATACAAGAATAGTTAACACATTTTTAAAAGGTGATTTCACACTAAAGTATGAAATTGTGTAACGTAAAATAAACGGAGGCTGATTCTTTGTTATTTTTGTAAGCATTGGCCATATTAATGTTCAGATGAAAAGAAAGCATTTAAAAAAACACAAAAACAAAAACAAAATCACATCTTGCCTAGTACATGCATAACTGAAGTTTTGCCTACAGATACAGGAAATGGAACGCAAGCCATCTAGTGTAACCTAATGTCATGCCAAGCAAAGGTTTCTATAGATAATGCCATGCTCCATGAGAAAAGAATTTAAACTGCAGAATTATTTTTCCAGAAACTAAAGGTAATAGGTGCAACTAGATTAACAATGGGACTACGTCCGTATCTTTTTACTTTAGTATGAATTAACTTACTAACTTATCCTAAATTAGGGAACTTGGTAAACATTTTTTTGGTAATGATATGACTTCTATAAATGAGACTAATGGGGGAAAAAACTGTGTCAGAAGACGTACTTCAAGACTCGAGGCTTTATATTAAGTAGAATTAAGACCTAATAGAAGGTATATTCTTTCATAATAGTGGGGAAACAGGAGACAATAGAGTCGAGATACAGGACCGTGTCCCCCAATAAAGCAATTTCTTTATCTGCTAGGTTCAACTATTAATAAGGAATGAAAAATCAAAGCGGGTGAATGCATATAATTAAAGTGGGTAGCTGGGAATGGTTAACCGATGCAGTGATCTATAATGTACCGACATAGACACGTGTGTCAGACAAACAACACGCCAACACGTGATTTTTCAAAAAAATACAAACACGACACATTGCCAATAAGTTGATTAAATTTTTTAAAATTATTTATTTATATAGCCCTTGTTTTGTAGGAATTAAAATCTAGATTTTAATATAAGTCAACAAGTAATTTTAACTATACATTTATGGGACCTACATCTTTCCAGCCACACATTTTATCTACTTTTATTAAAATCTACGAAAATTTTGATTTTAATCCCTACCAAACAGGAGCATAGTATGAATTTAATTTTATACTTGCTATAAAATTTTCTTTTTGAAATCTTTTGAATATGAGATAAAAATATATATTATTTTCATAAAGAAAGAAAAATGATCATGATAAAGTGTCCAAAGAATACCAATATCCGATACACAACACACCACCTTAGTTGAAGTGTCCATGCAACACAAATGATGATTAATGGAATTTGAAGATAAAGATACAAAACAGCTATTGGATATGTACATGAGTCGTCATATTATAGAATAGATGGATTGTTCTTTTGTAATAGTGGGGGAATGAGGAGATAACAGAGTTAAGATACAGGTTGTGCTTCCCCCATAAAGAAATTCCCTGCTTTGCTAGGTTCAACTACTAATAAGGATTGAAAAGTCCAAGAGGGTCAAATGCATGCAATTAAAGTGGGTGATGGAAATGGTTAACTGATATTGTGATCATATGGAGTTTGAAGATAAAGATACAATACAGCTATTGGATACTTTATGAGTGGTCATACAACAAATGGATGAAATATGCTACACAAAAATTAGTTTGGTGGTGGGAGCAAGTGAGACTAAAATTAAGGGAAGGCCCAAGCGGGCGGTTAAGGTATGTCTCTGATAGACCCAGTGAAGCTATTCATAAAAGCTCCTACTGAAACAAGTTAGTCAAGGTAACATATCAAAATCAACAAGGTATTTTATTTCATTCTTCCATAACAGAAGACTCCGGATCAAACATTACAGGGAAAATGATCCGCAAAGAAAATTTCATAAATATGGAGAATAAGCTTAACGTGTTGTTGTTTTCAGGATATAGTAAGATATCACAAAGAGATTATCAAAGAGAATTGCAGCAACCAATACCAAAAGCAATGACAGCACCGTGGTGAAAATTAAAAGACTAAGGCGCCGTTTGGAATTGTTCTGATTGTCAAATAATTACAGCTATTTTAGACATTTACTTTAGAAAAATGATTATAGAAGAATCTGCACCATCTACTAGTAGATTTTGAGAAATGGCAAAAGGGTAGCTTTTCAGTTTTTAGCTTATCAAATTATCTGTCACTAAGAAGACCAATTTTAACCCTCATGAATAGAATCAATTCCTTTCTTGTTCTAAGTTTGTTAATATTCTACATGTATTAGTATTCCACAATAATAAAGCTTCCTCCTTCATTCACGTTAAAAACTTTCTTCCAGTTTCCTTTCCTTGGCCATTGATGGATTAAAATTCAAGGTACAATTTAATAAATGTTATTTTGTTGAATTTTATTAATTTTGATATTTAATAGATATTATTTTCTCCTTTGAAAATAACTATGGTGATATTATCGTAGATAAATATTTAATAATATTAAATGTTCTACAATATTATCGAGGATAATAATACATAAATACATAATTATAAACAACTCTGAAACAAAAGTTCATTAGATACTTAAATGATTCTTCCCAAAGTAGACTGATTCTTCCCGTAATAGCTTCCTTCTTCATCATAGCTAAACTTATTTTTTAAAATCTACAGAAATACCAAATCAAGCCTAAAGAGAACATATGTGAGAAACTTTACCTTCTGCTGGACAATGATTTTTTCATCATAAATTTGTGCAGCGTCTTCAGCAAGTACAACATTATGTCTCTGAATCTCAGTTCTTGATCGTTCCAACTTCACTTCACTTGGAACTGGTTCTAATATATCAGAACGCATGATTGCTGGAGGCGTTGTATTCACTCTAGAAAAACTCCCTCCTCCACTCCCTAACATATGAAATAAACCAAATAATAAACCACGTCCATTCCAAATCAAGAAATTCAATTCAAAATAACTAAAAACAATTCCAAAAACTTCACATAATTACTCCACCAGTAAACCACTAACAAATTTCCAAACATAAAAAACATAAAAATTCAATATCTCCTTCTCTTGTAAACTCCATTTACTAACACTAATAAATTTCACGATTTCAAATTTTCCAAGAAATTTATACTGTGAAATCAAGAGAAGCAAATCATACAACTACAGCCACCCAAATCAATCAGTTCCATTTAAATTAACTGAAAACACTTACAATTTCACATAATCATTAGACAGTGTTACTCCATCCTAAACAATTACCAAATTCTCATAGATAAAATCATCAAAATTCAAAATTGTCTTCTCTTGTAGCTCCAATTAGTAACACTACCACTCAAAAATTTCAAATTTTCAGAAATTGAAGGTATCATCCGTACCTGAAAACTTTCTGCCTACATTGGAAATTGGAACAGCATCAGCATCACCACCACCACCACCACAATTATCATCAACGTTACTAGACTTCAACTCCTGACTATCCAAAGACGAGCTAGCTTCATCAGCCTTCATCGGTGGCTCCACCGTCGCCGGAGAACTCTTCCGTTTATCCATCAAGTTCTACAGCAACTTCCAGAACTCAATTATTTTTGCATATATATACAGTATTGAATACATACAGGTAGAGAGAGGAAGTAAACGGTTACCACGTTCTAGAGAGTGGGTGAAGGAAAACGTAATGGGATTTTTAGCAGAAGATCTTAGTCGACGCCGATGGGCCCGGTCCGTGTAATATTCGTTAGGGGTACTTTGGTAATTCACTCGAGCAACCCACTGTGCAGGATTTTCTTGTGGCGAAACAAAACAAAGTAAAGATTTCCCGGAAAAACATTTTGACGAATTTTATGCAAAGACATACTAATATTTAATATTTTTCTAATTTTCGACATCCACAAAATAGTAAAATCAATAAGAATTAGGAAATTCAATTAATAACAATTTGCAGTATGATCAACCAAAGTTTTTTCTCCTTTAATACAAATAGTTTCAAGATAATTGTATGCATATTTAGAGCATGTTTGATTCTCATTAATTTGGAAAAAATGAGTTTTGAATAGTATTTTTAAAAGAATGCGTAGTTAAAAAGTATAAAAAAGAATTTGATATACGTATAAAATATTTTATTGTGGGGTTGAAAATCGTAAAATAAATTAATAGTTGTCAAATAGGCAAATACTATATTTTACAAAAATATATATATATTACTTATATGTTAATGAAATATCTCTTATCTTTCTATATATAAAAAGTGGTTATTAAACGGAATATGTTGGTTTAACGGAAAAACTAACGGAATTTCTTGATTTAACGGAAAAACTAACGGAATTTCTTGTTTTTAACGGAAAATCTTTTTTCACCACCCCCTACTTTCAAAATTATAATTAAATAATAATAATAATAAATTACCTTTTGATAATTCTTTCAAACTAAAATATCTTTGAGCTAACTTATCCGAACCGACTTTTTCTCGAATCTAATTTATGTATCTAATTACGATTTATCCAACGAGACCAATATTCATATATTTACGATAACTCCATCAATATCTAAATATTTGACACAAATAAAATATAATTTGATAAATGTATCATTTAGTCCCTAACTTTCAAAATATTAAAATATAGTATATAAAAATTGAATTATATTTTATGAAAATTTTCGGGGTATTACATTCTCACCCCCTTAAAATATTTTCGTCCTCGAAAATTTACCCGTCACTTACTAATACTAAGTCTAACACATGATATACATATATTATCGTAATACATATCATACTTTAGCGATAAAATGAATTGCATTATTACTTAAAAAAGAGTAAAGACTTAAGCCATTCAAAAAGTTTAAGCCTCCGTTTGTTTCTCATTAAAAACCCATAAAAATGAAAAATATGACCGTTATCCACACATCAATCTATCAATTTTAAATTTCTATTTCTTGTGTGGGGTCCAATAACGACTATATTTTTCATTATCATTCTACATTAATGAGATTCAAATGGAGTCTAAGTAAAGTCATTTTCTTACTCCTTAACATGCCTTGAGTTTTCTGTTTGTGATTTTGGGTTGAAAATTACAAAGAGAAGCACTTTATTTAATTATTTATTAATTACATAAACATTACATCATTAATTATTTAATTAATCAAAAAAATTACATCTTTATTAACAACAAATTAATTCTTAAACAAAACTATTAAATATGAACTAAGCAAACGTGCATTGCACGTTGCTTACACCTAGTATATATATAAAGTGCCTACGTAACGGAAATTCTTGTTTTAATGGAATTTGTTGTTTTAACGAAAAATCTATTTTCACCGTTAGTTTTTTTGTTTCCATTAAATAGCAATTAAGTCATGGCCATTGATGTTGTGTCTGTTGAAATTTCATTATTTAATAATGAATGAATGAAAAATGCAAAAGGTTTTGTACTACTCAATGTTGTCAAACCCGACCCAACCCGGCCGGTTCAACCGGTGAAATCGGGAACTGGGCCAAAAACCGGGCAAAAACATTTAAGTTTACAAAATCAGTTAAAACCCGGCGAAACCGGTTAACTTTGATAATTTACAACATCGGTTAAAACCCATCGTCGGTTCAAGCGTGACCCGGAGAACCGGTCACGGTTTTGACGGGTTTTCAAGATTTTTTTTTTTTTTAGTTTAAAAATTTTTAACTTCATTATTGAGCTTCAAAATTTAAAATTCTAAGGCCCATAGAGAAGTATTGGATGTCATACTCATTTTATAGATACACTTCTCTCCAAAGGTTTCATAAATTTTCAATGTGAGATTGTGCATTTTATATATGCTTTTAATTCCAAAAGTTTTATAAACTTCCAATGTGGGATAGTGACAAAAAAAAAAAAAATGTTAAAATGCTCATCAAAATCATTTTCAAATGTATATCTCATTAACTAATTTGATTTTGAATTACAACTAATTAAATTGTAATATTCACTTTCATTCTTTCATTTATTTAATTTTCACATTTAACTTAAATTGTACTTGATTATTAATATATTAATGTTAAATATTATTTTCTATAAGTTTAAAATATTTTAATTTAACAAAGTAAACTATTTTAACATATTTATTTTAAATTTTTAGTGTTGGGACTAATTGTAGGATAATGAATCTAATTAGTAAAGATAGATTTACTTTGAATTATTTTTATGTATTTATTGCACTCTGTTTGATCCCAATTGAATTCTCGCGGACTTTATGTCGGAATCATTCTCGAATGTGAACCAAAACTCTTCATCTTCATTTCCAGATATCGGAATTATCAAATCCCCAGACTTTTCGTATAAATCATATGATTAACGCTCATGTTTAGTTCCTTAATTAATAAAAAATTAAAATTCTTCTACACTAATTAGCAATATTATAGTATTATATTAAATGTTTAGTAAGTATTATTTTTAAATATTAAATGATTTTATGATATAGTAAAAAATCTATTTTTTTATAATATAGAAAAAAACTATTTTTTAAAATAAAAATATATTTAATGTCTTAAAAATAATTAAAATAATATTAAAAATACGAAACACATTATGACGCTTATTCTTCGCATTGACATGCCTAAACTTGTGATTCTTGATTCTCAACATCAACGTCTCGCAACGCATTACGCCTTTTAGAATATTATTAATAAATGAATGAGAAATGCAAAATGCTTTGTACTATTACATTTTAGTCACTAGGAAAAAATGAAGCTAAAAAAATAAAATGGATGTGGAGATTATCAATTTAAAAATGCTAATAATTTATTTGGTAAGGTACATTGAATTCAATGAAGAAAAAATATTTATTTATTTAGTTTTGTATTATAATGTTATCTATTATTTTATTATGTACAAACTGCTCATGATTAAGTGCAAAATTTAATATAATATAATAGTACAAAATACAAACTTATACATTTTAATTTAGAATTTAACACTATCCAAATTAAAATTAATATATCGCAATGTGTAATTATTTATCAATTACATAAAAATTACATTATTAATTATTTAATGAATCAAAAAAATTATATATAAACTAAGCAAACGTGCATTGCACGTTGCTTATACCTAGTGTGTGTGTGTGTGTGTGTAGAGAAGAAGATTACTCAATTAAAAAAAGAAATTATTGAGTTAAAAGTTCAATATCCTAAAGGTACTATGGAACCAAAGAAGTCTATAGCTAGTCCAGCTCAAACAGTAGCTGGTAAAGACTTTTCAAACCCGTTGATGGTTATGAACTTACCAAAAGTTCAAAAGACACGGGAGACAGTTGACTCTCCTACAAAAAATTTCAATCAGACTCAGCAAACTGATAATTTTGCTACAGATCAAAATAAACAGATTTAGCATACTTTAGGCCAGCCCAGTGGAAAGTTTGATTACTTAGTTAAATATAGTCCATCTTGTTCAGAATTTGCAGAGCAACAAATTAAGACTTGTGTAGGCAAAGGAAAGGCCATAATCCAAGAAAACCTTGTTCAAGACAGTTTAGACTCAGCAATGTTTCAAGATAATCAAGATCCAAACGAAGATGTAAATTCTATTAATAAAATTTTAGCCAAGATCCAAGAATTTCAAAATCAGTCAAAAAATGAAAAAGGAACTTATTCCAAAAGGAAAAAGAAAATTGTTGTCAAGAAGAAGAAAAAAGATAATCTCAAAGAAAAAATAAATGAAGCAGTTAAGAAAGCATTTGAAACAATTTTAGAAAAACGAGAGGAAAAAGAAAAAAGAAATTTCAGAATACCCAGAAAATGAGAAAAGTAAAGAAGACAATGTTCATATATATATATATATATATATATATATATATCAAATAATTTATTTTCCTAATGGTAATGTCAATGTTATCTTTGATAAACCTTCATCTTCAAATACTTTTCAAAGATCTTATTCATCCAGATCTGATTGTAGATCTATGACAAATTATTTTCAATTAGCTAGATTCTCAACCTCCTCTTTAAAGGTAGTCGATTTTAATCCAAAAATTCCAAAACCCTTTTATCAAACTGAAGCATTTAATAAAGAAAAAATAAAACCTCCCACTTCTCCTATTTTATCAGATATGGTTCCTCATCCTCAATCTGAGAGATTTGATCAGTAATGTAATGTCATTTTTTCTAAAATTGATAGAAGAAATGAGTTCAAGACTGATCAAACTCCATAAGTCAAAAAATTTAGATATCTTATTAAAAAAACTTTTTCAGAAGAACAACTTGAATCTTACCGGAAAGAATTTGATAAATTTTCAGAAGATATTAGTTTTTATGAATGGACTTATTTCAAAATTTTCAAAAAAAAAAAAGCTTAAAAAAGTCAAAACAAAAACTATTCAAAACACTAATTCTTCAAAGAAAATTTGGAAAACACTTTCAGGTGAAACTATTTAATCTTCTCATCCTCTTTTGCAAAAAATTATTATTTCTCATGGAAACACATAAATATTTGCTTCTCCTTTCAAAAGAACTGAGAGACCTGGTGATTCTTTTGTTAATGCAAAAGATATAAAAAAATATTCAATTTCTGAACAATTATACTAATGTTCTTCTTCAATCTATGTGTTCCCAGCTCAACAGAATTGAAATTAATTCTAAATCTGAACCTTCAAATATGGAGAAAGGTCAAAAGAAGAAATCAACAAAGCCTGCACCTTCTTTACGCCATTTTCATGATGTGGTTCCCAAAAACTTGATACCAAACAAAGTGTTCTCAAAGAACTTGTATCCAATTATCAAAATTATCTTCATCTTCAAATAATATTAATACTATTGACGAAATAGAATATGGGTTTCTTGAAGAAACTGATCTACGAGTCAATAGAATTCGAGGACAAAAGGTCCAATATTCAAAAAATTCTGCTTATTATCATCGTCATACTCCTCTTGATTTGCTATTTGAGAAAAAAGACAAAAAACAATTCAAATTTGACGGAGACTCCATCATAGAATGGAATCTTGATGGATTATCTGAATATCCAATCATTCAACTCTTGGAAAAAATGGGTATTTGTTTTAACGCCTACATTACTAACGGAAGATATTCACCTTCAAGAAAGTTTTGAATCAATCTTGTAATTTTATCTTTCTTCAAATTGTACTATTTTCAATCTATTTAGATCAATAAAACTACTTCTTTTCAAAAACATATTTTTGTGTTTTTACCATAGTTATCTCTTCTTCCACAACCGTCCCTAGCCTCGGCCTATTTTGACATCAGAGCCATAATTTTTGTTGTAAGAGAATTGATGTCAAACTACTGTCGTTACTGTGTCAAAGGTAAAACTGGTGTGTAGCCATATATGTTTGTTGAATAGAGGTTTGGTCAGCCCATGTGAACTGGGATAGGCGTTTAGGGTGGTCCTCTTTGTAGGCTTTGGTGAAGCGTCGATCTAACTTATAGCATTGTGTCTATAGTTGTAAGATTTCTGTTTCTTTTCATATCATTCAATTATGTCTTTTATGTCTAATTGGTTTAGTAAAGATGGTAGTTCAAAAAAAAAAAAAAAAGATATAATATGTCAAATTATTTTCAAGATAATAATGAAGAAGTTGATCAAGATAATAATTCATTTGCATCAAATGATATTAATTCAAAAGAACTTCAAATTACTCAAATAGAGCAAAAACTTCAAAATTGGATTATCCCTAAGGTAGATAAAAGTTCTATCTATAAGATGTGAAAGTTTGATTTTACTCAAAATTATGTTATCAAAATTTTGGAGTTAAAAATGAAATTGCTCCTATCAATCTACTTTCAAAAGAAGCTATACAAGTTCACATGAAGAAATTTCAATATCTTCATTTGGACTTGTTCAAATTGCTATCAAACTCTTGTTTAGATTTGGTCTAGACATTCATGTTTTTTATAACCTTAAGAGATAAGAGACTTTTAAGGTTTGAACATTCATTATTGTCCATGCTTGAGTCTAATTTCGAAAGTGGTCAGTATTTTCAAATTATTATCTAAATTTCTGAATTAGTCTTCAAGAAGAGTTATCCTTAATGCTCTTAATCTTAGAATTCAAATAAAGGGTTTTAATGTTGATGATCGTTCAAGAGCTTTTGCCTTGATATACCGAGTATATTATAAGCTTTTGAACACTCAACTCAATATCCGTGCTTTCAAATCTTCTCCAAGAGATGAAAGTCTTTTTGTTGAAGTTAATCCATTACATTCAAGTATTATGATTCCCAACAGAATTCCTTGGAATCTTCAAGCAAGAAGGTTAGAATGGGATTTTGACTAGTCAGATTTGGAACTGGATTTAGAAGAATTTGAATGATATGCATGACAAGTTTCATCATTTGATGAGGAGGATAAAGCTTTCTCAATATCTTTGATTTGAAGATAAACAACTTCTATCTTGACATCTTTCATTTGCTTTTCAAGATTAGAAATTTGAGTTTTCATAACATTAATTTTTTATTTTAAATCAGAACTAGATGTTTTGAGTTTTTCATTTTGAAATCGTTTCATAATATCTTGAATGTTAAAAGATTCAAGAATTGCGGTTGAATGCAAAAGAGTTTTGAACTTATTTTTAAATCTTTGATCAATAATTTCTTTGATAAAATCTCCTAAGTAATTGACGCACTCTAAGAATCTTTGAAGATTGTTTTTATCTAAGATTTCATCCGAAAATTTGTCAGTAAAATCTGGACTTCTTTGAATTGGTGTAAGTGTTTCTAAATAAATAGTATGACCAAGGAATCTTATCTTAGTTTGACACATACTATCTTCTTAGCAGAAATTGCAAGTCTATTTTGTTTGACAACATGTATGAATGTATGCAAATGTTTGAAATGTTGTTCTAAGCTTTCAGAAATGATTAAAACATTTGATAAAATTTTGAAAAGGATTGAAAATATCATTCATAATTCTTGAAATTCTGAAAGAGCGTTTTTGAGACCGAATAGCATAATTTTTCATTCATATTGACCAAAAGAAACATTAAAAACAATTTTGTATCTATTTTCTTCTTTAATTTGAATTTGTCAAAATCTCAATTTCATATCAAATTTTGAGAAGATGACGGCTTTGAATAATATATTCAATAGATCTTTCTTTTGTGGCAATGGATATCTTATCCATTGAAGGGTTGAGTTGAAAGGTTTATAATTGATGAACAGTCGATGAACACCTCTTTCAATTTCTGTAGAATTATTGACATAAAAGGTAGAACAATTTCGAGGCGACTTACTTGGTCTTATAAGCCTTTTATCAAGAAGATCTTGAATCTCCTTAGTACAATGATCAATGAGTTCTTTGTTTATTTGAATTGGACAAGATTTTTTAGGAATGTTTGATTCATGAAAATTTGAAGTATATGGGAGAGAAACCACATGTTTTTTCCTATTCCAAAATGCATTTGGAATGGTATGCGTTTTTGAAAATCGGGATTAATCCCTAATAATTGAAGGTTCTTTTTGTCTTTCTTCAATTCTATAAAATTTAATTTATTCTTTGAGAAATTTAATATGATTTTACTTCAAATTAATACTATTAACAATTTTTGAAATAGAGACTTCTTTCAATGCATTAACTTCTTTGAAAGGAGGATTTGTAAATTTGAAAACAATTTCTTCTCCTAAAAAAATTGTAGTTAATCCTTTTGAATCAGCTTTAAAAGGATAAATTTGAACAATGAAAGGAGTCCCAAGAATCACTTCTTGATTAAATCTTTAACTAAATAGAAAATATTTTTGAAACAAATTTTTGAATTACAAACACGAGCTTTTGAAAGTTTATATTGAATACCGAGTTTTTTGTCACTAGCTCCATATAGTCATTCAGTGATTTTTCAAAATATTTTGTAGGGATTAATCCTTCGCTAACACAATTTTGATCAGAATCATAGTCAGTAAGAACTCTAGTATGAATTTTGAATTTTTTATTGACTACAATAGTCTATTGTAGCACCATTTTTTAAGTTGAATTCTGCTAATAAAATTGACCTTTTCTTCATCGGTATAAAGATGATGGGAGGATTTTGACCGATCAAATTTGGAACTGGATTTAGAGTGATGAGATTCAGAATTTGAATGATATGCATGAGAAGTTTCATCATCTGATGAGGAGAATAAAGCTTTCTCAAGATATTTGATTTCAAGATGAATAACTTCCATCTTGACATCTTTCTCCTGTTTTTCAAGATTAGAAATTTGAGTTTTCATAACATTAATTTTTTATTTTAAATCAAAACTAGATGTTTTGAATTTTTCATTTTGAAATCGTTCATAATATCTTGAATGTTAAAAGATTCAGGAATTGCGGTTGAAGGCAAAAGAGTTTTGAACTTATTTTTTAATCTTTCATTAGGAATCTGATCGATAATTTCTTTGATAAGTTCTTCTTTTTTAGTAAGAACATTTTTTGATTTTACAGCCACAATTTTTATTTTTATTTTTTACTTTGGCAAGAAGATGAGGATGAATTCGAACTATTTTCAAAATTATAATCTTCTTGATTTTGGTAAATTTGTTCAATTTCAAAATTTGAGGAATCATTATCAGAATCTGAATTAATAAAATTGAGAAGTTCAACTTTAGTATCTTCATCACATTGAACATGACAAATCTTCCCCTTCAGATGACATTTGTTTGAATAATGATCAGACTTGTTACATTTTCAACATATAACATTTGGTGTTCTTTTCTTTGAAAATTTTCTTTTTTAGGGATATTTTTGAAAATTCTTTTCTTTTCAAAATATTTTTGAGAACATCTCCTTTTCAAATGAGAATGAGCATTCTTCTTTTTAGATCTTGAAGGAGGAATGATTTTCTCAAATCCATATTGTTCACAGAAAGATTCAAGTTCCTTACGACTATCATATCTTTAAGATTTCGATTTGGCTTTAAGTTTGAGATCAGTACAAAGAGCTAACCCTTCTCAATTAACGAAACTGATTATTTCTCCATAAGTAAGATCATCATAAGGAGTTGAATAGTCATGATCTCTCTTGATAGCATTTCTAACATTTTCGGTGAAAAGCTTTGGAAGTCCACATATATATCTTTCTTTCCAATAAGATTGTTCACAATCACTTCTGAGTAAGGCACGAGTAAGAAACATGTCTTTATACCATCTGAAGTCTTGTAGAGTGGGACAATTGAGGTTCATAAGAATTTTTGAATAATGCTCTTGAATATTTGTAGGTATTCCTATGAAATGTTTGACGATACTGTAGACTAAGCTTGCAAAACTATCATTGGTTCCATCACTTTTGATAGAAGCTGCAATCTTATCTCTGTCTTCAACAATAATGTAGTTAAACCACCTATTTTTGAGTTGTCTGACAAAACCAAGAACAAGATTATTTTTTGCTGATTTTTCGTTAGCTGCTCGTTGGAGTACTACTCGAGCGGATGGAACAGAGACTACCTCGCTAACCTTTGACCCACTATCGCTCAAGCGAAGCTACCTTCTCGCTCGAGCGACGTATTTTACGGTCATACCTAATTTCTATTTTTGAGATTTTTACTTGGACCTATTTGTCCAACATATAAATTCTGGCGCCGCATTTTCTGCGATGAAGAGGTTGAACACATTACATTCTTTAGAGAATTCATGCTTCATCATATTCAAAGTTCAATCATTCCATTGTTTATGCGTCAAACCTTGTGAAAACATCAAAGGGCCAAATCAAATACTGGATTGTATTCTTCGCTTGGATTTGCTGCTAGATTGTGTCGTCAACTGTGATGCATTGAAGATCAAGGAAAAACTGAAGAACGATGAGTTCTTCAGTTTGATCCACAGGAGATAAACTGCGTGAAGAGTCAAGATTGAAGTTCGTGTGCTCATTCCAAGATGACTACTTTACAAAGAAGAGTCGGGATTGGTGTTCGTGTGCACATTCCAGGAGGGCTGTTTCGCACTTCAGACAGGAGATCAGAAAGCTTGTGTCGTCAACTTTGCTGGTGGTTTGTAAGTTAACTGACAGTTTATAGTAGATCTTTGACTCGCAAAGTGCCTAGAGTTTTTTCCACGTTAGGTTTCTCCGTGAACAATTTTGTGTTGTTTACTGCTTTATTTATCATTTTGATATTGCTGTGGTAGTCAAAGATAGACTTAATTGGATTGTTTGACTAATAACTTGACATAATTAACTTGTGATATATTGCTAGTTAATTAGTTTTGTTTATTCCGCATTTACACCTAATCACGCCCCTCTAGGTGTAGTTGGATCGAATCTCGCGTTTCTCACGTTAGTGATGCAGGCATTGAAACAAATACCCATTTTTTCTAAGAGTTGAGTGATTTGATATTCAAATAATCCATTAAGACCCCATTCTACGATGGAGCCTCCGTCATATTTGAATTGGTTTTTGTCTTTTTCCTCAAAGAGCAAATAAGGAGGAGTATGACGAGGATAATAAGCATGATTTTTTGAATATTGGACCTTTTGTCCTCGAATTCTATTGACTTGTAGATTAGTTTCTTCAACAAATTGAGATTCTATTTCGTCAATAGTATTAATATTATTTGAAGATGAAGATAATTTTGATAATTGAGATACAAGTTCTTTGAAAACACTTTCTTTTGTATCAAGTTTTTGGGAACTACGTCATGAAAATGACATAAAGAAGGTGCAGGCCTTTTTGATTTCTACCTTTCTCCATATTTGAAGGTTCGGATTCAGAATTGATTTCAATTCTGTTGAGTTGGGAACACATAGATTGAAGACCAACATTAGTATAATTGTTTAGAGATTGAATATTTTTTATATCTTTTGCATTAACAAAAGAATCATCGAATCTCTCAGTTCTTTTGAAAGGAGAAGCAAGTATTTCTGTGTTTCCATGGGAAACAACAATTTCTTGCAAATGATGATGAGAAGATTGAATAGTTTTACTTGAAGGTGTTTTCCAGGTTTTCTTTGAAAAAATAGTGTTTTGAATAGTTTTTGTTTCGACTTTCTTAGGCATTTTTTTGAAAACTTTGAAATAAGTTCACTCATAGAAACTAATTTTCTGCAAATTTATCAAATTCTTCAAAGTAAGATTCAAATTGTTCTTTTGAAAAAAGACTTTTTGATAAGATGTCTAAATTTTTTGACTTCTGGGGTTTGATCAGTCTTGAACTCGTTTCTTCTATCAATTTTAGAAGAAATGACATTACATTGCTAATCAAGTCTTTCAGATTGAGAATGAGGAACCATATCTGATAAAGTAGGAGGTTCTATTTCTTATTCTTTATCAAATGCTTCAGTTTGATAAAAGGGTTTTGAGATTTTTGGATTAAAATCGACTCCATTTAAAGAGGAGGTTGAGAATCTAGCTGATTGAAAAGAATTTATCCTAGATCTACAATCAGATCTAGATGAATAAGATCTTTGAAAAGTATTTGAAGATGACGAGTGTACTATTGCAGTTAAAAAAAACAAAAAAAAAAAACAATCAAAAGCATCCCATGCCTATCTATTCTCGACCACAATGCCTCTATTATTGTAGAAACATAAGCGTCAGATTTAGGTTGTGATGGAGCCTTCAAACAAGTTCCTTTGATTTCAAATCAAGAAGAGTTGGTCAGATCTAGACGGACCCTCAAAAGAACTATTCCACTATCAAAAAAGAGATTATTGCAATCGTCCTTGTTATTTCAAAATTTCAAGATGATTTGAGTAATAAAAAATTTATTTTAAAAACTGATTGTAAAGTTTCAAAAGACGTAAAAATTCTTGTTTCAAAGCAAATTTTCGCAAGATGACAAATAATTATATCTTATTTTGATTTTCAAATTCTATATACACAAGGTTCATCAATTTTTCTTGCAGATTTCCTTACTATAGTGTCTACACAACAAAGTGAGTGAAAAATGAGTTCTTCAAATAAGAAGAAGAAAAAGGTTCAAATTCCCCTCAATACAATTGATGATTACATTCAAAATCCTCATGGAGGATCAAAAGGAGCATCCTCTAGTTCTCAAAATACCACTTTTGCTTCAAAAACCTTTCAAAAACCGATTCAAACAAACCCTCAAATTACTGAAAAGCTCTTCAAATTGGTTCCGGCAAACTTCCAGATGTTAACCCTCCAAAGGTCTTTGCTTTACAAAATCAATTCATTTGCCCGCTTTCGAAATGGAAAACATCTTGGACTCAAATATATTCTTCCCTTGAAGAACATCTCCAAGATTTCTTTCCCCCGACCTTTCATTTTCTTCCAACATTTAGAACTGAAATGAAGTTGCCCTGCAATGAAAATACTTAAAAAGATAATTGTTAAGATGAAATGAGCAAAGTATTAGTGTCTCATCGTGCACAATACTTCGTATCAAGCATGTCCTCGAAGTCTTTCACTATCGCATGTATCTGACTATCGGATCAAAATGAGCTGAATATTGAATACTGAAAATAACACGTGAACAGAATACATAGTATTTCACAAGGTTCAACAATTATCAGACATTAAATCCAACAAAAGATAGAACATTTACATATTTCTGGGATTAAGCCACAGAAACTAAACAAACCACAAGCAATTATTTTCACCCTTTCTATTGAAGGAACAACCTGCAAACAAATCCTAAAATGTCTTTCCATTCCCCCAATGCATCACATTATCTCTGAGTTGACGAGTTCCTGAAACTTCATTCCTCGATCGTCTAAAATCCTCCTTGTCAAGAGGGAACCTGCATATTATCAAAAACATGGTGGAAAATATCAAACAATGCCATTTTTTGATCCAAGAAAGTATGAATTCATATCCAGAAACAATAAGGGGGACTACCAAATCCTTCGGCCAGTAAACTATGGTTGATCTTCATCTGATCGAGCACGCGTCAGCCGTCGACGTCTTCTTGGGTTTGGAGGAACATCTTCATTGATATTGCTTAATATGTTCTGGTCTGGTTCATCGTCATCATCACCATCCTCATCTTCATCGTCGTCGTCATCATCTTGAAGGCCCAATAAATTCTCACCCCACAAATAACGGCGCCTAGGAAAGGTTCCGGTTGGGCGCCTATGCCTTGCCAAAGCTCTTGACCTGCCACCCCTTAGCTCCCCTCCTGGTTCCATTGAGCTAATCATCTGAAACAAAAAGAAGGTGCTTAACCACCTGCCGCCTTCACCTCCACCTCCACCTCTTTCCCTTTCACCTGATGGCCTATCTCCATCCTCAATTACATAGTCACCGAATACTACTGCACCTGGCACAGCTGAGCGAATGGCACTAACAATATCACTGTATTCTCTTTGGTCTTCAAGGTGCCGCCAGGCTTGTTGTCTTGATGGGTCAACATCTGCAGGACGGACTGTTGGATGAATTCTTCTAGCATGCCGACGCAACTCCCTATAATTACCAAGAAACGAGCAAGATTCACGAGAGCAACTTCGAGACTTCAGGTTGAGGTACTTTCTGGCCTCTTCTACAACTTTCCAGCCAAAAACACTCCCACGACATAAAGGGCAACTCAAATTTGATATAGGTTCTGATTTCTCCATATTAGTTTCCCCAAGATCAAGCCTTCCCCATAATGTTCCTTCTTGTTCTTCAAAGTTAAAATTTTCATCCTGGGTGCTTCCAGATCCTCCAGGAAGACCCATGGTTGCTGCAGTGTTACTTATGGTCTGAATGTGATTTGTGTCCTCCCCAGTCAAGTCACCTGAAGTTATCGAGTCCAAGCTGACCTTGTTTTCTTCTCCGAGCTTTCTGAATCGGTCCAAGCAATTTGAATGCCTATAACTAGTGTCGCATATGTATGATCGACATCCCTTATCATGGGAACTGCAAATGAGAAGAACGGCATTGTGTGGGTGGTCCATGCATATGGGACACGAAGCTTCATCCCATTCCTTGTACAAAGCAGGCACATCTGCATCATCATTTGACAAGCTTCGTTTCCTACTGGCCATCTATGTGCACTGTGATATGTTACTATAACTGAAATCATTAGCATACTAGTCCTTCCACTAAGTTGCAAAGAAGATGAATCAAAGGGACTTTAATTTATAAAATGACAGCAAAAAATTATATCTGCATTCACATTCAACCAGACAAATCTAACACAAGAAAACCCTCCTGGAAGAAAAACTGTTAAAATTATTACAAGAAGCATGCCACCCTAAAACCTAAAAAAAAAAGAAAAAAAGAAAAATGGCAATGATCCACAAGTAGCCCATTTGCTGATTGTTTGTGCGCGCTCTCGCATGCATAGAGAGATTAATTGGACATTCAAGTTAAATATAAGCTAAGAGTGCCAAGTTATCTGAGTTAAGTGTACGAATCAACAAGACAGGGAAGGAGGAAACACAATCTCAATCACTACAATTGTGCAATTACCAGCAGAAAAAAATTCATAAAAAATTCATCGAACCATTCATAACTTATTTCCGAACAGCTAAAATGTGTGACTAGCCCCATTCCCATCTCCCATCCCCACCCAAAAAATCCACTTTTCCCCTCTTTTGCAGATCAAAGACACTCATATTTGTGCATCTATTTAAGAGGAAAGTCCTGGAAATTCTTAATGCCCTATGTACCTCTGGCTGGTCACCTTTTGGCCATAAAGAAAGAAAGGCTGTCTTTGTTTAATTGAGAAGATGTCTGAAAAAGCCCAAAACCATAAAATGCTTTTACAAATCAAATGTCAAAAAGGAGGATTACAAAGTTCCAAGACCTTTTGGAAAGGCAGGAATGAAGCTGCAAGTAACTCCAAACACCTTGTCTCTATATCGCCCTAAGCAAGCACCATTGCAGTGTTCAAGCTACTTTTACCAGGCATTACAATTCGGAAACAGACCATGACTGCAATTTTAATTACAAGCCCCTATTTACTGCTAAAAGTCATTTCAAGTTCCACGAATTATATCTCTGATGATATTCTCTAAAGTTGTACCAAGCTTTTCAAACAAAAATGATCAAATGTTATAAATGACTTCAGCAAATATTTTGTACCTGGTCACTCATGTCTCCCACATTTCTTCATCACCCTCCACGCACTGTAAAAAGGCCCATGCATTTATTTTTAGACAGACTTAGCCTGATCTTAAAGGAGAAAATGTGCAGTAACTCCCAGATATATACGCGCACCATGGAACCGTTATAATTCCCCAAATCAATCTGCTATAAATGGACACGACAAGAATGCAAAACTGCTTCTCACTCCCCTAGTCCAACCTGACGTGCAAATTAAAAGCGACTAGGAAGAACCACAAAGTATCCACCAGATATAGTAACATGAGTTATGACAACATTCACACAAGAAGAAAGGCAATTTCAACATGACATAACATAAACAAATAAAAATCCGTATTCAGGAAACAAGCAATTCTAATATATCAAGGCAACAACCACATGATATTATCACCCATTGTATTTTACTCACCACGAAAGAGTTATGAGATTTTCTCCCTCACAGCAACGTCTGAATCTTATAACACTGGCTCTGACTTAGCAAATGAATATTTACAGTATCTTTACTCAACTTTATAGCATATTGGCTGGAAACCCATCAGCAGCATTTAATAAATAAATTTCAGTAATGCTTATAATATTGAAGTATTAGGGCCTCAAATAAAGAAGTATTGATTAATTCTTGAGCCACAGTCATCAATGAGTCCCACAACCTGCAGTTGTATTGTGGAACAGAAAATGGTCATTTGCATAACATCGACTCGATAATCAAACAGAAAATAAGGAGTCTTGTACAGAATTTGATAGACAGTCGAAGCAACAAAACAGACCCAAAATCCAAAACACAACAACATTAAATCTCACAGAGAAGCATTAAAAAGATTCATTTTCACACTGAATAACAACATAAAGATAATTGCCACAAAACCCTCTTATCAGCTGAAGGATGTGCTTTTGACATTCAGACATGCAGAATCCGTAGGATCCCAAAATCATCATAAAAATGGTAAGCCCAAGAGGCCTTTCCTAGTAAAAGTCCAACAAATGATTAGAAAGTATTTTAATTATATTGCATAGAATCATAAAGAACACACCAAAGCATCACACGCTCACCGAATTTTAAAAATAAAATCTTCAGCCAGAAGACGGTAAAAATCACACAGAAAATTTCTTAATTCCCAATTAAAAAAATCAACAAAAACTTGGAAATAAAGTCTTCCGTGAATATCAAAAATCAAGCGCTTCAAGAAAACAAGATCCCTCTGAAAAACTAAGAACCCCCAACTCCCCTTTCCAGTGATATTCCCCTCCCTGATCCTCGACCTAATAGATCAAAAAGATCCCTCCTTCATCTATACATCGACGAATACATACATGCCCGTGTACACACATACGAGAATCCGCAATAATTCGAACCAATAACTACCAAATTAGGGCATAATTAATTAAAATTCTCCACAGAAAATAAAAATAAAAATCAAAGGTTCGGAATTACAATTAGGGGAAATTAGAGATGGTTCTGGCGTTTGTCATTTGACTGATTGATTGAAATTGCTATGAACCTTAGAATGAATTTACAAGATACCGACGAAAAATGTGGATTGGAAATAGGAGAAAAGTTACGTGGGGGATTTCAACTCGCCGAGATTATTTATATACAGAAGTGAACAATTACTCTTTAATTTATTTAATGGAAATTCGAAAATGGTGGAATTCTTTGACCTTTCATGGTCTTGTTGGAGTTTTATTTTGGATGACATCGATTACAAGATGTTAGAAGAATCGATGTTTATTGGATTTTTTGGATACCAATTTTGAGTGGTTGAAAAAATCATTAAAAAGCGATGTGATGTAATTTTGATCGATTCTCTCAACTTACCAAATTGATGATTTTTTGTCATTTCTTAAATTCTCTTTTGATTTTAACCTTGAGGCGTAGTTCAATTGGTCAGGCTTTGAGTTTGCTCCCCAATGGTCACCAGTTCGAGTCCCCTCAAGACCACTGAGGTAAGAAACGGCTGTAAACTTCAGGGCCCCGTGGAATTAGTCGAGGTGCGCGCAAGCTGGCCCGAACATTCATGGTTATCAAAAAAAAATTCTCTTCCGATTTTGCTTTTTTATAAAATCCAAACAACATATTTTGTTTAATACTAACTTATAAATAAAGATATACTAACTAAAACAATTATTTATAAGAAAAAAATTATGTTATAATTAAAAAATTGCTTATAAGTAAAATATTAATTATTTTTGTGTAAAAATCTTACTAATAAAACAAAAAATCATTTATAAAATATAAACAATTACTTATAAATAAAAAATTTGCTATTTAAAAGTAAAAAATTAACTTATAATTATAAAATTTATATATAACTAAAAAATACTAAGCAAATATTTAACTTTATTTAACCTTTCAAGTTAAATATTAACTTATATGTAAAAAACTTATATATAAGTAAAATATCACTTATAAGTAAAAAAAATTCACATGAAAACCATAAATCCAAAATTTCACTAAGGAACATATATATAACTTTACTTTTTTTTTAAAAAAAACTTTTAGAAATGGTGGATAAGAAATTCTCAAACATGGATTGATCTGTTTTAAAAAATCGCTATTAAAATCACTCATAACCGTTATCCTCATTTCTTCTTATTTCTTATTTTTTCAATTTAATTAGTTAATTATTTAATCTGATGAATATAAAGTTACTCTTTTGCCCTATCTTTAAAATAGTAAAAATGTTGTCAAAGTTAAATTTTTGGTCACCTGACATAAATTGTGGATGAAAAATGTTCAGAAGGGCTTCACCTGCAACGTTTGAAAATGTTAGGTGTGATGACTGCAACAAATCAAAAGTTTAGAGAAAACATGATAGTCTTTCAAAAGTTTGGAACTTTTACTGCAATTATCCTTAAAATTAATTATTAATTTTGATTTAAATCTTAATTCATATTTTAATCAATATCAAACATGAGCTTAATTAATCATCAAGAAGATTTGTCAATGCAGTTGTCTCACTCCAACAAATAAATTAAAAATTGTTGTCACACCATCGTGCAATACCTTAAAAAAAACCATTGGTACCCACATCTAACAATAGTGATGTTGTTAATAATAAATTATTGAGAGAAAATTAAAGCAGCAGTTTCTAACATTTTCAATTTTTTATAAATTTTACCATAACCTTCAATTTATACTAACGAAAGTTCTCAACCTTTCAAAAATATGCAGCGGGGTCCAAATGAATGGAAATGTTTGACCGTTAGTTGACTAACAAAAGTGAATTTTGACTAATTTTGATTAAAATTGAAATGGGTAAAATACATGAAACAAAATAATTTAAAAACCAAAACTAAAATAAATAAATAAATAAAACGAGAGGAAAAAAAATTGTTCGCATCTTCACCCACCCACTGACCAACACCACCGCCGACACATCCTCCCCTCCATCACCACAACCACCATCAAATGTCACACCCAAACTTTAGCACCCCCACCATAGAATCCACACACCAAATCCACCAAAAATTCACCATCACCTAACCAACATCTCGACACCTATTTACACCACCATAATTACTTTCCCCCCGTCTCATCACTAGGCACCAACACTACAAAACTTCATGAAAAGAGATGCCAATTTCACAAAATTTGGTGATCTAAAGTGAAGAAGAAAATGAGAGATAAAAAGCGCAACAATTATTTGTCCCAAATTTGTTGAAATACCATCATCAGAGTGAACGTCTGGATTGTGGGAGTTGACCGATGATAGTCCACAACAATGGATGTGAACGGAGGAGTTGTCGGCAATTTTTGAGTTCGCGAGTTAGGGATTTTGGGTGTTTATTCCGACGACATTTGGTGGAGTTTGGGATCGTGATTTTGTGGAATGTGTAGAGGGGAATGATGGTTTTCCGGTGACATGTAGGTCTCATGGTTTGGGCGGTGGCGTTGGTGGGGAAAATGTTGGATTTGGTTTTGGGATTGGGGGTGGGGTTTGGGATCGCGGTTTTGGGATTTGGTTTCCATTCATTTGAACCCCGACTATATATTTTTGAAATGTTAGGGACATTCGTTGACACAAATTGAATATTTAAGTAAAATCTACAAAAAATGAAAAAAGTTAAGGATTGCTGCTGCAATGTTCCCAATTATTAATGGGTGATTATGTAGTTAAAATATTTTCTTTTAGTGCACCACTTTTTAATAAAAAAAATTCCTTAATATTTATGTTATTGTCTCATTTATTTTCTAACTTTTTAAGTGCATTTTTATCTTCAATCTTTCATTGATTTTTTTAAATAACAAATCTTGTAATTTGTATAGTTGCACTAGTGAAAGATTAAGCATCTTTAAGGTGTAAATCAATATCTCTAAAATCACTTTTTCATTTTCATTTACATTTCGATAGATCTAAATTCAAATTTTGCACCAATGTGAAGATCTAAATCCAATTTTTGCCTCTTGTAAATAATAATAATAATAATAATGTAAATTTGCATTCCCCCCCCACCCCCCCATTTTCTATCAAAATTACTATTTGCATTTCATTTGCATCTATCCATTAAAGAAGTTTTTGATCGTTTTGAAGATCTAAATCTCTATTTTACACCTTGAAGATGCTCTCACAATATAGCAATAGGTAATTGGGAATCCCTATGGAGGTATGATATTCAGATTTCTATCTGTGCTAGGTTAGAAAATAGATTTATAATATTAACTTCTAAGACATATTTGTGTTATTTTAGATAATTGATATTTATTGTTATTAAATATTAGTTGTTATTTTCAATTGTAACGTTGGAATTCGAAAATTGATAAAGAGTTACTTATCGAAGATCTGTCAATATTGGTCTTCGCAATCTTATCATGTACAACAAAGTCGAGCTTTAGATGGATCATCTTAAGTCTTTGTCTAGTAGAGTTTTTTCAGAATAGGTTTTTGGGAAGAGATTTTTTTTCCTTAAACGTATAGTTAGAAAGTAGGGAAAAGTTATGGATCTATGTGTAAAATTATTTGATTGTAAAAATTTGTGTGTGAAAATAAAGGGTTGTGTAATGCACATTATTGAGAAGAAAAATGCATTTTTCTGATTTGATGTGATGGAAAATATATGATTAAAAAATAAGAATTTTTTTTTAAATTTGCGTGTAATATTATTTTATTTAAAAATATGTGGTTGAAAATGAGTATTGAAAGAATGAATTTTGGGGAAAATGTGGATCAAACATGGGCTAAGTTAGGATTCGTGAGATCATTGAACATGATTAAATAATTTTTGTTGCTTGAATGTGAAACAATGAATAGCTTTCATAGACAAGGAAAGCTTTCATAGACAAGGAAAAGTATAATGTCCAAAATGAAGCATTAGTTCAAGGAAGCTTGGCGAGAGAGCAATCTGAATTGAGGGAAAATAAAAAAAAAGTGGCAAAATTCTTGGTTTTAGGGGAAATGGATTCTCAAGTATGCCCTCCTTTGTGACTTTAGTGCCTTAAACATTGAGAATTAAGCTCTCTTAAGGCGACACATTGAGGATTGAGCTCGTCTCAAATATATAAAGTTAGGGAATAAGCCCCTTGTACAAGAAAACTGTCAAATAGTAACATTTCAGTTCCTGATTGACATTTTTTTTTTCTTTTTGTCAAGTGCGTATCTGCACAAAACATTGACAATGTGACACTTATCTAACGTTAGACCTAAAGCTGAAACTTGAGCCGGACAATTTCATCTTGAAAGAAATGCTCAACGGTTTAATTTTAAGATTACTGCCCCATTTCAAACTCAACAATTTCTAGTTACTCTCGATAAATGAGCTAAGCCCCTCTTTGGTCCCTATTATTCCAAAAAATTATTCTCCCTTTTTTAATTTTCAACCACACAATCTTTCATAAAATATATTGCACGTAAATAAATAAAAAATTTCTTGTTTTCAACCATACATTCTCAAAATAAATACTACTCCAAAAATTATGATTTCAAATAATCGATGGCCAAACGGAGGCTAAGATTGATTGTGTATTTGTGTGGGCTTGAACTTCATGGAGAACGAGCTTTTTTAGTTTTTCTAGGTTGGGTCGCCAACTCAAGTCTTGCGGCCCACGTTTTACTGTCACGAAGGGTGAAGGAGAGTATTTAGTCCTTGTTTTACCCTCATTTCTGAAAATTCATTTTCAATTACACGTTTTATATGACTCATAACTTTATCAAATTCTCAACTTCAAATTTTACTAAAATTTGTTTAAAATCTGATTTTTTTTTTTTCAAAATCAAATGGGGCATAATTACTTGACAATCTAATACAGCAACTAATTTAATGTAGTTGCTTAATATATAAGTACAGAATAATAGAATGAAAATATAAATGTAAATAAGAATAGAGACTTTTTAGAAAAAAAATTCTCGTCAATGAATTAATATTGAAAAAGAAAGTTGGAGTTGCCAGCTGACAAAGATGGTCCAGTTATTTATATTTCTTTGAAATTGAACCGAATATTTCTTTGAAATTGACAAAGGGGGTTTGCTCGTGGACTTGTCCGTTTAGAACGACTTGGAGTAGCTTATATTTGTAGTTAATTTATTTGTGTTATTTTAACGGGTTGTCAGGCTTGGTTTGTTTCCCCTTTTTTTGTTTCTCTCATTTGTCACGTTTAACTTATTTATCGTCAAATATGTTTTAATCGTTTGTCGTTTAGCAGACATTGTTTGTTTTTTGTGTAATGTCAACTATCGAATATGTAATCACAGTATTCATCCGTCACAAGTGAGGTTCTATTAAATATAAAAATATATATATATATTACATGAAAAAAAAGGGGGGGGGGGGGGGGGTTTGCCTTTGTTGTTGGACCCGTGCTTTGAGTTTAAACTTTATGGTAACCAATTTACAAAAACTATAAAGTGAGTGGCATCTATTGAAACTAAGACGTAACTGGAAATATTATTTGAAAACAAAATTTAAGCAAATGGCATAAATTTCTTAGAATACGTAAATTGTTGTGAATTATTGTATGGTTAAATATATCCGCGTCATAATTTTTAATAACTAGATTATATTTTATTGCACGAAAAGTTCATAATCTTTGCACATTATCACTAGGGGTGAATACGGTTCGATTTGGACGGTTTGTGTTATATTTTCAACTCAAACCATTTCATGCGATTTATAATTTTTTCAAACCAAACCAAAACATTTTATTTTTCAAACCAAACCATTATTTGTGGTTTGTTTGATTATAATCCGCGATTTACTTATCGACATTATAGTTATATGTTTAAAACAAGTTAACACATACATTTAAACAAGAACGAATAATATTAAATGTTAAATTACATTCATATTTGTTTAAACTCCGATATATAAACAAAAAGACAAAAAAATAGTATTAAGTTAGCATCTAGCAACAAGCACTTCGAATTTTACAAGCAAGAATACCAAAATAAGTACAAGAGTACTAACCTCTCATTTTATAAAAAAATGGATCAATATCTCATATTATAACACATGATTCAGCCTTTATATGATATGCAAATATCAAAATATTTATTAGTCCTTATTAATGATATTAACAATCAACTAAGAAATAATATGTATAAAATATCAAAATTGATAATAGAAAATAAATGTCACATTCCACAATTTTCTCAAAGTCATCAAATGCTCCTACCTCATCCAAATATTGACAAAACATTATAGGTTCATTGCTGCCATGCACCAATTTTTTGTGCATATTAAGGCTTCAACCATTTTTCTACTCAATGAACTTCTAAATGAGTCAAGAATTCGATTACTCATGGAAAATGCCGACTTGGGATTTGAATGAAACTTGTAATCTTTTTTTGAAGTGTCCAATCATTATCAATCCAATGAGCAGTTAAACACAAATAACTAACATTCTGTATTGACATCCAACATCAATAGCCAAAGAAATTCTTGTTGACCCAACTCTTTCTTCAATTTCTTCAAGAAAATTATATATATCTTTTGCTACTGTTATCCTTGAAGGAAATACGAATTTTGGAAAAAAATATCTTGTATAACCCTGAAAACCTTCATCTTCCATATGTCGAAACGGTAACTCAGACAATATGAAGTACCTTATAATTTGTTCTCTAATTTCTTTTTGAACAAACTTGATAACTTTGGTTTGCTTGTATTTTTGCAAATGCGTTATTGCATATATGTCTAGGCAACATACACAATTTCACGTTCAATTCATTTTGTAATTATGAGTCTAAAATTTTATTTTTTTAATGAAGATCTAACTAAATACTAATGACAATGACTTGCTAACTTATTTGTTATGCATGAGTTAATTAAATTTGTACTATCTAAGAAAGTATACTTTAAATTCTACAAACTATACTTTAATAAAATTTACGGTTTAATAAAAATATCTTTTTAATTAAAAAAGTGCGGTTCAATTTGATTTTTTTCGGTTTTTAAAATTTGAAACATAAACCAAACCATTTTGAAACGGTTTGGTTTGGTTTGAGAGAAATAAAACTATGGGTCCACGTGGACCCAAACCAACGACTTCGGTTCGATTTGCGAATTTTTTGTGCAGCCCTAATTATCACATTTATTTCTCAAACTTTTATTTTTCATCGTGGTCTTATTCTAAAATTATCATAATTTGTTTCTGATTATAATTTCTCTTCAGAAATCTTTTTGAGATAAAGTAAAAGATTAATTTGTACGTTGTATTTTTAAATAACTAAAACAAATCATAATATAAAAATGTTATTAAGTATTTGACCCTTATTTTAAAGCACATTAATAATACTTTTGGACGAAAATTATTATTAAGGACAATATTTTTTTATTAATGAAATGTTAAAAATAGGAATACAATGAACAACAAATTAAGGGTATAAATGTGATAATAAGCTCCTGTTTGGTGAGAATTAAAATTATATTTTTAGTTAATTTTGATAAAAACGAATGAAATGCGTTAGTGAAAAGTTATGAGTCCTCATGCAACACGTGATTAAAATTAATTGTTGATTTTGATTTACATGAAAATCTAAATTTTAATCCCTACGAAACAGATGCTAAATAAAGATTAACGACTTTAATGTATTTAAAATATGTACTCATGTTTGGTGGGAATTAAGACCATGTTTGGCCCCCATTGAATTTTAATTCATTTTCCTCTATCCTTTTATCAATCACATAGTCTCTCAATAAAATAATATTATACATAAATTCAAAAGAAAAATTCTTGTTGTCCAGGCCAATAGCAAACCTATTCAAAAACAGGTAATAAAAAATTAAGGTGAAATTACTATTATACCCTTATTTCGCCATTTTATCCCTATTTTGCCATTTTAACTATTTTTCCGCTTTTAACCCCTATAATTGGTATCAGAGCCTAGTAACGAAACTAAAGAAAATTTTTAGAACTTAAATAATATATTTTAAAATGAATAGAAAAGATAAAATGATTTTAGAAGAATTACAAAATATTAATATTTTAACTAATACTAATAGACTTAAATTACAAGATTTAGCGATAAATTTAAGTACTAAATATAAAACTTTAAGTGAAGAAATACAACAAATAAATAATTCTCAACAATTAGCAGAAATAAAAAATAAAGGATTACAAATTTTAGTAGATGAATTTTTCGAACATGAAGAAGAAGATATTATAATAAATCAATTTTTAGAACAATATGATAATTATGCTCAACCTTTAGAAAAAATGGATATTATAAATCAAGATATTTTAACTCATGTAATAAATATTGAATCCAATTTAGAAATTGTTAATGACAATATTAAAATAGGACCAAAAATCTTATATAAACAAATTGAATCAAAATTAAAAGAATCAAAACTAAAAAGAGATTCTTGTATAGCAATTGAACCACATTTACCAGCTTATGTTATAGAAGAATTAGAAAATAAATTCTTTGAAGTCATTGGAGAAGAATTAGAAGTCTATAAAAAAGCTTAGAACAATTAGCTATTCAAACTGAAAATATTTATATGAATGATCCTCCACCCAAAGAGGAAACTACTGAAATTAATACTCCACCTCTAAATCAACAAGTTGAAACTCAACCCTTAATCGGAGATACAAGTAGAACTAATATTACTACAGATTGGACACAAGTCGAATCTGATGACTGGAATCTAGAATGGATAAAAGAACATGGAATAACTGAAGAACGAGAAGGTTACAAATTTAGAAAAGGACCCAAGATTATGTCAACTAAGCATATATATCTCAGAGATAATAATCCAGTTAAATTATTTACTGAATCAATTCCTACAACAGGAATTTGGTTAGATGTTGATGATAGCAATAATAAAAGTGAAATTATTGACTCATGGGCAAAAGCTACTGATTTAGCTGTTGCTTTTCATAAATGGAATACAACTCAAGCTTATAATTTTTTAATCCACACCTTTAGAGGAATTACTTCAGACATCTGGAGGAGAACTTCCGAGGAAACTAAAAATAAAATTAAATATGGAGAAAAACTTACAACTACTATAAATAGTAATGAAAGTTTAGATGCTGAAAATTTTAAAGAAGTTTTAAAACGAATGGAAAATTTATTTAGACACATACTCTTAGGAGAAGTAATACCAGAAACAAAAATAGACATGATCACTCAAGAAGCCTTACAAGCTGAAAGAGAAATGGAATTATTAAAAATCTGTGATATGTGTGAATTAAACGAATATACCAAGAAATTTGAAAAGATATATATTAAAGTTTCAAAATCCATAAAAGAATGGAATTTATCAGAGGAAGATGTAAAATTATTAAATAGATATTTTCTTAAACTACCTTGGCCATGGGGTAAAAAATTATTTGAAGATTACCAAAATTATTGGAATAAAATAGAATGGGAAGATCCTAACCGTAAAGCTGATACATTAGGAATGAGAACTTCATTCGCCAAAAGAAAAATATCTGAATGGTGTAGAAAATCTATGTATCAACACCTATTTAGAAAACGTGGTAAGAAAGCCAGTTTATGCTGTTATGGAGAAATAGCAGCAGTACCACAATTTGGTTGTCAACAACCGCCTAGGAAACCATATTATAAAAAGAAATTTAAGAAATATCTTAAACCGTGGAAGAGAAATAAAGGATTTAAAAGCCACAAGAGATATTTTAAGAAGAAGAAACCTTGGAGAAAGGAATATAACCAACATAAGAAACCTCAGAAAAAATCTAAAGAAGAATTCTATAAAAAATGTAAATGTTTTACATGTAATGAAATAGGACATATATCTCTCAATTGTCCTAATAAGAATAAAAGAGAAAATGTTAAAGCCATTAGGATAATGGAAGAAATAGAATCCGACTCAGATTATGAGATAATCGAAAACTTAGACGAATTATCAGAAACAGACTCAATATATGAGTTAGATATAGAAGAAATTGAAGAACCAGAATTTGAACAAATCTATATGAATCAAGAAATTATAGATACTATTGAAACCAACTTAGATAATGAAGAAGGAACTTCACAAACAGTTGTGTTTGATGAAGAAAGATATGGAGCCATAAAAGAAAAACAAATTTCCTTAAAAGATAAAGATGTTTTTGTTAGACCAATATTACCTTGGTTTAATAAAACAATATATATTGCTAAATATGATGAAGTACCTATTAACATCGAAAATGTTAAAGGCAACACTACTATATCCCTAATAACTAAAGAATTGGTTAATAGAGAATTAACAAAAATAAATAAATCTACTTGGGAAAGATTAAAGAACATAGTAATTGGAGGAATCCAAATAATGATCAAGGGATACTTTAGAGAAGGAATGAATATTTCTATACAAATGTACTTAATGGATAACAGAATACTTCATGATCCTATGGATGCTTTATTAGGAGTTGTCTCTGGAAATCTAGTATATAAGAAAATTATATGTACTATAAGACATGGATTTGCCATGTCTCTATTAGATGAAAATTTAAGTATGGGATTAAATCTATATCATAGAATTGATAGATTAATTATGCCACCAAGAAGTAAAGCTGTAACTTTACATTGTAAAGCCTTATATGCCTTTACAACTACACACCAAAAAGAAATCAATAAAGTCTCAGGAGAATTTATACAAATTCATGAAGATTTTAGAGACCTAGCACAATTTACACCACCAAGAATGTTAAGTAATAATAACATTTCATTACCACAGGACATATTACTTGATTTTCATCAACAATCTAGAAGAATAGATAATAATATAGGAAATCAAGGATTAGTTACCTTGAATACCTCTGGACAACTTATAACCAGAATGCCTAGTAGAAGAATAGAAAGAAGTATCAGTACTAGAGAACTCTCAAGTTCTAGTAGAACCTCTACAAGCAGAAATTACCCAACAATGCCTAGAAATAGCATTGATATTGACCTTAGAAAAAGTGAGGAAGATAATTTCCTTATCTTAACAGAATATATTAATAATCAAAGTAACTACGAAGAAATTATAGCCCTTGTTAATACAGGAGCAAGTACCAGTCATATAAGAGCAGATTTAGTTGATCATTTACTAGAAGAAAAATTACCGCAAGGAATAACTCTTACAGATTATCATGGAATTAAATATGAAATTAAAACATTTGTTAATCTAGAACTAAGTTTTACAGATATAGAAGGAGAACAATTTAAACTAAATCTTAAAATTCATAAAGATTATAGAAAAGGAAAAGATACTAGTCCAATATTATTAGGAATGAACTTTCTTGAAAAAGTCTCACCATTCTATATCCAGAAGAATACATTACAAATAACTATAGAAGGAAAACAAAAAATGATTTCTAGGATTAATAAAAACAAAGAACCAATCTATATGATACAAGGAATTAGATCAATTAAAACTAGCATACTTAGTCCATATATTGAGATAACTCTCAAATTACCAGATTACTGTATGATAAAATTTCATGATATACTTGATACTGGATCAGGTATTTGCTTATGCAAAAGATATGTGTTCCCAGAACATTACTATAAAAGAGATTATAAGAAAACAACTTATGGACAAACAGCCAGTGATATTGTAGAAATCTATAGAGATTTTGTAGAAAATGTTCCTATATTTATAGGAAATAGAGAATGTTTTATACCTCAAATATATGCAACAGATAAAATTGGATGTGATATCCTTTTAGGAGAAAATTTTTATCTACACATATAGCCATTTTACACAATATAAAGATAGTTTTGAATTTACAACACCTTGTAATCACAAAATTAAAACACCGAAAATCTTTAAAGCTATTGGAATTGCACATCAACCAATTCACCATAAACCCAGACATCAGAGTTCTGCAGGTAATCGTGGTGGATGTTATACAGAAATTAATCAAAAACAAAAAATTCCAGTATTAGGAATTAGCAATTTAGAAGAAGAATTAGAAAGTATTAAATTAGAACTAAAAGAATGTTATCATGAACATCCCTTAGCTAAATGGGATAAAGATAAACCTATGGCAACCATTGAACTAAAAGACCCAGATGCAAAAATATCAGGAAAACAATTTCCTTATAGCGAAGAAGATAAAAGAGAATTTGAAATACAAATTAAAGAACTCTTACAATTAGGAGTTATAAAAGAATCAACCAGTCCATATAATAGTCCAGCATTTATGATTAGAAACCATAGTGAAATTAAAAGAGGAAAAGCTAGAATGGTAATTGATTATAGAGATTTAAACTCTAAAACTATACCAAATAGTTATAAATTACCAATAAAAGAATTATTAATAAAACAAATACAAGGAAGTAAAATATACTCTAAATTTGACTGTAAATCTGGATATTGGCAAATAAAACTAGATGAAGCATCAAAACCTTTAACTAGTTTTACTACCCCTAATCCATTAGGACAATTTGAATGGAATGTTATGCCATTTGGATTAATGAATGCACCAGCAATATTTCAACAAAGAATGGATAAGATTATTAGACCAATAAAGAACTTCTGCATTGTTTATGTAGATGATATTCTTATTCATAGTAAAAATCTAAAAGAACATATTGAACATCTTAAGAAATTCATCTATATTGCTAAAAAATATGGATTAGCCTTATCAGAAAGAAAAGCAGAAATAGCTAAGACTGAAATTGAATTCTTAGGATACATTTTTACTGAAGAAAAAATACTTCAACAACCTCATATTGAGAAGAAGATCATTGATTTTTCAGAAGAAATTAGAGATAAGAAAGAATTACAAAGCTTTATTGGATTATTAAATTATTCTGAGAAATTTATTAAAAACTGTGCAAAATACAAAGTCCACTTTACCAAAAAACTCAAAAAAGGAGTCGAATGGGAATGGACACAAGAAGATATAGAAATGATAAATAAAATTAAAAGAATATGCGAAAATCTACCAGAATTAAATATTCCAAATGATGACGATTTCTTTATTCTAGAAACTGATGCATCTTTATTATATTGGGGAGCAATCCTCAAAAGAAAAGAAAATCATAAAGAATTTCTTTGTAATTCCTTATGTAAATGCCCAGAAGAGCTTGTTGCTTATATTTCAGGTACATTCAAAGATGCCGAGACAAGGTATGATATCAATCGTAAAGAATGTTTAGCCGTTAAGAAAGGAGTAGCAAAATTTGAACCTTATTTGCTACCTAAAAAATTTCTTATTAGAACAGATAATACTCAGGTAAAACCATTATTAACGAATAAACTTGGAACAAGTGCAGCTGAAAGGCCACTTATTAGAATGCAAATGTGGTTTGCACCATTTAAATTTGATATTGTCCATATTAAAGGAAAAGACAATTTTATTCCAGATTTTTTAACCAGGAATGGAGCAAATCATGAAGGAATTAGAGACATTGAAGTTCGAAATGAATATGAAGATTGCTGCTATGGAGTCCAAGATTACACTAATAGAAATGGCTGCTGTCAAGTCAATATCTGAGAAAGCCAATAAGGCTATATTATCTGAAGGCCCTAGTGCCAATAAATCTGAAGGCCTCAGTGCCAATATTGAAGAAGAAGCATTTAAGCTTCATAAATTATCAGTCCAAGAGAATACTACTTTGTCTCCCTCACAGGAGAAAAAATTAACAAAGGAAAGTATCTCTATACCAGAGCTAGATCGCTCAAATGTCATTAAGGCCTGTAACACTCCTAGTGTTATGGATATTAAAAGTAAAAATGATTTTATTTTAGCATATGTACTGTTCAATATAGCCTGTTGCTGGTTTACCAGTATTGGAGGGTGGATGAAAACCTTAACATATGGAACTTATAACAAAGTGAATTTATATCCAGGAGCCCCAGCCTATTGGGTTCGTACTCTTTTTGAAATGGGAAATATAATTTGTATTTACCCATCAGAATCTTTAAAGGAAATTTCGATGCTACCAAAAGAGGTAGTACGAGCTATTGAAAGATATTGCCAAGTTCTTAAACACAAGAACATATACATCAGATTTTTCTCTGCTTGTCCCGAATGGGATAATGAAGAAGATAAGTTGCTACCAGTTAGCCATGTTATTAGAATTGCCACTACTTCCAAACATCTCCAGCCTGAGAAGAGTGAAATCCACGAAACTACACCAGAAGATGTCATCAATATGATAACTTTTCGAAGAGCGAAGGGATATAAAGAACAGTTTGAGCATCTCCAGAAAATTATTGAAGAAAATCAGAAAATTTGGGTGTATGAGTCACAAGACTATTTGATTTACAGCAAGGCTGTGGCACCCACTAAGCAAGAAGATTGGCAGTATCTTGATACATGGTGTGATCATATTTTTGGAGGAGACGCTAGTGGAACGCAGAAGACAAAAAATGAGCTGTGTAAACAGTTTTGGCGTTATCCAAACCATAAGTGTGAATGCTGTAGCAATGAAGAAGACGGCTCACCAATCTCACTTGATCCAGAGGAATTTCCGGATGAATGGTTTGAGTCTCATATGGAAAAGTAATGGACCCTCTTTATCATTGCTTTATCAAAGTCACTTTGATAAAGAAAAACTGTGGGGTTTCACTTGCATTATTTTCCATATTAAGACAAACAACTTTAGGCCACAGTAAGATTCCCATTATTTTACACAGTAACACAACAATAATGAAGGACAGCCATAGAGCTTTTTCGAGTCTATAAAAGGAAGACTAATTCTCAGAAGAAGGCATCTCATCCTTAAGCAAAAAACTTATTTCGATCTCGTTTTCCAATCTTGTAGCCATTTCAGTTTCTCTCTTTCATTTGAAGCTTGTAATAAGGTAATTTCTATGGAGTTCTAAACTCTTTAGAGAAAGTACCAAAAGTGTAGCCAAGATATGTATGTATACTCTTTTATAAGAGATATTAGTGTGATGTGTTTATGAAATCAAAGTTGTTTGAAAACACTGTTTTCTTATTCTTATTATATTCTCAAAAGCTTTTATCTCACTTATACTCCAACGGTGAAAACCTTGAGGGTTAGTGCAAGTATCTTGTTGCCATGTTGCCGTGTATAGGCGTTTTAGGCGTTGTTAGAGAAAGCCATGAAAACCCTGTTACCATTCAAGGTGATGTTTTAACTAGGAGTTGAAAGGAAAACTGTGATTCCGTGTGATCCACTGTGAGATATGCAAAAGAGTCAGAGAGAAAACCAATAAGAGTGCGGAAGTCGTGTTGGACCATAACCCACTTTCTTAAATTCAAATAACACCGATCACTTATATCTGAGTATACAAACATATTGGAGCAAGCTCGAGGGAAATCTCATTGATATTATTCTGCAATTACCTTCAGCTTCATTACTGTAAGATCTTTCTTATTTATGTTAATTACTCGTATTAATATTTGCACTCCTGCTATTTATTATATTTTAGTTAATTGTATTCAAAAATTAGAAGTTAACTGTGAGAGAGAAAGAGAAAAAATTAGATCATATTATAATGTGCTAGATTATTTTCTGAAATTTAATAGAAATATACCTGTGTCTTTAACAGAAAATATTGTTATAATTAATAGAGAAATTAATGAACTAGAAAATAAAATTAGAACACTAAAAGAGTGTTTTGATAAAAAATATATAGATAAATACGAGCATAATTGGCTTTTTCATTTATTAGGAGAAATAAACCAAAATAATCCTATATTAGAAATAAAAAACCTTGATTTAAACTAAAGTATAAAGGAAGGATAATTGTGACTTTTTATCAAGAGAATATACCTTGCCACGTGTATCTGTTTTCTAGTTGGGATTTAACTCCCTGGACGTGTAGCACTACTCAATTCAAAAACTCTCATTACTTTTTAACCACACGCTTTTCAAAAAATACTATTTCAAAATCATTTTTTTTTTCAAATAATGGAGTTCAAACAAGGGCTAAAATTCAGATTTTTATCTAAATTAAAGTTAACAATTAATTTTAACTACATATTTTATAGATCTTACAACTTTTTAAATATACATTTAATCAACTTTTGTCAAAATTTAATAAAAGAATTGATTTTAATTTTCATCAAATAAAAGCATGGTATACTATCTATTTTTTTTAAAAAATGATGTGAATTAAAATTATAATTCATTTTTCTCTCTTTTCTTATCAACCACACATTTTCCACTAAAATAATATAACATGTAATTTCAATTTTTTTTAATTATTTTTTTTAACTACAAGTTTAAAAAGGAAAAAAAAAAACCTATTCCATCTATTAAAATTTCAATTAATATGGCCAAATTCGGGTGTATCGTGGGACTCTTTTATGGGATATGATATGATGAGGAATTCTTGCGGTTGTGCCTTCACGAGGGTACTACAATCTAGTTGCTCCTTTCAAATCAAATTAGAGTCTCCTATAAGCCACGTCAGCCTGTATGTAGATGGTAGGTAACGTGCCACACGTCATCCCACCTGATTTTGTGTTAAAGACTGATAATGAAAGGTTGGAGAAGCTATGGCTGTAAGCAAAAATCTCAATTTATCTCCATGCATCTATTCGTTGTACAGTTGTACTCTGCAGTACATAAATTTGAGAATGCAACGTGTGCTTACACATGGATCAATTATGTTTCTGTTTGATACATTTTAAAATTTTCATAAAATAATATTTTCCATCACATCAATAACTTTTACTTCTTTTTTCAATCACACATTCTTCATCAATCTACTATTCCAGAATACATTCTTCCAAAATAACGTGACTCAATTCTTTCTTTAATATTTTTTTAAATTTAATTTATATGTTAAACAGGTCTTTCGCACTCAAATTCGGTGTGCATCAATTATGCATGTATACATACACATTTTGATTACTACGTTATATTGAATAAGACAAACGACAAGTTTTATCACACATCTCTTTCTTATCTTGAACACATTCTATTTGATGTTCTTAAGCTCGTGGTCTTCGAATTGGACAAAGCATCGTATCTACGATTGTGTCAAAGAAGTCATGTATTGTCTTGTCCCGTTACCCGTTTAAGGAGGGGCGGGGTGAGACCATTGCCCAGTTTACTACTCCATTTAATTTATTTTTTAAAAGTTTTTGATAATTCATTTTATTGTTTTCATTGATTAGACTAAGACAATAATATTTTTTTAATCTTTACTTATTTTTAAAAGTTAAATTATTCAAATATATTTGATAACCTAAGGTTTTTATTGTTTGTCATATTTTTTAGATAATTTTAGCTGTCATTTTTTATTAGAATTAATGAAATTTTGTGAAATTCTTCATTTAAAATATTGAATTTAAAAAAAATTAAAAAAGATTAAAGGGGGAGAGGCGGGCGTTAGCAGTCCCCGTCCCGAACCCGCCTCAGGGCAAAGTTCTTCGCCCAAATACCCGATTAAACAAGTAATTCCCGTCCTGTTCTGGGCGGTGTCCGCGCGTATCGAGGTTTTTTGTCATTCCTATCCTAAAGTACAAATGAGTTCAATGATATAAACTGGTACAAAAATAACTTACGCGTCTTATTCAAGATGAGCAACATTCCTCTTTAATAGTAAGTTCCAAGTGATGTATTATTGCCAATTAAAGTTAACGGCTCAATGCTTTTAATAGACTACTTTGCTAGCTTTCCCAATTCACTCTTTAATAAGAATTCAAGTGTTGTAGCATTCATATGAAAATGAATGTGTATCAATAGTCTTTCAATTGAGTTTTCGAAAAAATAAAAAATTTCATCGACTTCAACAGCTCTAGTGAAGATTTCAAATTTTTGAATTTGAATAAAGAACTGCATCCCCATCGAAGGTAAATATCTCTTTTATGTATTGAACTGCTTGAACTAGAGCTTTGGGCATGACAAAAAATCTCGACGGACTAGCATTTTTGAAAAAAAAAAATTAAGAAAATAAAAGAGAAAAAAACTTTAGGTTAATGGAGATTGATATATTGAGAATCCTTTGTCTTGAAATATCTTATTTCAAATGCACAACCGACACCGACTACTCATTAGTCCCTGTTTGAAACCCATTTTGAGGAAAAGAAAAATTTTGAAATAGTAATTGATGTGAAAATGTGTGGTGGAAAAGTGATGAAAAGTTTTTGATTTATGTGTAATATTATTTTATTTAGAGAATGTGTGGTTGAAATGAAGAATGATAATGAGAATAAGAATAAGAATGAGAAATTAATGAGTGTAAGCACGATGGGGTAGGTAGAGAATGTGGGTATATTACGTACATATATCATCATATTCTAACATAGGTGGCAGGGTGCTTCAGGCTCCACGGAGTCACAAAACGGGCCTCAATTTTGTTAGTGGACCAAAAACTAGAGTATGTGTAGGTAAGAGTTTAAATTGTAATTAAAGTTGATTTTAAATATATTTTTTATTCATGTATTTAGTAAGTCTAATAACTTTCTAATTTCTTATTATTTACCTATGTCATGGTTAAAATTCAGATTTTAATCTAAACACTTATTTGGTGGCCTTAAAATTTTAAAAACATAGTTTTGAATAATTTTTTTTTTTTTTCGGAGAATGTACGGTTAAAAATAAGAAAAAAATTTGAATTTACGTGTAAAATAGTTTATTGTACGAGTAGTTGGTTTAAAATGAGTATGAAAAATAAATTAAAATAAAATAAAAGAAATCAAACATGACTAAATTAAAGTCATTAATTAATTTTAACAACATATTTTATGAGACTTGCAATTTTTCAATCACAAATTTCATCAATTTTTATCAAATTTACTAAAAAATTAATTTTAATCCTCACCAAACGGGGGGGCTTAAAGTCGTTATCAAATAAGAACTAAAGTTAGGCAAATTAGTCTATTCATTTTTAATTTTTACTTGTCAGAATGTGGAATAACTCGAAGTTTTGAAAATATTTTTTAGTGATACACTTTACAAACAAAAAACTACGAGATCATTTTTTATATGAGTCGATGGAAGGATGAGACAACTTGACTCGGGTTTTTATCACCTCTTTGGGAGACCTATAAGAAATTGCAATCTATACATTTTTAAAATTTTTTTTTCTCTCTCCTTTAGTTTTAACTTTTAAGGTCCGTTTGATATCCTTAGTTTTCCAAGAACTTCAATGGCGTTTGATGAACCAAATTTTGCATGAAATTTTTTTTCCCACTTCTCTCTCACGTGCTGGCTTTTCCTCATTTTTCATGTAACTCCTTTTCTTTTGGTTTTGCTAGGAATTCTGTTTTCCAACTTTTTTTTTCTTTTTTTTGGAACAAATTTTATAACCAAATGTAAATTTTTATGAACAATTTTCATGTAAAACAAAACCAAACGAACCTAAATTTTGATGAAAAAAATGATTTTTTTGGAATTTTTTTATTTTATTTTTTACTTTTTGGCAATGGAAACAAATTTTATAACCAATTGTAAAAATATAACTTTAATGGACAATTTCCATGTAAAACAAAATCAAACAAATACAAAAGATCTAAAATTTTACAATTCTTCGGGTGGAAAATTATACCAATCAAACACACTTAATTAACAATTCTCTGAAAAATAAGTTCTAAGCAATTAGTTTATCTGAAATTCATTTTCTTTCCACCAATTTTTCATCATTGCAATCAAACGGACCCTTAAAGTAAAATGAGGTGCAATTAATAGAAAGTCTTCATGTTTTGTGTTAATGATTAATTTATTTTTATTCATCTTTTAATAGTTTTCTTTTAGCATAAAATCCCAATTTTTGGGTGAAAATTCGTTCCATATCTTTAAGGGAAATTTGCAATAGGGGTCCCCAAGCATTTCGTAAAGGTGCAGTCAATTCCAAAATCTTCTAATCTTAGCACTAATATCTCTAATCCTTTAATAAATGTTCGTCGAAAGACTTCTAATAAATTTTATTCAAAAATCTGTCAGTTGACCAAAAGTCAAATATCTAACCTTAATTTAACCCATTTAATGTAAGGTAGATTGAAAGCTAATCTACCACTAGTATAATTTGTCTATTTAGTATCTGTTTGACTCAATTAAACAACTCTTTTTTCTTCATACTCATTTTCAAGTATATATTTACACAATAAAATATTCTGTACATAGATTCAAAACTTTATTCCACTTTTAAACCACACATTCTCTATAATTTATATTCTCTATTTTATTTTCAACCACACAATCTTCCATAAAATAACATTATATGTAAATCGAAATATTTTCCTTCTTTTTTAACCACACCTCCAAAAAAAAAAAAAAAAAAGTGTTACCCCAAAAATTATAATTTCAAATAATGGGGGCCAAACGGGGCTAATCAAATCCCTGATAGAGCTATCATTTGAGAGCAACAAAACTACTATAAATTATCAACTTATTGTACCATTGAGAAAAAAATGTAAGCCATGACTTCATCTTACCCAATAGACTATACTACCAACAATTTGGAATAAAACAAATAAATTTTGGAACAACCAAAATTGGCCAATGCACAAAGGAGTAAGGACCACTTAAAAATTCAGACAGCCCTGCAATTGTATGGTAAATTAAAGTGCCACCGAGGCTAAACACCATTATCTTCTAATCAAAATTCATTAACCAATTAAGTGCATAATTAAAACTTAAAATCTACTTAATACAGATCATATGATCAGCTTATATAATAAACCATGTTATTCTTAGAATCACAATCCTATATTCACATCCTAGTTGTCCCCAAATTTCCTCAAAATATTGTCTTCATCTGCAATGCAAATAGGCCTAAAACTGCAAGAAAAATAGCCTAAAAACAGGAAGAATCTCTAGAAATACAGCCAGCACAGAAAGATTCACTGTTTTGCTGTCCATTTTGACCCAATAAATATATTATCAACCCTAACATGCAGGTCAGCTAAGATTTGTAATTTTGCCATCAAAATATTCACTTCAAGATCTGATATGAATCAATCTATCTCATTTGTACATAACAGATCCTTAAGTGGCTTTTCAAGGTAGCAGATGAAAATCCAAGAGAGCCCAATTCTAGTCACACCACCAAGAAACAAGGTGTTCATCACAGTAAGACGAGAGTATATTGAACAAGATTTTAGCTTCTTTGTACAATTCTTTACATACTAAAAGTTTGTGGCTTTGTTCGTTTTGCAGACCAGAAAGTTCAGTCGAGAGATGTAGTCGTGTTCAATGATCACGTGGCTAGGAAAAGACAACGAAAAAGAGTAGAACACAGCAAATTGAACTGCAGCAACTTGAATCTGTTCTATATATTTCGCAGAAAAGACGTTGCAAAGGCTTGTTTCTCTCACTCCTTGAATTTGAAGAGGTTGGGGAGTTTTAGGAGAAGGCAGCAGCATTCAAGGCATCCTATGAAGATGAAAAAAGAAGACGTTGCAAGAGGGCTAGGAATTACTCACAAAACAGATTCTGGTTCTCATGTAGGCAATAAGGTTTTGCCAATTACTGATATGGCTAAGGTATCGACTACAAATAACAGCAACGAATGCTCTAAAGTCGAAAAGAAAGAAAAATCGAAGGGCGGTAAGAATAAAACCATTTCTAGGATGAAGGAACTGCTGAAATGGGCTGCTCCTGCCAAGTCTGAGAAGGGGGGGAAGTACACTGGGAGAAAGGTACGTAAAGTTCTGTGGATCGTCTAGTTCTATTTAATACTGTGCGCTAAAAAAGTCCTACATGGTTTTAGGTCTTGCAGTTTCGAAACCGAGCAGCTTTAAAAGCTGTACCAGATGATGATCAACTAACCAATGAATCCCCTAAGATCAGTTTCAGATGGGATTTAGAGAGTTGCTCCACTACTACTTCCTCTGCCTATTCTGCAATTTCAATGGCGGTTTCTATAAAACATGACCAGTCAATGAATGTGATTTCTGTTACCTCTACTCCTCTAAACATTCAAGATCAATCCGGTATCAGAACAGGGAATTGGATCACCACAGACACGGAATGTAAGACCCGAGTCAACCCTTTTATCGCGTATTTATGTATATGTACGCACTCAAATACGTAAAAGTACGAGCAATGACTAACGCGTATTTTTTGTGATGGACAGTTGTTGTGCTAGAGCTGTGAGGCTTGAATTCAAGGGAGATCTACCAAATGTGTCAAAGAGTTATGGCTGAACGACATTTTGATCAAGGAATTTAATGTACATTCATCAATTCAATGATGTGAAATGTAACCATTTAAAATAAATTTTTAGTTAAAAGTTATTGATTTATACGCTTTCAAAACACGAGTCTCCATCGAATTTCCACTAACAACGTCAAATATAAGCTATGAAATACAAGTAAAAGTGTGTGATTATCCATTTATATCATCTCGAATCCACGCTAAGTTGAAAGTCGAAGTAAATTTTCGCAAATGTTTCAAAAAATAAAAAATAAAAATCATATGCTTCACAAGTGGATTTAGACTTGTACTTAAGTTATGCCTAGTTGAATTAGCATTCAGCTACGTACTTTGGTTGTACCGAATATATATATATATATATATATATATATATATATATATATATATATATATATATATATATATATAATACACGCTACTTTTCATATTTTTAATTTCTTGCAAGTTGAGGATCGAGACAAAATTGTTGTAACAATCGGAGATGGAATTGGCTTTTACTGTTGATGCCGTACACGACTTCTTACTATTGTTTTTTTTGTACAAAAGTTTATAACTTTTCGAAGTAGAAACAATTCTTTTATATAAATGTTTTTTTTTTTTTTTTTAAGATTTGACAAATAGTCTATAACGATTGTAAATTTTGATATTTAATCGATTTGGGATTTACATTAACTCGTATCCCCTTCTCTCATGTTATTCGGAAATTCAACAATATTTTCGAGTCTCTTGGACGCTCAAGAAATATGGAGAAGGAACAAAGTTACGAGGAAGGGAAAGGGAAAAGGAGAGTGGACGAGGGGATAACATGTTGGAAAGGGGGCTATGGGGGCCGAGGGAAGCAACTAAGTGGATGGCATAACATTGAAAAGTCTCTTTCTGATATTCTTTCTTCTCCTTGTAATATAATTTCTGCTTTTAGATAATAATTTAGAAATAGATATAAATTCTTGTTGCTCTCCTAATTCCTCGTCACATTCGATGATTCCTATACGTAGGAAATGAGACAATAGACGGTTATTATTTATGCAGCCATCAGCCATGTTACTTAACTGTCAACCAACCACCATTCCTCTCTTTCTTTTTCCTATTTATCTAATCAAACAAGATACACCCATTCCATTCCTTCACATTTCTAGCCATTTTCCTTATCCCTACCCTACCCCACCCCACCCTAACACTGAAGCCTCAAAAATGGAAGAAACCATTTCTTCATGGATCCCTATTTCTAATTCTTCATATTAGGGCAGATCTTTGGCCGGCCCGAGGAAACCTTTGCACGCCTCTATTCTACGTCTCATAGAAACTATCTACGGGAGACTTTTCCTTGGCAAGTAGGTCCCAACAAAATGGAAGAAACCAATTGGGATTATTTAGGCTCAGACCTCACAGAATTAATCCTTTCTCACCTCCCTATTCCCTCCATAATCCGTTCATCTTTAGTCTACAAATCCTGGAAATCTATAATCAGTTCCTCCTCCTTCAAAACCCGAGTTTCGGCTCGAAAAAAGCCATGGTTTTTTATCTACGGACAAAACAATGTCTTCACCAAGAACAATCAGGTTTTTGCATTCGACCCTGAATCGAATGAATGGATCAAACTCCCAGTTTCAGCATCCCTTTTGTCCAAAGACTTGTTTACTGGTTCCAATGGTTTTTGCTTCAGTATCACCCCAGAAAATTTCGGTTTCAAACCAGTTTTAAGTGATTCCTGGAACCAAACAAGCCCTCTCAGATTTTCCAGGTCTAATCCCCTGGTTGGCGTGTACAATGTTGATAAAAGTTCGAAACTTCCCAGGTTAATTGTCGTAGGTGGGGTGAGGTTCAACGGTAACCTTGTTGATCTTGAGGACCGTTTGGCTGTTGAAATATACAATCCCAATCAAGATTATTGGGAACTTTGTCCCCCATTGCCAGCTGATTTTCGCCCTGGAAACTCATCACAATGGCTATGTTCAGCTTTATTCAAACAAAAATTCTTCGTTTTCGGGATATATTCATTTTTCGTCTCGTTTTTCAACCTCGAAACACGTTACTGGACTTCTGTCCAGACCCTGAGGCCTCCAGGAGCATTATTTTCATACTTACTTTCTCTCCATGACAAACTCATTTTAGCAGGATTATGCAACAATATTGGATCATCACCTTGTTTCATTCTATGGAAAATCGATGAAAAAACGCTCGAATTCAGTGAAATGGAAATCATGCCTGAAGAATTACTTGCCTGCTTATTTGACAGTAGTAGTGATGAAGATGATAGATTTGCAAGCCTTAAATGTGTTGGATTTGGTAATCTTATATATGTATTCAATGATGAACATCACAAAAATTATCCAGCTTGTGTTTGTGAAATGAGTGAATATTCAGGGAAATGCAATTGGAGAAGGCTCCCCAGTTTGCCACAACCTGTGAATAAATTCCATAAGATAGTCAGTTTCTGTTCTAATGTATCCTTAGATATGTTGAAATAATTAATGCCAGAAAAGTTTTTTCTTTTTCTTCTTCTTTCATTTGTATGGTTTGCACTTGTTTGCCAAATTTCAACCAAATATCTTCTGAGATATGTTCAAATTTAGCACATTTTTGGTCCAGCAAAAAATTTGAAAATTCAAGTCAAAATCATCAATTAATTTTAATTACATAATTTATGGAAATCACAACTTTTTGACCACACATCTCATCAACTTTTATTCAAGTTTACTAAAAATCTGATTTTTATCTAAACCAAACATGAGCTTAGTTTCTCTACTTTAATGTGAAGGGATCATTTTATCTTCTATTAAATTAGTCCCAGTGAAAACTGTCCAGAGATTTAAAAAAAAAAAAAAAAAAAAGCGGGGGGGGGGGGGGGGGGGGGGGGGGGGTGGGGGTTTAGATAATGGGATCAAACCGGGCCTAGTGATTGAACAAGATTATTCTTCTGTAATTAAACGTGTTGTGCTGCCTTTAACCGCAATTTGGACGGCTGTGGACGAAGAGGATCACTCTTGCAAAAACACGCAGGTTTAGGGATGTTTTTAGAAAGGATAGATCTTAGATCCACAAAAACTGAATACGATAGGGATCAAAAGTGTGTGTGCCTATATATATATATATATATATATAATGCCCTCGCGTAATAACAATTGTCTGCAAATAGTAATTTTCAAAAATGTGGGATGTAAAGTGTGTTCAATTATTCTTATTGTGCAGAACTATTCATCCACCAGATAATTCCAAATCCTTACATGATGAGCTCCACATTGAATAAAAAATAGCCAAAAATCCCACCCACCCCCTCTATGTTGTGAGTGTCTGGCAGCATTTATAGAAGCATGATTTTTGTAAATGTAGCACTCCTCAAAGTGTGTTTTGCACTCTATACTCAAGGTTAGTTTTTCCTTTTCCTTTTCTTATTTGACAGAGAAATTATAATGTAATTTTTGAAATTTAAGTATACCGTCGAATGTGTACTTGATTTTTGTTTTACTTGAAATTATAAACAAGCTAATGCAAATTGTTAAGCAAAAACTGCTGACAATTAATTATACTACCGTGAATTAATTTGGATGATATAAAATGTTAATGGCCGATGCAAATGTTCGACTCTTTCTCCTTAAGATGATAATGCCTCGCACTGGTGCTGACGGTATCCCGGCACTCTTCTACCAAAATACAACAATCTGGACTTGTAACAGTATCACTTCAAATTACAAAACCCGGCGAACCTACTTACGTTTTGATCTCTCCGAAAATTGGAGGACTAAAATACACGAAAATAATTTTCGAGGCTAGAATGCAAAATATAAATAATGTAGGGACGCACAAATAATTTTGAAAGAATAATAAAATCAGAATTGATTTTGAAGTGAATAAAAATTGGAGTATAGGGGCATATTTATAGAAGTTGAAAGGTTGTGTCCATAAGACACGACAATCGAAAAATTGTGTTTTCAACATACACAAACCGTTTGGACATGTAGTTTAACTGTTAACCGTCACTGCACTTTTATAAGAATCCACGTGTCACACATAGAAAAATCGTGGAAAAAATAATATAAATTAAATATATTATTATTTTAAATAATAATAAAATAATATAAATCAAATATTATTTTACAAAAAAATATATATCAGCTTGATCCAAGCTCAAGCACACAGCCCGTGACTAGTGCCATGCCGAGCTAGCCGGTCGGACAAATGACGACGGCGCACTCGTGTGGGCTTTGGCCCAACCTACTAGCATGTATGTTCTCTCACCTTCAAAGACTATTGATACTTCTTGTGATCCAAACTCAAGTCCCAAACTTGAGCAATATAAAGTGGTGTATACTCTTCTAGCTTTCCTACGTAGAAATGAAATTTTTCGATTTATATCCCAAATGGGGATCTCAAGGTGCACGCTTACTGTATACAAGTTGGAGAAGCAAGCCTCGAATATGGGCTCCAAAATCTGATTGAATATCATCTTCTTCTTCGTAGCGGTCGTCTTCTTCTTCATGGGTTTTCACGGGTTCCATAATGGATGATGGATCGGAGTGTAACTGGCCTTTTTTCATTTTAATAGGGAAAAAGTGTAATTTCGAAATTGTCCTTGTCTATTTGGTGGAAATTATAATTTTTTTTTTGAATTCTAGGGTCAACTAACGATTTTCGTAGTCAAACGGACGGAAACCATCAACGAGGACTAGAGTTACGATTTTTTAAAAGGTTTGGTAATGTGGGTGATACAAATCAATGGTTTGGACAAAGTTTGCAAAAAACCGAAAGATTTAGTACATCGGCTTCAATTTTCCCTTTTTCTTATGATATTGTTAAACAAATGTAGGATTTTATTAGCTTCATTTTGAGGAGTTATTCTCGACAAATGCAATTGCGATTGGTATAGTCAATAATATTCTACAAGCAATTCACACATTTGAAAAACAACATTCAATCATTATAATATAGTCTATAGCACTTCAATCGTTTTTTGGTCTCTTCGACAAACAACTTCTCAAGTTTCTCAACAAATAAATCTTGCATATAATATTAAATTTTTAGTCATGCCTCTCCAAAATAATTCACCAAACTGTTCTTGTCCTAAAGTATCCACTAAACTTTTCAACATTTAGCAACTCCTCTCGAGTCTCACAATCAACCACGTAAATATTTACATCCCATGGCAACTCCAATACCTCAACCACAGGTAAGCGATACACTTCAGCAATCCTTTTTTCACCAAGCCACTTCACCACATTCAAGAAATTTAAATCTTTCACCAACCAGAATGATGCTTCACTCAACCTCTTCTTTTCCATCTTGTACAAATATCTCGCTCTACCAGAATATCCCATCATCTTCATGGCATGGTCAAGAAGAAACTTGTTGAAGAAATTAAGGTTGACATAGTCTATGTGACTTACTTTGCCATGCTCGTACACGAAATTTCTCATCTTTCTCAATAAAGTTCTACCACGATGTAGGCATATACTAAAATATTTTGTATTTTCCCTTGAAAAAGTGAAAACAAAAAAAATCAAGCCATAACCCTTTTTTGTTCGAGCAATGCACAGGTACAGAACGATCTATTACGCAACATGATAACTTCCAAGTTATCAACTCATGCAAAATTTTCACATTTTCCAATACTGGACTACAATCTATACACGGCTTGTAATCGCATTGTTACATACCACAAATGGGGATCTCAAGGTGCATGCTTACGTATACAAGTTGAGGAAGCGAGCCTCGAATATGGGCTCCAAAATCTGATTGATTATCTTCTTCTTCTTCATAGCGGTCGTCTTCTTCTTCGTGGGTTTTCATCGGTTCCATAATATATGATGGATTGGAGTGTAATAGGCTTTTTTTTTAATTTTTTTTTTTTCATTTTAAAAGGGAAAGTGTATAATTTCGAAATTGCCCTTATCTATTTGGTGGAAATTATAATTTGTTTTAAATTCTGGGGTCAACTAACGATTTTCGTGGTCAAAATGAACGGAAACCATCAATAATGACTAGAGTTGCGATTTTTTAAAAGGTTTGGTAATGTGGGTGGTACGAATCAGTGGTTTGGGCAAAGTTTGCAAAAAATTGAAAGATTTGGTACCTCGACTTCAGTTTTCCCTTTTTCTTATGACGTTGTTAACCAAATTTAGGATTTTATCAGCTTCATTTTGAGAAGTTATTCTCGACAAATGCAATTGCGATTGGTATAGTCAATAATATTGTACAAGCAATTCACACATTTGGAAAACAACATTCCATCATTTTAATATAGTCTATAGCACTTCAATCGTTTTTTGGTCTCTTCGACAAACAACTTCTCAAGTTTCTCAACAAATAAATCTTGCATATAATATTAAGTTTTTAGTCATGTTTCAAAAAAATTTCAAGTTTGTCACACCAATCTTATGCAGTTTTCAATGATTTTAGAATCAAACAGAAATTCAAAAATATTTTGTATTTTTTGGATATTTAAACATTAACTCAAGTGAAGAAAGAGCCTGATCAACATATAAAATAAATAATCAACTCTAAAAGATTTTTTTTTTCAACTGAATGGTTATCTCATTGTTGAATTTTTCATCCAAGTGCTTCTTTATATGAATAATACGAATTTTCATGAAATATATATTCAACTTCTATTTGAACAACAATTCTTTTAACAATAATCTTGTTAGATTCAAAATCAGTTTCTCGATATATTTCAAAAATTAAAATAAGTGCTTTCAAGTGACAAATAGCAACATCAATAAACATCTCCTCATTTTACAAATTTTTGCTTGCTTGTAAAATTCTACACGATTAAACCTATGGTACTTAAGGAATGATATTAAAAAAAAAAGGGAAAAATATTAAATAAAAATGAAGTATAAATAATTGATATATATTGTACAAAATAACCATGGCAAACAAGAACTTAAAATTGACACACACACACACACACATCAAGTTCAATTATTTTAGAAATATATAATAATTCACCAGTTCTTGTCCTAAAGTATCATTAAGGAAAATAATATTTTAGATAGACTTACTAAGATATCTATATAATTAAACTTTGAATACTTCTATAAATAAAGATTGAACTAATCCAATGTTTACATTTAAAATAAAGATTAATATGTTTGCTAATAGAATAACTCAGTTGGCTTGATTGATTATATTTTGACTATTTTATTTGTAATCTTTTATGAACTTTATGTCATATATATATATATATATATATATATATATATATTTTTTTTTTTTTTTCCTCATAAATTAGGACTTTAAGTGATCGCCTACCCCACCTAAATTAGGATCACTGACTGGGCTGGATGGAAAGCAACCCTCCACAGTCAAGGACTACAGGAGAAATCTCTGCGGAGGGGGGAGGGCGATATGTCACACGAATGAGACATGAAGATTAGTGACAAATCAATAATTCTCTCTAAGGAATAGATGAGAATTAACCTGGACGTACAATCGTCCAGATTCATTCATCTCTGCATAATTGTGTATGCACCCCCCATATATACACACATACCTACTTTTCTGCATCTGCTTCTCTCTCTAGATTCACGGCATCTAACAGGTGAAGATACTATTGAAACTAGAGAGAGAGAAAGCTTGAATAAGAAGACGATGATGAAGAGAGAGAAAGAGTGTTCTCATGTAATTCATAAGGTTCCTTCGGGTGATGGTCCTTATGTTCGAGCCAAACATGCTCAGGTCTTTCTGAATTGTGTTTCTCTCTATATGCATGTCTGGCTGCGTAATTTAAGAAAATTGATTATATTAATTCGCTTTCCTCTTTGGTTTTCAGTTAACTAATATAATTAATTTGTCTGACGGTGAAGACTATTATATTCATTTTTTTATTAGCAGTCTCGTTGATCGAATTTTCTCACACAAATTCTCATTATCTGCATTCGACAATCGTTTAGAGCTTCGATTAGATTTCCTTTAGAAAATTGACCTTTATCGTGCATCAAATCTTATCAATTTTTCAGAATTGATCTTGAAAACTAATTTGAATTTGACTTATAATGCTATTCCTTGTATCAGTTCTTCATTATCAAACATTTCTTTGCTGTTTTCATACATATTTTGCTAGTATCAAGATCAAGAAACCAAGTTTTGTCTCTCCTTTGTAAACTATCAAAAAAAAAAGTGAATACCCTTTTCTCTCATTATGTTAATTTTTTTCAAATGATCATTAACAACATTTCTCCATCAACTAAATCTCGAATTTTTCCATGTTCTCTCGTATGTCACTTTTCGCCATATTTTCCTCGGTTCACTTCTAGTTTTCTTAGGATTCTAAGTGCAAACCTTAATGAATTTTCAATCGTTATGTGCTTGAGTTGTTGTAACTTCATTTTTTGTGCTTGGTATAACATTACTAACCTTGCACAATATTGCATATATTGAATCAATTGACTTCTTTGATTCTAAATGACTTGGTTACATAGATATGTACACACAAGTTTATCCAAAGCTTGTTTATATGCTCAAAGTTTTAATTTTTATAAATAAAAAATGTT